>OZ018330.1:41627227-41997227 GCA_963969495.1 Ceratothoa steindachneri | reverse complement strand
CTCATAGTAGCAGGTTATCTTACGACCGAGTGAACGGAAATGGAGGCGTTTGGTATTTTTCTTATTTCTATTTTATCTATGTATTTAGACTTCTCTTTTTGCACATCTAGATATATAAAATAATTGTGTATAATATAATTGTGTTTTTTCAGATTTGTTATATGAAATAACATTTAGTAGTATGGCATTACAAAGGAAATGTTTGAACTCCCCTGACTCGTTTTGCTATATATGTAGTTGTTTTACTGCACCAACTCAAAGATTAAACATTAGTATCTTTGTAAAAAGAGCAGTCTTGGCTTACTTTAAGATTAAATTAGGTGATCAGGATAAACCGTGGGTCCCGCACAATGTTTGCAAGCCATGTGTCGAAAATCTGCGCCAATAGACATAGGGTACAAGGAAACAACAAGGATTTGGCATGCCTATGGTGTGGTAGGAGCCAAAAACCATGTAAACAATTGTTACTTTTGTCTCACGAAGACTTCTGGTTATAGCAAGATAACGCGACATAAAATAAGTTACCCAAATCTTGATTCAGCAATTTGCCCAGTGCTTCATTCAGATGAAATTCCAGTACCTGCATTCAAGGAAGTTCCTTGAATGGACGATGTAAGTGATTTACGTGAATCTGATGTAAGCAATGAACTTGACAGTGATCCAGACTTTGTACATACATCGACCCAAGAACGTGGAAATTTCAGCCAATTAGAACTAAATGATGTAGTTAGAGACCTAGGCCTGTCAAAAGAGTTAGCAGAAGTGTTAGCTTCTAGACTTAAAGAGAAGGATTTGTTGAAGGAAAAAGCAAATGTAACTTTTTATCGGAACAGGGAGAGAGATCTCTTGGCATTCTTCAAACCTAAAATGATTTTGTTTACTGTTGTAACGTGGTGGGACTGTTAAATGCTGTGGGTGTTTCAGAGTATGATCCAAGTGAATAGAGACTTTTTATAGATAGTTCAAAGAAGAGTCTAAATGTGTGTTCTGCATAATGAAAACTTGTTCGGTGCGATTCCTATTGGTCACTCTGGGCACCTAAAAAGTAGTACGAACACATAAGATCTGTATTAGATTTACTCACATATGATGAAAACAAATGGATCATATGTGTGGATCTGAAAATGTTATTTTTTTTACTTGGCCAACACGGAGAGTATACAAAATATCTGTGTTTCTTGTGTTTCTGGGATAGCCAAGCCGAGAGAAAAATATTGGGAACAGAAACTGTGGCCAGTTAGAGAAAGTTTGAGTGTTGGGGAGAAGAATATTATACACCAGCTACTTGTTGAGCAAGAAAATTATCTTCACCTGCTTTCATATTAAACTAGGGCTGATGAAAAAATTGTGAAAGCTCTTAATGTGGAGGTTGACTGTTTCAAATTCATTTGTACAATATTTCCTGACTTAAGTTATGATGAAATAAAGGTTGAAGTTTTTGATGGGACACAAATCAGAAAGTTAATGGAAAACCAAAACTTCTTGAGTTCGATGACTGACATAGATATGGGAGCATGGGATTTACTTGTGGCTGTTGTGGAAGGATTTCTTGGAAACAAAAAGGATGCTAACTACAAGGATTTGGTAAATACATTACTTGACAGCTCTGATCGTTTAGAATGCAACATAATCATAAAGGTTCATTTCCTTAACAGCCATCTTGATGAATTTCATGCTAATCTTGGCAACGTGAGTGATGAACACACGGAGCGTTTTCAGTAAAATATCAAGATTATGAAGGAGAGATATCAAGGCCGATGGAACACAAACATGATTGCAGACTATTGTTGGAGTATTCAACGAAACTGTGTAAACATCAAACATTCGAGACACTTTCGCAAGCGAAAATTTCTTCGATGAATGTATAGGTATCTGTATGGTTGCTTTTGTTTTTTTCATTATATTAGAAAAATAATCTGTATTTATTTAGTAATAGGTGATGTTATCTTACAATGCATTTATCCTTTCAAATTCTGTTGACATTTTAAGTTATGGTTTGAAGCTATGACACTTAGGAAACTATCCTTACGTCGTAAAATAGGAATATGCTTTAGAATGAAATGAAAGCCTGATTTGTTACAAAAAATTGGATGCCATATTTGAAATCTTCACGTCAAAATTAGTTAAAAACAATCATAAAACATAAGTCAGCAAAAAGTGTGTTGACCAGTGTTCTTTGACTTAATATAGGATCAATTCTTTTTGTTATTACCATGAAAATATGACTTTATCTTTAATCTATGATAAATATATATATTTGCTGAGAGGAAAAGTATATAAATTCTTCCTCTAGTATTCATAAAACACATCTTCCCTTTACATATGCAACGAAATCCTCAAATTATTGTAATTAAAAAAAAAAACCAGCAAGCGTATTATGACTACCAAACACCCAACAAATTATAGAAAGGAGTTTCAAATCTATACCAAGACTATTTAGCTGCCAACCAAACCTCCTAAAACCTGAACTTTGCACCTAATTTTAAATTGATGTAATATCAATAATTTCGATTAATTTTTGATAAATAATTTTGGGAAACCGGGGGGATGAAGAAGTCAAAAGTAGTGATACTCGAAATCCAGATTGAAAATGCTGAACAATAAAGAACAATTTTCTGATTCCTAGAATGCCTTTGTTCTACAACTAAAGAACTTCGGAACTTGTCAAGGCACCTCAAATATTTGAAGGTAGAAAAGCTATATAATTGTTTTACTTTGCTCGACTTTTTCATTTTCATACACATATAATCGCAACGAAGTAGCTGATATTAGTAGAAATAAATATGATCATAGAAACAACAAATATGACTTAAACTAAAAAATGAAATATGACCACTGATAATAATAAAACGATAAAAAACAATAAATGGTGAGTGATGGGCTAATCCCAACGAGAACGCCAAACTTTTCTAACACGACTGCAAAATAAAACCAAGAACTAATATTTATTTGCTCTATTTTATCAAATCATCTCCAAAGCACTTCCATTACTCCTATAAAACCATATAATTTTTATACAACTCTTTTGATTATTTTAGAAAAGAAGTACAATTAGTATTTAAATAATACTGATGATAATATCATCGCGTAGCCATCCAATAATGCTAATAGCGCTCGCGCTAAGCTCGGCTCTTTGATCCACTCCGAGTTCGATGTAAGGAATATAAAAAAAAATCCCTTTGAAAAGAGATCGGATACGATGGCTACCGAGGGGAACGGTAGCCATGGAAACCCGCTGCTGAAATTCCCTCACTTCAAATTACTTCCATGGAGGCAATCTGGCATTTTATTTTCTCGAATAATAATACAAAAAAAAACAACAAGATGTTGGCATTCAGACAAAATGGCTGAACGATGCTGACCGGCCTTGCACATGCGCCGCGTTGGGCTTCTATCCGATAAAGAGGGGAAATTTGCCATCACACGACGTGCTTATTCTTTTTTCATTTGCTTCTATTATTTTAGTTTTTATTTCGAACATTTATGGTCTTAATTTATTGATTTATATTATTCTCTTTATATTTTTGATATAATTTAATTATTTGTTGCGTTCAGTCATCATGTTTGGGGCTTATATAGTTAATTCGAAGGTTTGTTTATAAGGGTAAACGAAATTGACCAATGAACTAGTTCCTGGAGAGTTAGAGATACGCTATCAGGAACACCTAACCATTGTTACAGAATAAGTTCCAGTAGTTCTTGCCCCCCTCGGTCTTAACGAATAGAGTTGCAAGTTTTATATTTTATATATTATCTAGTGCTAGGATTGATTCCCCCCCCCCCCTAACGCCTTCTATTGTTGGGAACTTGTTTCTAAGAAAACCAGGAAAAATTAGGTACATAGGAATATTAACTTGTTCCTGGTCAAAGTTTAAATAAAGATCTATTAAAATTGGCCTACTCAAATAAGCCTAAGCACTTATTGGACCTTAAAGATAATTCATCTCTCTATTTATCATCTTTTTTTCATCCACTTCTGCTCATACGCGCCCTCCCCTCCCTCGGGTAATTTTCAGTGAATCCAATGCTCAATTTAGCCATATTAGTCCATCTTTTGATCTTTTGGGCGAATTTCAGCTTCTTACCTCCGACAAGGTCGTCTTCTATGTTCTTCTAGAATATGAAATGAGTGTGTTAAAGTTAATGTGTGTAAATGTGTGTAAGTCTCATTTTCCTTCACAGCTTTACCTTAATTAAAAATTCTGAGTGGAGCCCGTAGCGTAAAACAATAATTACACTTTCAGTAAAGTTATAATTTCATTCCCCTTTTTTTCAGATAATTACAAATGCAGAGATGAAAGTCTAAAAGCGATGGTCAAAGGCTCCACACATTCGTTCATGCGCATCTATACCTTCAAATATACACACAAATCTCTACATTCGCACAAGCATTTTTACTTCACCTCTCTACTAAACTCAAAAAGCGTTAGGTGATATTTTATACATAAATGATATACGAGTATACTGATGCGTGTATGTATTTGTATGCTAAATACATTTGTAGTATCCTTTTAACAAACTGCATTGGATTAGTCTACCTCCTTTTTTTTAATTTGAAGATTACGTCAAGCTTCATCTGCCATTTTGAAAAAGAAATTCTTTTTCTAATAATGACAAAAATTCTACGTCGGAAATAGAAAATACTTTGATCGGCAGAATATTTGGGAAGGATTAGTTGTAAATGGAACGGAATACATCGCAAAAACCATCATAATCATATATGTATATACATATACATTGGTCTAAACTTGTTGTGGTGCAGCGAAAGGTGAGAGTATAAAGATGATGTAATAAATATATTGTTAATAAGAAAAAATAATGAAAGAAAAGATTCATAGCTATTATGGTACCTTCGAGCAAATGCCTAACAAACGACATAAAAGTGGCACTGATCAATTGCAAATGACACCAAGTCTAAAAAGAAGATGAATTTATAAAAATGAAAGAAAGGTGAATGCGAAGGATAATGAAAAAGAGGGAGTAAAAAAAAACTTCAACTTTTTTGTAAAATCCCCCGTCCTTATGTCAATCAGACCAACGTCTTCTTGTAGTCCATAGGAGAGAGAGAGATGTCTTCTTTATACAAACATTAGCAGCCTTTCTTAGGGTAAAAACTTCCGGTAGTGAAGGTGTTGGACTAATACTTCTTGAATATTATTGATTAGGGGTCACTTGGGGTATTAGCGAAGGAAATAATTTCTATTCAGTCGTTATTGAATGAATTTTTTAAATTTCTTTGACTCAATAAAGACCTTAACTATGTAGAATTGCTCTCGTTGGATGCATTTATTGTTCTAATTACCGAAAAATAAAACTCGTTTGTTAAACTCGAACTGAACATATTTAAATTGAACAAAATTTAAGGGATTAAGATAAAAATAATAAATAAGCGGTGAAAGAAGTAGGTTGGTAAAAGTAAGGTCAGCAGAATTAATAATCCTATACCTAAAAGGCCACAAGTAGACCGGCTCTACTTCCCTAGAAGATGGGCGCCAAACTTTGATATTCTCATTCTTTTTTAGGAATTCTCAAAATTTTATAATTTCTTTCTTCCTGTAATCCAATCACACGTCTTCCCACCTAATTGCCTCTCCTCTCTTTGTGTTTTAACCAACTAGTTTAGGGCAAGGATCCCCTTTAGCTAGGAAAATTGAACTTTGCCGTCGAGGCGACAAACTTTTAAAAAACGCCCTCGTTTCTACTCCACAACCAACACACAAGCTACTCCCTCCAACATTTGCTACCATTAATTTACGCAAAGGAAACTGAATCCAGCGAATGTAAAATTATACATTTATTTTTTTACTTTCACAAGCACTCGGCAAATAGTAGTTGGAAATAATATTAGCGTTTGCCTGGTGTAGAGCCAAACCGGTGAGAAATTAGCCATGTTTTGCGTGCATGTTTTACTGGTTATATGTATCACGCTAGAAAATATTAATACATACTATATCTCTTATTGACAAAATCTATTTAGCTATCGTGATTATATTCCAATCCTTGGATCATCTATTTGGCCTTATCTACTCGTTCCTCAAACTTACATTCAGACATTTAGTCACTTTGTGAGTTTTTTCATTATATATATGAGAACTAAAACAATAAAAAAAATGCATTCTTCTAACTTATTAATACCTAAAGTTTCGAGGGACAGCTAAGTTAGTGCAATAAATATATCATCAGTACTTTGATGATAATGCTGGCCCTCAAAACGTTAAGTATTAATAAAGTAGAAGAATGCAATACATCCGTTTCCTATTGTTCTGGCTATCATATATATATATATATATATATATATATATATATATATATATATATATATATATCAGGAATATGAAGACATATGCGATGGTTACGAACATTTAATTTTCCGGACGTTTCGGTCATTAACGATGACCATAATCAGCGAATTCTAAATACAAAGAATTATTTTTATAAGATTTACTGAACACAGCAATAAAAAGAAAGACAGGAGTCGAAAATGATAACCGAAAGCAAGAAGTTAAAATGGATTATATAATCCTAAACCGTTGAAAGAATTTGATTAATATCGTAAAACCTAACTAAATTAAATAATAATCACATGAGTTTAAAATATGCATAATAAACATGAATTAAATTCCTATTGGAATACAAAAATTGTAAACTATAGCAATAAGGTCTAAAGCAAGGGATGGAAAAAATCGATTAATAAGATTAAGAAAAAAAGATAATAATTAAATAATCCGTGAGCAGCAAAATTGAATAATAAACATGAATCAAGCATTAAGCGGAAAAAAATAAATTCACTATAAACCACAGCAAGAAAGAATTATAAGGGCAGGGCGAACAGTCCAAAATAAGTTAGATCAGGGGGTATGTAATCAAAGCGGATATTAATTGATGGAACGAAGCAAGTAATTCAATAAAGTTAAATTTTAAGTGATTGAACATTAAATGAATATAAGTAGACTAAGGCACGAAAGTTTAAATATTAAATAATCAATAATGGAGGGGCCAAAGAGGACGACCAAAACATTAAATTAAGGAAAAGTCAATCCTAAACCAGATCATTTAGATATTAATGGGACAAACTAAATAGAAATAAAAATTTCTCTGCACGAGTACTAACCTTCTTTCGGTGTAGCTGGGAGTATCAACTTAAATTACAGACAGAATTAGGCAGAAAGAAAACTATTAAGGGGAATGTGGTTGGTTGTACGTTTGTCTATATAGTGAATATTTTGAGGGGTGATGAATAATCATTGAGTTCCGGGTTTATTTGTTTAATGTAAAGTGATTCAAGAATTTTTAAATCCAGAGAAGAGGAAGCAGAAGAGAGTATACTAAAGGAACCAGGGTCAAGCGGGTGGTTATGTTTTAGTGAATGTTCTCGTATAGAGGAGTGTTCGGGTTTGGAGATGGGAATGTTTGTTCTGTATGATACTCCGATATGCTTAGCGATCCTACATCTTAATTGTAGACGTGTTTGGCCTACATAGCAACTTTGGCAGGTCACACAAGTGAATTCATAAACGATACAGGAACCAACCGTTTCAAAGATTGGTTCTAAGTTTAACACATCAGTTTACAGGAAACCCACTACCACCAAACTTGGCACCCACTTCTTTAGTTGTAATCCTACTAATTTCAAACATTCAGCCATCATAAACAGTATACACAGAGCTTGCAAAATCAGTTCAAATTGGTTTCACTTTCATTCCGAAATAGAATATCTTAGGAGCTTTTTTCATTTTAATTTTTTCCCAGACCACTTTTTTAAAAGACTTAGTTCCAATTTCTTATCTAAAATGTTTTCTCGCAAAACTCCTCTAATAACTGTCCCCAAACAAAAGATATTCCTAAAACTGCCTTATCTTCCACTTGACAACACTAAATTGAAAAAGCTTTACTTTCGACTCTTAATAGATACTTTCCCCAAAGCAAGTTTCTCCTAATTAATTCTAATCCTCTTGGTGTCTATACCTTCCTTCGACACAAAGAATCACTCCCATTATGCCTACGTTCCTATTTGAGTATTTAAACTTTCGTGCCTTAGTCTACTCGTATTCATTTAATGTTCAATCACTTAAAATTTAACTTTATTGAATTACTTGCTTCGTTCCATCTATTAATATCCGCTTTGATCACATACCCCCTGATCTAACTTATTTTGGACTGTTCGCCCTGCCCTTATAATTCTTTCTTGCTGTGGTTTATATTGAATTTCTTGTATTTCGCTTAATGCTTGATTCATGTTTATTATTAAAATTTGCTGCTTATGGGATTATTTAATTTTTTTTTTTCTCAATCTTATTAATCGATTTCTTCATCCCTTGCTTTCGACCTTATTGCTATAGTTTACAATTTTTGTATTTCAATAGGAATTTAATTCATGTTTATTATGCATATTTTAAACTCATGGGATTATTATTTAATTTAGTTATTTTTTACGATATTTATCAAATTCTTATTAATAGATTTTCACCCATTTGCTTTCGACGGTTTAGGATTATATATTTCATTTTAACTTCTTGCTTTCTGTTATCATTTTCGACTCCTGTCTTTCTTTTTATTGTTGTGTTCAGTAAATCTTATAAAAATAATTCTTTGTATTTAGAATTCGCTGATTATGGTCATCGTTAATGACCGAAATGTCCGGAAAATTAAATGTTCGTAACCATCGCATATGTCTTCATATTCCTGCTACGAATAAGGTTCCCAAGGAACGACTCTATCACTAATATATATATATATATATATATATATATATATATATATATATATATATATATATATATATATATATATATAAATATAGAATAAAAATCAAGATATAATTTTTTTAAATGAATGCCAATTAAATATATACAAGCCGATTATTACCCCATTACTGTCCTAAAATAAAAACGCTACCTCTTATTACCCGATATAGCTCATCTGAACAAAAATTTCAAATTTATCTTCATCCAAATTTTCAGAACTCATTTTTATCAATGTCATTATATAACTAATTTCCATAAACAAAAGAACAATAGGTAGTTTATTCAGAATAAAAGACAAACTCTCTCTAGGGTTGTGTAGTGATCTCATATACGAATTCACTTTATCTGGTTGTTCAAAGGAAACCCTATCTTGGCAGCCCTACACCTACATTGGAGAAAGGGCTTCGCGCTTACTTAGATATTGACAATATAAGAGGGAATATTCTAGCACAAAAACAAAATTTCGTAAACACAGTAATATCATGAGATGTAAATCAGATATTAATTTAGATAATTTTACAGGCTGTATGTAAATATAGAGCGGCATTTAGGATTTGGAAATCAATTTCTTAATATTGACAAAACCTTACTAAATTCCGATCTTCAGTCCCTGTATATTTATTTTAATTACTTTACCATCTAATTGCGCTAGTTAATAACTAGCGTTAATGTAACTACCAACTAACTTTAAAATTAAAATAACCAAGCGATGTCAACTCTTTTGTATCTCCTTCGATACCTCACCATCTAAGGTACGCTGGAATACGAGTTGTTAATAATTCTTTAAAGTTAATCGTAATTAATTGTTTTTGATAGAATTTTCGTGATTTTTAAATGCTTTCCAATAGTGTTTCTCCTGTCTCTTTGAATTCCATAAGTCCTTGGGTTAATTTTATGAGATTTAATTCTATTCTACATTTCTTTGATCTAACACGATTTAGGGAATTTCTGCCATTTATTTAATTTGTTCTTTTTTTTATACTTTATACATATGATTATACTTCTTTTATATAGTAAGTATTCCTGAATCATAAATTTTGTAATTTTAGGACCTGAAGTTGAAAAAATGAGGCTCAAACTTTGTCGTGTGAATAAATGGATCACTAACCATGATTTCTGGACTTCTAATAGTGATCAAATTCTTAGTGTGTGTATATATATATATATATATATATATATATATATATATATATTTATATATATATATATAAATATATATATATATATATATATATATATATATATATTTATATATATATATAAATATATATATATATATATATATTTATATATATATATATATATATATTATATTATATATATTGTCATTAGCCATAGGCAATCGACAAAGATGATACACAAGCGATTTAGTCTTTTTATATCACCAGGCAAAGATCATACGTATATTAAGAAAGAAAGAAGAGAAAGGCAGATAAAAAGAAATAGCGAAGGAATAAAATAATACAAACTCTTTCACTCTTTAACGAAAGTGAAATTATAGGGGCGGTTGGAACCTCCATTGAGCGCTTTTCACTTTTCCGGCCACCACGCTATATATATATATATATATATATATATATATATATATATATATATATACATATATATATATATATATATATATATATATATATATATATATATATAAAATATATATATATATTAATTCCAGGTAGGTCTTCTTGCAAAGTTCCAATATTGTAAATATCTACTTTATCCGTTTCAATATATATTTCGAGATCTTCTCATTACGATAGGGGCTAACAAAGCACCCCCCCAAAAGCCGAGAAACTTCCTAGACGATCAAAACTTAAGGAGATAAAGAAAAGCAAGCTATCCCAAAGAGCAAAAATTTAGAAGCAAAATGATTACTTAAGATCAGACTGAAACCACTGAAGTTGATTATACGTATCCGAAAGAAACATCTCGAATAACGATTTCCTCATATGGAAATGAAGACTATTTCAAAATTTTAATCCTTCTACGAGGAACACAAAGTCAAGAATCTCATTTTGGCGTAAATTTAGTAAATATTGTTCATAATCATTAACTCTTCTCTTGTATAACGGGATTTTTGAAGATGGGGGAAAAATTAATAAATATTTTTTTCCTCAGTGGACAAATGACATTTTTTTTTATCAAAGTTATTTCTAATAATTCTTTTATAATATCAAAAAACAAAATGGTGAAGTTCAGAAATAAATATAAGTATTGAAATTTTGTGAAATTTTAAAACCCAAAGAATTACAAATGGTGAAGTTGAGAAAATTTATTTTTATATATCTTCTTCTATAACTATATTTTAGCAACGTGATATTTTGAAAGGGGGAAAATTTAGTTTCGAGTTGCTTTTTAAAATTATTATAATTGGCGAAATTTAGAAAATTTATAAAAATTTTACCATGGCTGCTTTTTTTGTAGATTTTAAATTTTAATCTTAGTAGTGAAGCGCAAGCTTTCCACGTAGGGAAGACTGGCGAAGCCATTGCCTGGTTTATTCATAGTTTAACGTTGTTGCTTTTCTATATAACTGTCATACTAATTAAAACATATAGAAAAGAAGCTTCATCCATCCCAACCTAAAATTTAGTTTGGAAGCATCTTTTCATTTTTCCTGCGGGACATTTCATTCATATATATATATATATATATATATATATATATATATATATATATATATATATATATAAATGAAAAGGTGCTTACAAACTAAATTGTAGGTTGGGATGGAAGAAGCTTCTTTTCTATTAGTGGGTTGTAAACATTTGCGGCATAATGTATTTACAGTGAGCTGACCCAAGTATTTGCACACTAAATTTTTCAATATTTTTTAAATATTTAATGCCTTCCTCCGGCTGTAAAACTAACTGGAAACAGTAACATCTATTTAACAGTATAAATATTTTCTAAGAAAATTTTTCTCTGTATATAACAATAATTACTAATAAATAAAATTTCGAATCTGACAAAGTTATCCGACCAATAATAATTTTAGTCATTTAATATTTGGTGGCCTCACTTTGGTTTGAATGACAGCACGAGAAGGATTCTCATAGGTTGATATTAATTTTCGCAAACATTTCTTGATATTTTGTTTCTCTTCTCTACTCAAACATCCTTAAAGAGGCAACGTTTTGGGAGATTCTCTTTCGGATTACAACTTTTAGTATTCGCACAAATACTCAATGGACTCGGTCATGGAAGGAAGTTTATTTTTCTCTTCTTAAACCATTTCTTTGTCAATTTGGCCGTGTGCTTAGGAACCTCTTCTGCTGAAATATCAATTGATGTCGTTCAAAGAATTTTTTCGCAATTAGAAGCAGATTTTCCTCAAGTAGCTCTCAAAACGTGGCGCCATTGATTTTCGCATCAATGATGTGGATTGCTCCTGTGCCATATAGAGTCGAGCAGCCCTAGACCATGAAAATACCACCTTCATGTTTGACGGTTGGGATAGTGAGCTTTGGATCATGAACACTTCCTTTTGCCTACAAATGTGTTGTCCATCATTTTGTTTGAAATATTCTGATTTAGTCTCATCAGACCATATAACGTTATTTCCAAATTCACTTCCATTTTTAAGATGCTCTCTGGCAAACTGTAAACGCTTCATTACATGCCTTTTATTAAGAAGTTTAGTTTGGCAGGGAGTAAAAGAATGCAGATTATTACGATGGAACTCTCTACTCATAGTTCTTTTATTTATTTTAGTCCCTGACAATTCCAGATCGCTTTGTTGATCTTTCATAGTAATTATCGCGTTATTCTTTAGCCTTCGAAATATTTAACTTAAAGACCGATCGTTAAACTTTAGAGTAGCATCGGCTCTTGTCAAGTTGGAGGTGATCCATACTCGTTATATTTTCGAATTATAGAACCTACAGTTGCATAAAACACTTCAACTCTACTGAATGAAGTTCAATTATTTTATATCGAAAATCTTGTATAATTTCTTGAACTTCGACATTCCTAAAGTCAAAAAACGTGCTAATATTCGACAGTTTACTTACGTTTCGCTCTAGAAATTTCTGGAATCTCCAATCTTAGCATTTTCATCAAATTAATAAGATTTATTTGGTTTAATAACAATATTCCCGTCTGTTATTATAGTGGTTAAATACTTTTTCACCTGATAAGTTTTGTTTATTTGTAATTGTCATTCTATATAAAAAAATGTATGTGTATTTCTCCTGTTAAATATACGTTTACCGTCTTTCATGTTAGTTATATAACCAGAGGAAGGCACGAAATATTTCAGAAATAATGAAAGTTTAATTGTAAAAATACTTGTTTTAGTTCAATATATATATATATATATATATATATATATATATATATATATATATATATATATTACCGTCCAATAATATCGGATGGAATGTAATTCTATCAAAAGTCCTTCCATAACTTTTGCCAGATAAAATTCAAGGTTTCCAAAATTGGTGTAGGATAACCTTGAGTTATAACGTGTGTATAGGTAAAGGTTATGTATGCAAATATGTGTGAATAAAATGATAGTTATCAGCAAATGATCAATTTTCTAGAATAATTTAAATGTCCAAAATAATCCGAACGACAGACGGAGCCAATTTCTATTGGAATATAACGATTAACTTATGAGGGGAAAACATTTGTATTAGTTATAACTAATTAGTATTTAGTGCGGTATCTTTATTATCGATGATGGTTTAACATCTCCGGCGACAGGAAGAAAGAAAATGTTAACATTCTCTACCGGAATCGTTTTATATGAACATTATTCTAAAGGAGAGACATTTTGATGGGATGCAGAAATAAATAGGGATTAATATTTTTCATCGGTGAAATTCTAAAAAAAAAGTGAGAAAAAATTCAAAATTTTATTCATCCTATTTTTTTTTCTTTCATTCTCCCTTTTCCTTTCGCCTCATCCTTTTACTTCTTGTTCTCACTTATATCTACAGAGCGTTACTTATGCATTATCAACTAAGTTACTTTTATAGTTCGTTAAAACTATAGTTAATTACAATTTTTTTTACAGTTTTATTTGTGCTAATTCTTCAGGTTAACAACTAATATTCACGCTAGATCAGAATCACCATTGTACATATTACAAAGATAATCCTTTGTGAACTGAAGCCTATTGTTTTAAGCAACTTAGCTTGAATAGGCTTCTTGGTTAGTTCCTTTCTGACGGCAATATCAACACACAAACCCTAAAAAAATGACTAAAAAATAAAATACCCTCGAAAAATGACCTAATTAAAACAAAAATAAAAAAACAACTAACCAAAGCCTTACCTAAGACTAGCATTATTTTTTCGGTCAAAAACAAACTATCAACGAAAAGATGGCTGACAATCTATTTTTCGTTATAACAGCATAAATAATTAGAAATTTTTGCGTTTTAATATATATATATATATATATATATATATATATATATTAATTTAAAATCACATGATACGTCATAAATTTCCTTAGCGTTGTTCCGGGTTGTATTACCAGTTTTCATTTGTTTGGGCCTTTAATATATACATACCAGGCAATGGTTTCGCCAATCCGCCAAGAGCGCTTCGCTACTAAAATTAAAATTTAAAATCTGAAAAAAAACCAGCCATGGTTAAATTTTTATATATTTTCTGAACTTTGACAATTCAAATAATTTCAGAAAGGAAATCTAAACCATACAATCATACAATGATATATATATATATATATATATATATATATATATATATATATATATATATATATATATATCATCATTAACTATAATTTAAGAAGGGAACTTTGTTGAGTATTTTAATAAAAATTTCATCTTAGTTTGGATATGAATTATTTTGTTTTTATCTTTGTTATTTCTAATAATTCTTTTATAATATCAAAAAACAAAATGGTGAAGTTCAGAAATAAATATAAGTATCGAAATTTTGTGAATTTTTTGAAACCCAGAAAATTACAAATGGTGAAGTCTAGAAAATTTATTTCTATATATCTTCTTCTGTAACTATATTTTAGCAACGTGATATTTTGAGAGAGGCAAAATTTAGTTTAGAGTTCCTTTTTAAAATTACAATAGTTGGCGAAGTTCAAAAAATTTATAAAAATTAAACCATGGCTGCTTTTTTTAGATTTTAATTTTAATTTTATTAGCGGAGCGCAAGCGCCTCCCGTAAGAAGGAGTGGCAAAACCATTGCCTGGTCTCCTAATAATTTGCTCGTTCGATAGTTTTCACATCGATGATTATTTTCTAGGTCTTAAGTCCACACAAAATCTTTGATCAGAATTCTTTCTAAATAGTGAAAAAACAATCCTCAACGCTTCTTTTTTCTCCATCTAAATTTGCTCTGCTCATTTTTACAGGCCAGTAGCTCTTTTCTCCTGATAAACATTAAAATGGAAAATCTATTTGAAGAATAATTTCGATAAGACTTTCTAAAATACAGAAAAATAAAATAGAAAAGCAGCCATTTCTAAATTTTAATCAATTTTGTAAGACTTTTTGTAATAAAAATATTCCTAAACATTCGATGAATCAATATAAGATGAACCAATATAAGATTCACAACTATAATTCTAAATAAATTCTATCCATATCTTGACCCAAAATTCATATTAAAAAATGGGCACAATATTGGATCCTATTTCAGTTATAAGGACCGAATTCCATTCCTCTTCCGCTCCTCTGCAATTTATAAATATAGTTGTGAATCCTGCGATTTATTTTATATTGGTTCGACCATTAGGTCAATCAATCCACTGTTGCATCGAGTAGCATTGGAGGAAGGTCGACCTGCAAGGGGTTGATTCTAAGCAAACCAGACCCGTCGCCCATACGAGATCACATCAAAGTCTGAAATTAATATGGATATTTTCAAATAGTTAGTCCTAGCCCACATCTCAACGAACTACCGATATTAGAATCACTTTACATCCTAAAACTTAAAACTAATTTAAATGTAAATCAAACTGCTTCCAATCTTTACATTGTATCATGAATTAATGAAATTTTTATTGTATTAAGCAGCTTATCCTAAATTGCCTTGTTCAATTTTGGTATTTTATGAAAACTAGAAATTTTAACCCTTTGCTATCTCATATATATATATATATATATATATATATATATATATATATATATATATACATATATATATATATATATATATATATATATATATATATATATATATATATATATATATATGGCACTAATCTAGGGTCTTATATATATTTTCATGTAAAGTTGTTCCCTATTATATCACTAGTGAAACCTTCATCCTTCGGTAATTATAAAATATTTTCGTAATATTACTCCCATTAATGATGATACACTCAAATTCCAATTTTCGTTTTTAACATCTCTGAACGAAGAGTTATATTACATAAACCTTCATTAAACTAAACTTTTTTTTAATTAAATATAAATATTTTTACATCTATTTCGAATGAAGTTTAATTTTTTCACAACTTTTTTGTTTGTATAATTTTAATTGCAAACAGATTTTCGACCTGAATTTAGGATTAGAAAATAAGATTTTTTTTAATTAACGCATACAGGAAGGGTGTAATTTATTGTTCTCATTTATACACTCATTTATTTCACTGTTTTCAGGAGAAGTTCAATAAGATTTAATTGAAAATTAATTATAATCCCCGAGTTTCACCGGGGATTTAGTCTAAAATTAGGTCTCACTCGTAAGGCTGAGGTAATGTGGGTAAAACTGGCGATCACCTAATGTGGGTAAAACTGGTAATGACATAATGTGGGTAAAGCTAGTGATGGCGTAATAATATGTGTAAAACTGGTGACGACGTAATGTGGATAAAACTGGTGATGATGTAATGTGAGTAAATTAGTGATGACGTAATGTGGGTAGGCCAGTTGATGTTTCACTGTGTGTAAAACTGGAGATGGCGTAATGTGGGTTAAATTGATAATGACGTAATGTGGGTTAAACTGATATAGACGTAATGTGGGTTAAACTGGTAATGACGTAATGTGGGCAAATTGGTGATGAAGTAATGTGAGTAAATTGGTGATAATGTAATGTGGGCAAAACTTGATGATGTAGCCTTTAATGTTAATTAAACTTCTGATGTCGTAATATGGGCAAATTAGGGAATGACGTAATGTAGGCAAAACTGTTGATGTTTTAATGTGGGCAAACTGGTAATGACGTACTGTGGGTAAAACTGGTGTTGATGTAATATGAGTGAAACTGGTGACGAAAGCATCAAGGCAAACAGGTTACAAGTGGTCTACTAATGAGTGGAGACTGACCATTCAATGGGAGATTCAGTCTTAAGGAGGTTGCGCTCTTCCAGGGAATCGCGCGCCCCTCTGCCGAAGATCGCCGCAAGCAAATTAGATATAACCCTTGGGTTCCATAGCTTCCAAGCAATTCGTTCTTCCCTAACTTTAACTCTTGGAGTACTAACCTTTCCTCGCCACCTTCCCGGAAGGATAGCCCTCGTGGGTTTTCGCTTCTTTGTTTTATTTAAATGAATGACATTAATAACACAAAAGTGGCTTATAAACGGTTTAATAAGAGGTTTGGCCTCGCATTATCTCCCATCTTACGAAAAATATCGTATTTGTATATAAAACAATGATCGAACTTATCAATTTTTTAATAAATTCACAATAACGAATTTTTTACAACCACTCTAACGGTGGTACTTTTTATTTCCTGCTTTACTACGTCAGAGTTATGTACATATCTCATACACTGCCATGCATATATAATATTTACTACCTAGTCACCGAAGCCTAACTGATGAGTTTAGGTTAGGTTAAGTTAGGTTGCCTAACTTATTCTGGCTCTGTAAGGTCTAGCTGAGTTGTCTAGCAAGCAAATCAGGTCTAGACATTTTAATATAAATTAAACCCCTGCTAAGCCGGGTAACCCAACTAGTCTCCTACTATAAAACCAATCAGTTGTCAGCACTAGTTGTTTAATGACTTGTCAGAATTAAATATGCTGACAAATACTAATTAATGACGAGGGTATAAAAGGGAGGAATAAAGAAGCATTATATTATCTATTTGGGGGAAACCAGTGACCCTCTTTATTTGGGACAAACCAGGGACGCTCTTTATTTGGGGCAAACCATGGACCCTCTTTATTTAAGGCAAATTAGCGACCCTCTTTATTTGAGGCAAACCAGGGACCCTCCCTAATTTATATTCATTTAGTAAGAAATATTAGATCTTTTATTGCCATACATCTAAAAGTCGTTGACGTATTTTGTGGTAAAACAGATTCAAGTGTCTACTGGCCAAAGGTGAAAATTGCGCGTAATATTCAAATGTTCAGATAGGTCTATTTGCCAAATAGTGATTCAAAAGGTAAAATTGAGAAGGAATTGTCTACTATTGTTAAAGTATTGTCTAGTTACTATCTATTATCAGTGAATACTAGGACAATAGCACACTACAAGAATACACAAGTCTTTTTAATTCTTTTTTCTAAAAATGAAAATTTTTGATTTTAAAAACTTGGAATCCAGATACCCTAAATTTTTTAGAGCTGAAAAAGCGCTGCAAACAGCCATGGGTATGGTTGATTGTGAAGTTACAAATTTAAACTTCAGTAATGGTATTGTACGCTTACATTTAATAGAAAAAATAAATTGATTTGATGTTAACAATGACTTGTTTTTCATTTAATGGAAGAAGAAAATCAGGTTGGAGAGAAACTCAAGGAAAGACAGGAGAGTACCAAACTCATCAAGTATAGTACTAAGATAGAGAGGAGGAAGATGCCGCTTATTCCAAACATTCTAAAATCGCTATGGACTAATGGCGGTGCAAAAGAATATTGAGAAGGAGAGAAAGAGAAAACAAAGATCCGAATAAAAATGTAAACCAAGTGAAACAACCAAAATTCTATGCTGAATAATTAGGTGGATTTCAGAATCTTCATGAATAATAAAATCTAAAGGAGTGTAAAGATTAGGTGTAGAGCGTTTGAATTGTCTTGTCGCTAACACTGAGTAAAGAAGGATTAAGTTCAAATACATCTCAACTAAGGAAGATTTTCGCCTTTTTGTCCTCGTTATCTAAAGTTGTTTTTTTCTCTCTAGAAATATTGACTTTTATTATTTCAAATGTATATTTTTCTCACTCGTTCTTTAACAGTGACTTTCTTGACTTAATCTTGTTTCACTCAATCCAACCTTGTTTTGAAACTTGGTTAATAATTCAGTTCAAACTTGTCATTTTTTATAAATCAGAGCAAGTTCTGGGGAGTATCGGGTCCTCATGTTCACATAATACTCTAAATAGTCTCCTTATGTTCCGACAAGTCAATTTGCCTTCAAATATTTCTACTTCTTAAACTTACCACTATGTTTAAGGACTTCTTTCAAAATCTTTCTGATTAGTGGAGCTTCCTGGTTACTATTTTTCCTTTTACTTTGTGTCCCCATCTCTATTTCTATATATTTATGTATGTATATATATAAATATCAGTTATCTGTAATTATTCCTATGAGTGTGCGTCGAGCGGCCATCGTCCAGCGTTCCTGTCAAGCGTAATTGCCGATATATCGAGAAAAACGCGATAGTGTCTGGCATTCTGTTGATAAGTGTTGATTGCCTCATGCCCCAAGTACATTGAGTGAAATGCCATTTCAGGGAGAGTGTAATAATTTGTACAAATGTCTCTATTCCGCCGTTAGCATTAAGCGGCATTTATTAGGCACGCCGTTGGTTTAGACGAGCGCAGTCGATGTTGGCACATTAACCCGGCGCTCAATTTCAGCTACATTAAGCAGGGTCGTCGTCGGCCTTTAATAAAATGGTATTAATATACTAAAAATTTAAATTAAGTAAAATATATTGGCATTTCAATAAGCGTCTATGCCATTGAAATGCATTTGTAGGGAAAGAGATAATTCGCTAACTCGCTATATTTTTTAATTCAATCGCTTGAGGTATTTTCGACTCATGAGTAACGTAAAATACTATTGACAGCACGTGAAAGTTATTAGGCTATAGTTATTGATACTAATATCAATATATATATATATATATATATATATATATATATATATATATATATATATATATATATATATATATATATATATATATATATATATATATATATATATACACTGAGAAAATGACATAGCTCCTAGGATGAATAAGGAAATAACGGCGTAATAATGTCTCGACTCGAAATGACATTAATTTAAGTATGGAATATGATGAAAATTTAACAGATATATAAATATTGTTAAAATCTTTTAATCTGATCAGAAAAGTTATTTTTAATACTTTGTAATCCCAATTTACTTATTCTTCGGAGTTTTGGATTCGTAATTATATAAACCATATGGTTATAAATAAGTTAGATCGAATAATCAGGTTAATTAATATTTACAGTCATAGCCGCTGAATTAAATTAATTTTAATATATTTAAAAAAATTATAATTTACCTATATAAATAGATCTAAGAATAAAAATGATGATAGCGACATCAAAATAGGACAACTATCTTCAGCAGCATGGATATTTCTCATAATGAATAGTGTTTGCGTGAAATTATAATGATATCTTAAATATCGTATTGTGGCTATACTAGATTCAAACACCTTTTAGATAATTTGATCTTATTTTAAAATAAAATTAACTAAAAACCTTTAGTTTGGCGTCACATCTTTCTGAATTTCGCTAGCTTCATTTTTTTTAATTTTAAAGTTTTTATAGTTTAAAAGGAAGTTATTCCAAAATTAATATAATATTTTTTATAATCATTTTAATGCGCATCAACCACTAATATCATTAAGACTGGACATAGTATTTCAATAGTCAGAATCATTTATTGTTACAGCGGACGGCAACAACGGCAAAATTGATCTACATTGGATCACATGCCGCGAATTACCACAACAAATGTAGCCAAACTTTAGCCAAATGGGAAGCAGTTTTTTTTCAGTAAGTAAAACTGCTGCAACATGTCTAGAAAATGATATGTCAAATATCTCAGTATTAAATTTAAATGTCACAATATCTAATTTGTTTTCCTCGCTTTAAACCGCCAGCTAATGTCATGTAGAAAAATTACATCGGTCAGTAATGGCAACTGAGCAAACATTTCACTGAACTTCCTTTGTTTCAAATACTCTTTAGCTCTTGGAGTTACTCAGATAAAAATAAAATTCTTTATTTTCATTCCAACGACTACAAGACAATTGGCAGATTTGGAGGAAAATTTATTTTTTAATATCAAAGTGAATATTTATTTTTTCTTAATTAATGAGAAAATTCGACAGCCACATATCTCAAAACCTTTTTGAAAGTAGTCTAAAAAATAATATTATTTTGTAAATAGCTAAAAAATCCAATATATGTGCCAGGTTATTTTAACATGTATATAAATATATATTATATATAATATTAACGTTATATTGAACGTAAATATTATATTGTAATCTTTTTGAAGGTAAGTAAAAACCAACACGAAATGTCCAAAATATCATCTTCACACATATTAAAATACTTCAGAAAATACTGAAATAGTTATATGCCTTTCCCCCCCCCCCTCAAAACCACATTTTTTTACTTTCAAATCTTTTCAAATTTTGTTTTGTTTTTAGCATATCTTTTTTACAAATAAAATTCAATTTTTGACCGTAGATTTCGGAAAAAAGGGACGTTAGAAATTTACTTGGGACCTGAAAATAACCGACTCGTTTGTAAACCTAACGGTTAACAATTAATGGTCCACTGGTTAAGCAAAGACGCGATCATTGTTACACATCCGTACCAGTGGTCTCCATTAAAAAATTATCAATTTAAATTGATGAAGGAATTCTAAAAATAATGAATGAAAGGTGATTCTGACGAGATAGTTAAAAAAATTGCGTCTTTTATTAGACGATTTTTAGTCGAACTTTAAAAAAAAATCGAGTAATCTTATTTCTTGGAGCTGATGTCATAAAACGGGATAATTACATTTCTGTTATTTTTTGCTACCAAATTATAAAAGATTGACCACAGACTATTTTAGGCGAGGTTGTTGAGATTATTGTACCATTTGATATTTATAGTGCCAGGTTTAAGAATAATAGAGGATTGTGGCTTTTAGGCAAAGCATTTACTCTTTTAATAACTTAAATTAAAGTCAAACTTCATATTACCCATGAGGGGGGGCGATTGGTTTTGAACCTTTACGCCGAAATGATTCAAATATAATATTTATCAAATAAATTTCAAGCGCATACTTTTCGTGTATATGATGTTAATATTGTTTTGTATTTACGCCTTTATGATCAAAGTGTAAAATCAAATAAAATTTTTCAATGGTGTTGCTTAAACTTACGTAAATCAAGACTATGGTGACTGATAATAACAATACTCCAAGAGGGAGAGGGGCTACGGAAGAAGATATTTCTTCTATTCTCCTGTATTGGCTATGAGTTCATTACATTCCTGAATCACAAGTAGATAAACGTGCATCTATGGTCTAAAAATTAACCAAATCCTTTAGAAATAGTTGCAAAAAGAAGTATGATTGTACTCTTTTACGCATTTAGATGTATAATTTCACAGCTCATCCTAACATTAGAGCTAAATACATGGTATTCAGATAGCTATAAATACTACGTATAACAAAGCCGGTTAGTCTACTGAAGTATGCAGATGCTTGCTAGAGGTTTTCTCTATTCTTTACCGTGCTAACCTTGAGTGGATCTTAGGGTCTTTGCTAGGCTTCATTCTAGAGTGGTACGACTACTATGTTTTAATACCTTACCACTACTACGTACTAGTCGTCTTGCTGCCTGTTTTTTTCCATGACATTAATTTACGTCAACTAATTGAATTACTTTGCTGAAACTCGAATAATTAGATTAGTTGGCACTTTTAAAAGGATGTCAGCGAAAAATCTGGGATTAGGGATTCTGGGAGCAAAATATCACATAGAATTTGCGGCCCTCTGAATTTTCGGACAGAGGGCGTCAGCGATAAGCCATATACACGGCCCTTGAAAATTAAAGGACCTCCTAAAATGTCGCTCAGCTGAATTATTCGATTATATTTTACGTTGCTTTACCATTATTATTCACATCAAATCTTCTTGGGTAGAGGATACTCATTAAAATGAACTAAATTATTGAATCATAGAAATAAAAAAAATTCTTTATGGATAATAATACTACATATTTTAAATTTGACGAATTATTTAAAAAATACTTAATAAGTTTAACTATTATTTGATAAATAAAATATTAAATTTACCAAGCTTTGAGACACTGTTTTAATATACTTGGGCACTTATATTTTCCAATCACCAATCATACATATTAAATCATATATATATACAAATTATAAACTCGATGCTTGGATTTATTAACTAAAGTAACTAAAGCAAGTAAATCAGATATATCCGTTCAGTTAGCAAACACAAACTAAGGTTGGAATGACTGCTTGCAAGCGTTTGGCCGTTACCTGGCAAGCATAAATTATGATAATGAGGTCTTTGTACAGATACGAGGCTCTGTTAGAGAGGGAATGAGAAAGCATTGGCTGCAAGCACAAAGCCAAAGAATGCGAGGAATAGAGCTTGCAGTGTAGTAGCAAGCATGACAGGTAGTCGAATTGCTTGTGCTTTATCCTTGCTTGGATCATTTTTTGTGCTCGGCTTTTGGAAAGGATGAGGCAGGATGGGAAGTAATATGGGCGTCGATGGTTCCGTAATAAAGAGAGAGAGAAAGAGAAATACTGAGCGATAGAGAGAGAGGGAGAGAAAGACAGAGCGATATATAGAGAGAGAAGGAGGGGAAGAGAGAGATGGAGAGAGAGGAAGAGAGAGATAAGGAGAAAGTGAGAGAGAAAGCTAGAGAGGGAGAGATGGAGAGAAAAAAAGAAAGAGGGAGAGAGAGAGCGCGAGAGAGAGTGAGAGAGAGTGAGAGAGAGAAAGAGAGAGAGGGAAGGAAAAAAAATAAGTGAAGGGCTGAAAAGCATAAAAACGAAACGAATTATTCGAAGTTAATATAAATATGAAAATGCAAGTAATTTAAAAGAAGCTTAAAATAAAACATTTAAGAGAAAATAGAATAATTCCAATCAAATTAAAAAAGCCCAAAATAAAACAAAGAAAAATGACATCAAATACTGGAGAAATGGAATACACAAGAAGAGCTTTTTACATTAAAAAAGAAGGATATAAATAAGTCATGAATAAGGAGAGGGATCAAAAGTACAAAGAATAGAATAAAGAAACTTTATCCACGAGATCGATGCCATGCGTCGGTATGGGGTGTCTTTAGGAGTCCTTTCCAAGCAACCTTTTATATTGCTCCCTCATGACGATCAGGGGATTGCATGAATGCGTTCTTTGTTGCTTTGGCCGCGGCGCACCGCCATGCATACTCTCATGAGGGACTCCACACCAGTCCCCATTGTATATAGGGTCCCGTTGCCCTGTTTTCAATGGGAAGGTCGCAAGGTCAGGGTAGTGCCCGGCTTAGGGTTGTGAGGGAGAAGACAGTGTAATAATAGGGTTAGAATTTCTCTCACAAAGTTTGGACTTGTGAGACAAAATAAGCGTGGCAGGGAAAGGGAGACATGCGGTAGGGAGAACTAGAGATCACAGAAATGGGAGGAGATTATGGGGGGTATCTAGGTGTTTGGGGTTCTAAAACCAATTATGATACGGTGGTGTAACTAGACTTATATTCAGGAGAGTTACATGCACTACTGAGGCTTGCATTGTCTACGTATCTTCATTTGTCTTAAGTACACCAATTTTTTAGGCAACTTGCTAAACCTTATGAGGGATAAGCTCATGTGAGTTTCAAATGTTTATAATAAATAAAAATTATTTATTAAAAAAAATACTTTTCCCTTAAAACAAGTAATGACAAATCTCTAGTGACTACCCATGGCAAAGAAAGAAAATGAGTAAGACAACAGAGAAATAAAATGGCATAGATCCTCTACATCTAGTCCTCATCACAAGTTAACTCACTAATTTCGCACTGGTGTCATTGGGGCAAATAACGTTTTTTCTTCTCCCCTCGAAAAAGAACTGTTCTCTTCTAGAATCATTCTATGCAAGTCTTTTACTGCAGGTGCTTCACCACTCCTCTGCCTTTTCTCATGTACTTAATACATCCTCATCGGAAGTAGTAACACTGATTTAAAAAAATACTACTGTTTGCCCAATCTTCCTCATCTAGATTGGTAACAACTGGTTTAAAAAATTATGCTGTTTACCTGATATAGTTTCATCGGGATTGGTAACAAATGATTAAAAAACGCTGCTGTTCGCCCAATCTGCTTCATCGGGATTGGTAACAACTGATTTAAAAAATGCTGCTGTTCGCCCTTTTCGCTTCATCTGGGTTGGTAACGACTGCTTTAAAAAACGCTGCTGTTTGTTCGATCCGCTTCATCTGGGTTGGTAGAGACTGCCTTAACAAACGCTGCTGTTCGCACAATCCTCTTCATCTGGATTGGTGACAACTAATTTGAAAAACGCTGCTGTTCGCACAATCTGTTTCATCTGGATTGGTAACAAGTGATTTAAAAAACGCTGCTGTTCACCCGATCCTCTTCATCTGGATTGTTAACAAATGATTAAACAACGCTACTGTTCGCCCGATCCGCTTCATTGGGATTGGTAACAACTTATTTTAAAAAAAGCTGCTGTTCGCCCAATCCTCCTCATCTTGATTGGTGACAAATGGTTTAAGAAACGCTGTTGTTCGCTTATCCTCTACATCTGGATTGGTAAGAGCTATTAAAAGAATTATGCTCTTCACCCGATACGTTTCATCTGGATTGGTAACAAATGATTTAAAGAAAAGGATGCTATTCGCCCGATCTGTTTCTTCTGGATTGGTAACAAGTGATTTAAAAAATGCTGCTTTTCGCCCGAACTGTTTCATCTGGATTGGTAACAACTTAATTAATAAACAATGCTGTTTACCCTATTCGTTTCATTTGGATTGATAACAACTGATTTATAAACTGCTGCATTTCGCCAGATCCTCTTAATCTGGAATGGTAACAACCGATTCATAAAACGGTGCTGTTTTACCTGATTCTCTTCATCTTGATTGGTAACAACTGATTTAAAAAATGCTGCTGTTCGCCCGATATTAAAGAAACCGATACAGAACCCTCAAGCTACCTGCCGATCTCTCAACTCCCTTTGCTCTCAGGTGTCATTGAACGGCTGGTTTCAGCCTGGATTTTAGATAACTTGTTCTCCACAAATGCCGGCGAGCTCTTTAAGTCTGGAATAAGTGCAGGACACATAACTGACTTAGCTCTCCTACATGTACGAGGTTGCTTTGACTGAGTGGCTGACGCAGATCAGCCTTCCATTCTAGCCTTTGAAGACCTTTCGTTAGCATTTGACACTTTTCACCACACTGTTCATCTTAGTGGTCTCATCTCCATCCGTTAATATCCTGAGGTCTTTGGAACGTCCCTTAAATGATTTCGCTATTTTTTTCCTCATCTTTATTCAATGTTTTCATATTGTTAACTTACATATATATCTTGGCCAGTATGAGTGAGTTTTGGAGTTCCCCAAGTTTAAGTGCTTGGTCTGCTTCTGTTTCGCTTTCTACTTTTTGCCTTAGGCATTCTGATAAGTCGTCCTGGTCTAGCATTTCATTCCTAAACTGATGAGACGCATATATATATATATATATATATCTTCTTTTTAACATCCTCGTTTCTCTGACTCTAAGAAACTTGCCATCCGTTTATAACATTATCTCTGAAAGTTTATCAGACAATTTTATGAAATTGAACCATTAAAAAACAAATTTATTACCTCTAAGGACTTGTGGAGATGTGGCAGCCAAACATTTGCTCCCTATCTAAACTTCGTCGATTTCTATGCCCTTTTTACCGATACTGTACATAGTTGAGTGTGTTTTGCTAGTCCGTTATCTCTCAAATATTCTGATTTTTACGTTTATTAGACCATATTTTGCTTTTGTGGCGTCCTGTGTTGACGACTACAAGACCTTTCCGGTTTGATCTCAGTCTTCCACACTTTGATCTCTGGAATTCGTTCAAATGTTTCATAGGGCGCGGTACTTCTCTGTTAAGGAAGAGCTCTCAAGCAACTCCCCTACCTAGCAAACTCTATCATTTTCAATCTCATCTTATTATCCTTATCTCAATTCCTATTTTGATTGCCAGTATTATCGCTCTCCTCATTCTCAGTCTTATTCATATTACAAGACTCATTCTTCCGATTCTTAAAATTCCTATTCTCATTTCAATTTCCATTCTCATTCTCACTCTTTTTTTCACTCATTCCATTTGTGTTTGTCATCGTCAATCTTATTGTCAGTATCATTCTTATGATCTTCCTGTCAATCTTATTACAATTCCTAATCATCTAATTTTTCAAATTCATTCTCCTTTATCTTTTTCCTCCTATTTCTTTCTTATTTCATTTATTCTTTTATTCATTAATTCTTTAACTTTTATTCTTTAATTCTTTTATTCGTTAATTCTTTTTTTTGTAATTCTTTCATTTTTATATTCATCTAATTTTTATTCGTTAATTCTTTATTTTTTATATTCTTTAATCCTTAATCACTATTCTTTAATTACCATTGCCAGTGCTCTTACCCTTACCCATTCTCATACCCTTACCTTTACCCATTTTCATTAATATACTCATTCCCATTACCATACCCATTCCCATTCCTATCACTATTCCTATTTCTATTTCCATTCTTAAGTCTATTCCTGCTCCTATTTTTATTCTATTCATATCCATATTCGTTTTCCTATTTTTCATCTTAGTCTTAGTCCTTTTCTTATCCTTGTTCTTGTTCTTATTCCCATCCATTTTCCTATTCGTATTCATATTCCTAGTCCTCTCTTTATCCGATTATACTTCATTTTCCACTTCATGTTTTATAGTCCTACTTTTTCCACTGATCCTCAACCAAAAGTCATTTGACTTTTTTTGTTTACTGATTTCATGTATCACGTAAATAATTTACATGTTAACAATTGTTTTGGAATGGTTTTGCATATTACACTTAATCCCTATACGTGTAGAAAATTTGGGGCAACCTCCGTAGTACGTAACCTAGCTGCTGGGAGAATTAGCACGTGACCGAGCTCACTCTTTCAGGGCAGAGCCCAACTATCCAATTTTCTAGTATGAGCTACCAAAGGTCTGTACATCGTCGTGCTGCTCTTAGCTTCTGACCCCGAGCAGCCCGCGTATATATAAATTCCTCAAACCTGCGATCAATAAAATGAAATTCATTGACTGATTAATTTTATGATTAAATATAGTGACAAAAAATCTCCCCCCCCCCCGAAAAAAATCACCCATTGCATAAAAATGGAAATTGAAATATTCAAATAAAATGGGATATCAAGAACGTAGACAACAATAGCCTAAGTTACCAGAGTTCTGACTCCGCCAACAAAAATGAAAAGGTAAGTCTACGTGAAAGACAAAGGCGATTTAAAACAATGCAGTTTCGTGTAGCTGATGGTTAAATAGAAATCTGTCTAAATACTTTGCAGCTTCTACTAAGATTGCGACTCGCCAGCAGAAGTGGTTAATTGTGATAAGTTAAGCTTACCACCGTATTAAGTTTAAATTGGCGAAGAATGTGGGGCACAAAACAGGCGCCGACAAACGGAGACTGAAAATACGGTCTCACTGACCAGAGCTTTCTAAATTTTAAGGATTACTTAAGGACCCTAGTTAATAAAGGAGCTGAAGGCTTCAACACAAGAAAAGTACTGGATTAACTGATTTATGAAAATCAATTAAATTGTTAAAATTTAGACAGAGTACTTAATTTCGACCAACTTTCAACAAATGCAAAGAGAGAGGGATTCGCGAAGGCAATCCTCTGAAAAGGCAGCTTGAGACAAGTTAATAACGCCGTTTTCTCCAGCAAAAAATACTGATTAAAGGGTCAACCCCAATAATTTTCCTGCTCAGAAATTTTCCTCTGGCGTTGTCCCAGAACTGAGAAAAATATTTCGACAATATGTGATCGCCATTAATATTGGTGTATTCTTTGTTTTCAGCTTTAAGATACTATTACAAGTTGGAATGTTCAGACGATGAAAATTTAAAAGGCTAACTTATTTTTTTTATGTCAATGGCTCGTTCATTCCCCAACTCTCACCAGAGCACCATCACTAATCAAATCAAGAAGAAGCTTGCTAATATGTATTACGGAACTGGGCTCAACAGGAGAAAATGGCAAAGGCTCATGCCGTTTCGTTTATATATATATATATATATATATATATATATATATATATATATATATATATAAGAAAAACTATGATACAGATCGCTATTTCTGAATTTTCAACGTGACTAGATTTTCAGCTAAAACGAACATAAGATTGGTTGCCCTATTTTTATATTCGATATAAGACCAGTGATGAACATCAATGATCTTCCTAGTCAGCTACCACCGTAGGATAGCATTAAAAGTAATTAATATCACTGAGACAAAGCTGAAGGATGGCATCTTCATCGGCCAACAGATTAAGGAACCCCTAAATGATTAAAACTTTAAAACATCTCTACATGATCTGGACCATGAGGTTTAGAACTCATTTTAGTGGCTTTATCAAAACTTGTTGAGGAAACAAGGGGTCCCCGAATTCTGAAAATGGCATTAACAGACTTCCAACATCTTATACTTCAATATAATGTAAGATGTACCTCAATGATCATTTTCTCCATTCACATGTGGACTTTTTGGAGAAGAGCTTGAAAGCAGTGGATAAAGAACAAGGACAGCACTTCCATCAAGATATCTGAGCAATGGAGCATAAATATCAAAAGGTTCTGGTACCAAAGAATGATTCCAAATTACTGTTAAATGTTGTAGAGAAACGAGCCTAAAATACAGCACTAAAGAAAGTCCAAAGTTAAGCAGTTTTATGGTAGCTGTGTTTCAAATATTTTAAGCTGCGCCAATGTATATCTTTAGGTGAACTATGTATCACCCCCATAACATGCAAAGATCTGATCTTGTTTAGTTCTCAATTGAAATGTTAGGGGTTGTATAATGTATGAAGTTTTTTCTGTAGTATACTTATTATGAGTGTATACCAACCTATCTATGTATGCTACACACCTGGGAACGTTGAACTTCTTCACTATATCACCATGTGGCATAAACCTTAGCATTCTACGTTTTTTTTGTGTATATACTTAGCTACAGTATTTTATGAAATTCGTAAGCGATCTTACAAAAGAGCGATGCTACGTGATACACTAAATTGGACTGAAAGTTAAAAGTTCTATCAAAAAGATCTATAAAAAGTAAATTTAATTTTTTATGTGGAAAATCTTTTCAATTTTGGTGATTTGGGTTATTATTTTTTTTCATTATTTTCCATAATCTTTATCTTTTTCTTATCCATATTCTCTTCTATATTTATTTTTATTAATTAATTTACAATTCCTCATTTGAAAACCTGATTCAAAAAGTCAACATGGTTTTAATGCTCACTTTTTGATTAAATTTGCTATTGGAGATGAAGGATTGTTCAATCCTTCAGCTGAGGTCTTATTGGACCAATTATTACTAACTTTTGATTTTAAAATTCCGCACATTATTCATTTTATGGTCCCTTCTGCTTTTGTCTGTAAGACTCGTCACTTTTCCTTTTAGGTTGTTGTACCATAACAGGCTTTCATCAGTTTTTTTAATTTCTCCTGACTTCGTCAATCAGTTAGAAATTCTCGCTCTCTCTATTATATCTATATGTTAGCTAGATATTTAAATCATTCGTTCAGTGAAGGATTAAAGGCTCGAATCAGCTCTGAAGGGGTTATCCTAGTCGGATGTAATTGGACAGTGATATGTCTGACTGTCGTATTTCATTGAGTGTGTGATTGTCACATAGATTGTTTCCAACTTTCCATGAAATGGCAACGTCAGGTGGTCCGAGGGTTGGTCGTTCACCTTCCAAACCTAGGGTGATGGTTGTCGTAGTATGTATAAAGAAGTTGACAATTAAGATGTACGTACGAATCAGCCAATTATGGAACACTTTTAGGGAGTCTTTGGACTTACCCTTGAAAGACAAGGATCAAGACTTGGTCAAGTTAGGGTCGTTCATATCATGTTGATGACTAATTTATTGATTATTATTTTCGGTAATCCTTCCTTGTTGGGCAGAGTCTGTTGGAGAGAGAAGTTTTGCATTTGCGGTCAATCTTTGCTTGCCTTTTTCTATAACCAGGCTTTTTTATTCAGCTTCTCTCTTTTATATATCTGTTTCTCACATTATTGTTTCTGTAATTGGATAGTAGATTTGTTAGTATATTTACACCACTTTACTTAATTTTTTCTTAAATCCAATAAAATTACCTGATCTTCAACTCTTTGAGTTCTCTGAAGTCAAAGAGTTAAAGATCCACCTAAAAATATTTTTGATTAATTTCAAAAACTAAGTGACTATTACAAATTTTTTGGTTTTGAAAAAGGAGCATTAAATGTATAGGAACCTCTTAGTTGTTTCTGATTAAATAAAGCAATGAGATCAATGTTTGACGTAATTCATTCATTCAAGAAGATAAAGACAAAGCTAAGCCCCAACCCTGGCAAGGATTAAGAACACATGCAATTCTTATTTTACTTTGCGATGTTTAATTAACTCTCTCTCTCTCTCTCTCTCTCTCTCTCTTTATATATATATATATATATATATATATATATATATATATATATAGAGGGAGAGAGAGAGAGAGAGAGAGAGAGAGAGAGAGAGAGAGGCGCAACTGAACCGAAGGATTTTATTTTTTTTATTAATATTTCGGACTCAAACTAGAGTCTATCGTCTGTTGTAATTACATTGGGTAGTATTAGTCAAGATTAAGTGAACCTCCAAATCACCAGGATTAAAACTAAAACACCTTCTTAATGCAAAGATGTGAGATCCTGGTCGTGAATTATCTTGCTTTTGTGAGTCCACTCTTTATATAGGGCACTTAGCCGATGGGGTTGGTAAGCAGCCATAACACTATAATTCTTTCTCCAAGACCTTTAAGGAATTTCCCACTGTGCATACTGCGTTTTTGTAATTAAAATCGGTATAGCGATAATTAATATAATAATAAAACAATGATATCACTTGTAGCTAAAATTAAATGAATGAAGATAACTCCCATTGTCGTTACTTCAGCCTCATCTCAAGTTGTAACAGGCCAACTACGGCCATTCATTATTTTAAGGCGAAGATGTGTTAATCACGTCGGGGTAAATGAAGTAAAAAAAAAACTCATCTTGTAGCAAATAAAATTTAAAAATGAGAAATAATAAGGAATTCAATGAAATATTAATCAGAATCGAGCCGTAATTATAAAAGAATGGAGGACAGTTTATAATAATAACATCAACAATCATAATATTATTATGTCCGAGAGTTGCAGCAATTTTTAATTTAATTATGTCTGTTAATACAGTCTTTTAATACAGTCTTTTGTTAAAAAAGTCATAAAAAGCTCTCTTCCTCCTTTGGATATCTTTCAACAGAAAACTGTCGCCTTTTGTCTGTAAATCTCATGGCTATGGAAGTGAAGTGAGGGGCACTGGCTGAAAATAACCTCCCTCATTGGGACAGCTCGTTGTTGTTCCCGTATCCTAGTTTTTATTTCCCTTGCCTTGTGTCCCAGGTACCTGTAACGGCAACTACCATAATTAACTTTGTAGATGCCAACAGGTTGGTCCGTTGGTCCCAGCTTGTCCTTCACCCAGGTAAATTTATTTCGTATCGTGTTGGGAGGTTTATGCCACCCGCCCAGTCTTTGTGGTCGTAGGAATATGGCAGTAATCTTAGATGTTGTAGTCATAAATATCAGCACGATCCTATTAAGGCTTATTTCACGATGCCATATTTAACCACAACTTTGGAGATTGCTGACGACTCTTTCTGCCAAATGAAATTGAGGTATTCCAACAACCATCAGTTGCATGCGAAACACCTTGATCTGGGTGAAGGACAGGGTGACTTCAAACACTAGGATGGTGCATGATATGTACAAGGTAGATTGCGATGGATGCCGTTATAGCTATGTTAGACAGCCAAGCAACTAAGAACTAGGAGATAGGAACCTTTTTCGCTCTTTGGATCTCTCTGCACCTCCTATGGTCATGGGATTAAGAGGCAAGACGCCAGAGTTCTCGGATAAGGACTGTATTAACAGATTCAATGAGAATCAAAATTTTTACAACCCTCAATAGAGAATAAACATATAATTTTTTTGGTAATTATTGCAAACCCGTTAATTCTCTTATAATTAGGTCTTTTTTCTCATTAAAATTTTATCGAAAATTGTTAAATTTCTTTTTTTTCCCATTTCATTGACTATAAGATGCGTGGTGGCGGCAATCCTGGAATTATCTTCATTCTTTCTTTTTTATTCTAGGTCGTATTATTGTTTTTACCAGTGTTTTCATTATTTTTATCATGTTTTTCATTACTCTTACACAGTATACACACTCGGAACCTCACTCATATTTTAGGAATTGGAATAAACTTGTTTCTGACTAACCCATCTACCTCTCAATCCTAAGCCACGTGCCTTATATAAAAGCTAGGGTTAGAGGGCTAGATACTTCACAACCAGGATCGCAACTTGATTGCTCCTGGAAGAATTTTATTTTAACCCCGAAAACTTAGATAAATTATTCAGGCTCGGTTATGGTTTCACTCATTCTTACTCTTTTTCTACTGAAATCTTTAACATTTTCATATGGGGTGTCTTTTTCTTTTCAGCCTTTTGCATTTCCTCCGATCAAGCACCGCCTCTCCTGCCAATTATATCTCGAAAAGATCTTGTGTTACACTCTCACTTCACCTTAATATTGGCCTTCTCCTTTGTCGCCCCTCTAACAACTTATTCTGCACTATTCCGCCAAAGTTTTCACCATCTCTCATCGAAAGCAGAACCTTGATTAAATTTGCCACTCAGTCTATAGTTCTCTGTAATACCCAAACTACTTATCACATAGGGAATTACTTCTAAATACATGTAGTTTATATATTTTACATACGTTTCCGAAACAACATTTTCTCTCATGCACCTCCAAATTTCCTACCTGAGTACTCGATCATAAGCTTCCTTTAGATCAGCAAACACTTTATGATTCTCACTACATCTCTCTATTACCCCTCTTAACACAAAACTGCATCTGTTGTTCTTCTTCCCAGCAAGAACAAAAACTGCTTCTATCTCACCCTTGTCTCTCTTCTTAAATCATATTTCTATTATTTTCTCTTAAATCATAATAGTATGGACATTACTTTAATTTCCAAATAATTTCCGCAGTCCTACATGTCTTTTTAATCCTTATTCTCTCTTGATGGTATATTTTATTCATTAGATCTCATAGCTTATCGACACCTTCGCCCAAAGTCGTTCCTCCTTTGACTCCTTATATCTTTAAGGGCACTGCTCTTGAATTTACCGACACTGAGAAGGACTTGAGTGTAACTATAACTAGTTATCTCAAGTTTTCGAGGCGGAGAAGAAAGCCAAAAGGATGCTAGGTTATATAAAGCGACAGTTTGGATATCGGAACATGGAAATAGTACTCTGTTTGTACAATTCACTTGTCCAACCGCACCTGGATATGCCGTACAATTTTGGAGTCCTTCATTTCGAAAGGATATCGCGAGATTGGAACACGTGCAAGTCATGGCAACCAAACTGATTCCCTCTATCAGACATAAAAGTTATGAAGTTAGATTAAGAGTTAGCTCATCGAAGTTTTCAAAATACTTCGAGGGTTCGACAATGTTGACTACAGGGATATTTTCAGCCTTAATGAGAGCAGAACAAGAAATCACGGCTTCAAACTTGAGTTGAAGCGTTACAATAGCGATTTGTGTGAAATTTTTCACGTACAGTATCTGCAGTAGCTGGAACGCACTTCCGATGGAGGTTTTCAACAGCAATTCTGTTGACCAGTTCAAGACAAGACTAGACAAAGTCTTGAAAAGTGGCCGTTCAGGGAAGACGTAAGGCAATTGAGCGTGGATGTGCCCACTCGACAGCTAGTCCAAAGGTGACCTCATTGAATGGACCGTAAGGTCTTCGAAGGTACTTATTTTCCTTGTTACTTCTTGTTATTCTGCTATCTGGTCCAACCAAACTGTATTTCTTCCTTCCATTCTGGCAAATCTCCTTTACTTTGGGCCTAATTCTTTGCAGCGTTTCCCTCTAATTTTACATCCTCTCTTCTTTACCTCTCTCTATTTTTTCACCTAATAGATTTACAAAATAATCTTCCATCTATCTATATTTTATGTTTCTTTGTTTGTTATGACCTTTCCTCCTTCTTTATTTTTTATTTGTGTTATTTCTTTGGTTTCATTGGCTACTCTTTATATCTTTTTCTCACCCAATAGCCTTTCCATTTTCTGGTGCATTTCAGTTGGTACCTCAGCCTTTGCTCGCTAGTGCTCTTTTGTTTTCTTTTTTATCTTTTTAGCTAACTTAAATGTTTTTTTTTGGCAGAAGAGTTTATAAGGGCGGATTTCTTTCCTCCACCATCATTCCTATTTCTTCGGAAGTTGGGATCAGCATTAAAATGTAAAATATTAAAAGCCTACGTTGCTGGAGAATATATTAAGAGGATGAGCGAATACCCAAGGCCATTATTCACCATAACGTTGCTCCCACCTACCCGCCATTCAACAGTAATATATTATAAAATAAAGAAGACTCGCGCTTTCTTCCTGAGGAACAGCTGTCTAATCCCTAAGGGTCCACTTTGGGAGACTAACCTTTTGTACGAGCATTCTTGTAATGTCGACAACCTTGAGCTCCGCTATTCATTCTACAATAAGGTCACTTCAACAGCCATGCCACAGCCATTAGCACCACATCTGAATAATGGATCCATTAATCGCTACACTAAAACACCGAAAGTTTCTCACCCGAAAACTTTTGGAAACTGACCCCATTGTTCTCTGTAAGAGAGAAAGCAGACGAATACCCATGGCTAAATCCTTCACCATATGCCAATGTAACCAATTAATACACAAAACTACTGACTGAAACTACGTTGCCTAATACTCCAGCCTTAATACCCAGCGTATTGTCTCTATGTCTGCCTTGACCTTCTTGTTTCCTCTACCGTTTTTGCTATTCTCCCCCTTATCAATGTATTAACCTTGCATTTTATAAGTTTGAGATTAATTCTATTAGTTCTAATTTTTCTTTCTTCTGATTAATCAAGAAAGCAATACAAAAGTAAATAAGACTATCGATGGATCTCAAGCTGCTCCACTCCCAAAATTGAAGAAAATCGTAGATAAAAGGACTGAGTAGAAGAAAATAAAAATAGGACTACGAGAACCTCACAATGAACAGTTTAGTAAAATCGCTCATAAGACACTAAATCCCTTACTAGGAGAGAAAAGGAAAAAGAAAAACTAAAAATAACTAAAAATAAAAACGTAACGGACCCTTAAAGAGAAAGTTTCTTCCAAAACTTAACTTCCTCAGACTATTACGTTGCCGACCATAAGCCGTCCTTCTTGGAGAAATGCATGAACCGTGAGGCAAAGTGGATTAGACAAATGGACCTAAAGGAACCCGCAAAACTCTGACACTACTGTTAAAACGAAATATAATTTAAATAAAGGTCTGGACTTTTCTACATACGAAACTTTAAGGTTCTTAACCAAAACAGACTTCATATTGACAAAATTAAACTTAAATTTCCATCATCATACGATTCCAGGACACTACACAACGTTAGATCAATTCAGTTTCATTATTACGATATTCACTTCACCAATCCAAATGAAAATAGTTCAAAGAAAAGCCCTGAACAAAAAAATACAAGTTATAAACACTAAATAAAAAAACATAAAGAAGAAATAAATGCCAACTTCTGAAAATAACTATAAATCGAAGAAAAATAACTAACAATAACTTTGGAAGAAGCAATAACAGATAAAATGAACAATTTTAAGGCCACTATCAAAGAAATAAACAAACATGGGAAAAATCGGCTATGATATGCTTAACTGATAAAAACAAGGAAAATAGGACATCAAAAAGTGATTCGCCAATATGGACTTCAAGAGAGATTTCCCAAATTTCTGGAACCAATTCAAATAACTAAGAGAGTCATTGACCTAAAAAAGAGTTAAAATAAAAGCATGAGAGGACAAAATAACAGATAACAAGGCAATGAAACAACCGTTTCGAAAGCATTGGATGAAGAAAGCCGAGAAAAAAGGCGTGAAGTATGGTTCTATACACATGAATAATACACTGTGCCACTAAAATGATTTGAAAAGAAAGCTCCAGGAACAAGAGGGATTACCAAACCTCAGCTAGTAAACGCACAGACCAATATTCATGAAGCGATAGTGAAGCCCGGTAACGCATCTTAATATTGGATACTCCCCATCCCTGTTTAAGAGAACAAAAACGATCTTCTTTATAAAGCCCGATAAACCTAATCAGGAATTAAAAAGTATTGCCCCCTTTCTGTATGGTAATTTATCGGAAAGATGTTCGAAAACTTTCGAATGACAACAAACTATGAAATTACATAGAAGAAAACAACCTACTAAAACATAACAACAATGATTAAGAAGGGACAAAAGAGTGGACAGCAAACTCCGCGACGTGGCAAAGCCTTCAATAAGTTCTAGATGCATGGGATCCATCTAAATATATTACAGTTACAAATGAAAAAAAAAAATAACAGGAAATCTTTGTAATTACCTGGAAGACAGAAACATTATAATAATTATAAACAACCACACCGATGAGCCATTCAGGTTTAGAGGCTGGTGTTCCCCAAGACGGATGTTTTAATCAAAACATCTACACAGTATTTCCGAGAGTTATTCCACAACAAACCAAAGACTACTATATGTATGCATGTATAACTATATGACGACATCCCCACGGTAGTCACAAGTGATTACAAAAATGAAGAGACTAGATAGATCAACAAGAAGGATAAAATACATTAAAGAGTACAAAAACGAACAAAATCAAAGATAATAGAGCAAATTCAAACTTATACCAATACAGAGAAGAAAACTTCGTTACGTAACTATCGCTGAGGAATAGCATCATACGCTACTGAGGGACGAGTCCTCAGCATCCATCTCAGCAGAATAGATACAACGCAAACAGCACCGAAGACTCTCTACAGGCTTATAGAACCTCGAAAAAATAACCAAAATCTCTACCTTGTCACAACCCGAACTATACTGGCATAGCAAATATTTCTTCCCCACCAACGGAGCAAAGCTCAATACTGCAAAATCCAAAGAATGAAAAACCAAGCAACTTGATTAATCACTAGAACACCAAGAACCGAAATATCAACCTCAAATATCAAATAACTCAACTTATTCTGATAAATCAAGTACATCCCGAAACGTGTCACAAAGTTCTGGAGTAAAAAAAAAGGTTAAATGCTCTCAGAAGAAATACAGATGAAAACCATTGAATACGGTACAAGCTAAGAATTAGAGGTGACAAAAGATAATCCAAAGAAACAGTGAACCATTATCCTGCTAAACATAACCACGGAAAAATAAGAAAGCAAAATGAAAACAAAAGTAACTAAACAAAAATGAGACCACCGCATGTGAGACAAGAAACAAAAAAGATAAAGAATACACAAAAATGTTCAGAAGAGAAAACCTAGAAAACAATGGCTTGAATGCTATCTAATAAGTTATAATTTTGAAAGTGCAAAAAGTAGAAAATCTGAAAATAAAATGACCTAGTTTGCCAGGGAACCTAGCTCAAAACTTATTCATTTTCCTCCTCCTAAATCATCATCTTTTTTCTGGTTGCATACTTTTTCTAACTAATAATAATCTCCCCTTTATACACTATTTCACAACTTAAGAAATAACAATCCCCTTCAGCCTACTTTGCTTTAAGGATAGCGCGATAGGTTTAAAAGAAGTCTAGGCTAATATAGGAATGTCACTTACCAGTCTTTACTTCGGGCTTACTCTTGCTGAGAAGACCTTCGCTCAAAGAATAAAAAAATTACAACTTAAACATAAAAATGAAGCCGTCTCTATTGACTTCAACTATTCATATATATATATATATGCAGATACACCCACAAAGGAAAAGTGATAAACGATTTCGAGCGTTTTCGTCTTTATTCTTAAAGACCTTTTCAAGAAATGAACAGGAGGCTGGACATACATTGCCTTAAATAGTGGAACGGGGGATTAGACTACCCACCTCTAAACCTTAATTAGGAAGCACAAAATCCTGAAAAAACTTTATTTGAGATTTTAGGTATCTAGTGATAATGAGATCTAGCATGAACAAACCAGGGCTTAGGTTGAAATTTAGGAACTGGTTAATGGATATACATTCTAATATATTTCTCGAAATATAATTACTGAATTTTATGACTGGCTTGGCACTGTTCCAGTTAATGCTATGGTTAAGATTGTACATATGTATAAAAAGCGCAGATTGTTTATTGTGATTACGTACATTGGCTTGATGTTGCTTAACCCGGACATCTCGTTCTTTCCCGGTTTGTCCATAATAACATTTTTGGCAGTTGTTGCAGCCTATCGAATAAACAATGACAGGTTGAGGGAGGGGGGGGAATTTTTGACAAGGATGCGATAAATTGTAGTCTCGTACTTAAAAATAACACTGATGTTTAGAGGCCTAAATAAGTTTTTGGCCTGAAACTTAGGGATACTAACATTAGTTTGATAATAGGAACGCAACACGGACTTATAACAATTGTTGAGAAAGTACAGAGGGTAGCACAAATTTATTCGTTTGACTCACGTGCACTTTGTGAGCTTTTTTCATATAAATATATATATATATATATATAGAGAGAGAGAGAGAGAGAGAGAGAGAGAGAGAGAGAGAGAGAGAGAGAAAGAGAGAGGGGGGGAGGGGAAGAGAGAGGTAGATGTATATAGGGTGCGGACGGTATTTGTTAGCAATTTTCAACTGCTAATTTTACTCATAGTTTATTCTTACATTCATTGTCTGGCTTTTTATTCTTTAAAACAATAAAAAGTTAACGTTAGTACTTTTTTCAGAATAAATGACTATGTGAAATTTTGAATACACCAATTTGTACAAGAGCCCTGGACTCCTTGGAATCAACGACAGCAGATGGATGATGGAAAAGGTCAGAAATGATCTAGAAGATTCAGGATTCGACTATGAGGCGAAAGGATCATCAACATTAATTAATCCCTAAGATTTGATACGTGGAATGGAGAAAGATGTGGATGAAAAGCTCATCAGGCTGGTGGTGTATGAGCACATTCGCTACTTTTCATATATGATGAAGAGAGGACAACTTCTGTCCAAATATGCAGAAAAATCGACTCAAGTACACTAGGAAAGAGATCAACAGGTTTAAACACCCTTTTAGGCCAGACTTGCGTCGTGGTTCTCCGAGGAGGAGAATTTCTGTCAAAATCAGAAGAACAACTCCCAGAAAAATCGGTGTCTCGGTATCGCACCCAAGGAAGTGCCTGGGTTCATAAAAAGGAAAGTTCCAGCGACAATCATGGTCTTACGTGTGGTCAGTAGTGAATAAAACATCATGCCAATCCACCTCTTCCTTGAGGGACATAAACTGAACTTTGACGAGCGGTGAATCTCCGGATCAACTGGATAGCTTCCGAGAGGCAGTATGTCTGGCAGCAAGACTCTGCGCTCTGCCACACTAGTCTGAAGACCCTGGCCTAGCTGTTGGAGAACTTTGTCAATCACACACCTTCTTTCGACTCAAATTTGACCAATGCATGTTTTAAAAGAATAAAAACATCTTTATTTTTAACTGACAGTCATCATGCGAACGAATACCGCCTGCACGATCTCTCTTTCTCTCTCTCTTTCTCTCTCTCTCTCTCTCTTTCTCTCTCTCTCTCTCTCTCTCTCTCTCTATATATATATATATATATATATATATATATATATATATAACAAAGAGTATCCACTTGAGAATATTAATGAAAACGTGCTTGAATTGACGCGTGGTGAAACAGTCACATAGAAAGATCGAATTTTTGAGAGTAAAAAGTAATTGCTGGCGATAATTGAATTTAGTCAGATCCTCTGTCGTGGCCTCCGGTTTTAACCTCTGCAGTCACGGACGGATATTTGGAAATAAGATTTTTTCCTATATAAATTGAGTATGTAGATTACGTTTATTGTATTTTGTACGTGCATGCGGGTATGTAAGCGCTGTATGCCCTCGCTCCGTCAAGCTCTAGTTCAAATTTCAGGGCACTCCTCGCATTTATAGGAATTTGTCAAAGGTTTTTTAATCGCTTTTTCAATGTTAGAGTTGCGCTAGTTTTTCACTTCAGATTTTTGTTGTGACTGAGAAAAACAAGCGCAATTCAACCGAGATATAGTTTATTCTACGAAAGAAAAATGAAATAATAAAATATGGAAATGAAGTAGTGAAAGAGACTCAGATTGACATTATTCAGCAGACCTCATCAGATTTAAATGTCTAATATCTAGAAACAAACACAAACAAAAACCCTACAGACTCATTGCTTTCTTGAATAAATAACAATGATAAACTAGCTCCAGAATGTCGATCATTCGATACCTCTGTCTTGTCCATTAAATTATTTGCTATCGCAAATATGTTCGAGGAATGTTCAAAAGATTTTCGTGCAAAATGTAAGAAATATTTATTAAAAATTAAAATAATACAAATGGCAATAATATCTCTCAAGATAGTTTCCATTTAGGTCAATGCACCTCTGAAGTCGAAGTTTCCACCTGACAAGTCACTCTCTGAAGAATTCCTAGCTTTTCAAATTGCACCATGTGCAATTTCCATGTTCGTTTTGCCTCTTCGATTGATTGAAATGTTGTTCCTTTTGAATGTTCATTAAGCTTAGGAAAGAAGAAATAGTCGAAGAGGGCCATATCAGGGCTATAGGGTATCCGGATGGGGTAAGATTTACCATCGAAATTCCCTCAAATTTTCTCTCGTTAGCCGTGAAGAATGGCTGGAGCATTGTTATGATGGAACATGACTCTTTTGTGCAAGTTAATCATCCAGCAACGCTTTCGGCACGCAACGGGCAGAAAGCTTGCTGAGACCAAGATGCTTTGTTAAAATTGTATATGCTGATCCTTGTGAAATATTGACTTATTTCGCAGTAAAGTCAATGCTAATTCTACAATTTTCATCCAGAAGTTTTGAACTGCGGCTACCTTTTCTCCATAATTTTATGTGCATGGTCATTAAGGTCTTCTGTTTCTTCTTTGAAACGTTTCGTCCACCTGACAACAGTGTTTATATATATATATATATATATATATATATATATATATATATATATATATATATATATATATATATATATATATATATCCATAACCCTATATTTTAAGGAACGAGATTTTTTGAAGGTGTTTGAATAAGATTTTTTATTTTAGTTCAGTTGTCACCTAAGGAAAATAAAAGGAAAAAAAATAAAAAATAAAAAATAAAGAAGAAGAAGAAGAAAAGGGTGTCCAGGGTGTTAAAATAAAGAGTCTATAAAGTGGATTGAAAAAGGCGGTTAAGATTAGCAAATAAGCCCGAAGGTCACACCTCGCATGGGTGCCTGTGTAACCAAGCTCTTCCTGTTAGGGAAGAGAATAGCGGCTTGTATATATATATATATATATATATATATATATATATATATATATATATATATATATATATAAATATATATATATATATATATATATATATATTTATTTATATGAGAAACTAACAAAGTAGCGCGTGAGTAGAGCAATAATTGCAGAAAATCCCACAGGAAAAAATGAAAAGCGAATTCCAAGTTCTTTCGAACTTTGTTCAGTTCATTCTCAAGGAACACATAAAGAATTACTTTACAAGACTTGTATATATATAGGAGAAAACTAAGCGAAGCTCCGCTTACGTACAACGAAATAATAAAAAACAGAGTAGGCGTGAAAAATGAAAATAAATTATCAGAAAAGTGATTAAATACAGGTACCGAAGGCATAGACATATAAATAGAATCTCCGCCAAAATATCCACGTGTGAGAGTGTGTGTAAAATGTAGAAATATGTCACCTGACTATGAATATATACATATGCAATTATAAGTACATTGTTCAATAAACAAAATAAATATAACAAATTTAATAAGTCAAATGGCTTAGATTTAAAATGGACAATTTCATTTAAAATAAGCTTTTTAATGACAGTGTCCAGTTTAAAGAGATCCGCGGATATAATGAAATTAGGCGAGGAATTAATCAACGAGAATTCAACAATATTTCTTTTAACATAGTCATAGAGTTTCAAATAAATTTAGCCGAATTCTAATTGATAGGATGACTATTTTCAGATAGGTGAAAAAAGTAAGCACTATTGGTTTCACCTCTTTTAATATTGTATTTGTGTTGGGTCAAACGAATATTTAGTGATTTTCTAGTTTGCCCAAAGTATTTCTTAGGGAAACTGCTCAATCGACAGAATACCCCACCCCCCTACTATCTTGCTATTATTTTGGACTAACATTTCATACATTTTAGACCCATTCTTAAATATGATTGAAATTATAAAACATTTCAAGAGACACGGAAGAAAGGAAAAGGCCCCAGAAAATGGTAAAAGAAGGGAGTTCTTAAAATTGAATGCGGGAGGGATTTCAATTCTGTAAAACCTCTTTTTTTGCCGAATCTAAGCATTTGGCAAGATAGTTGTGAGGGTAGCAGAGGTTATGCCTTGAAAATGAACTGAACGAAGTTCGAAAGTACTTGGAATCCGCCTTTTATTTTTCCTGTGGGATTTTCTGCAATTATTGCTCTACTCACGCGCTACTTTGGGAGTTTATCATATCCATTAATTATGGATCTTACGCGTCACTTTAATTTCATCTTTGTCCTTTACAACTTATATCAACTTTATCTGGTGTCGAAACCCATTGTTAAGGGGTATCGTGCTGTTTTGCTCTGTGCATACGACTGAAAGGAAAACTTTTTTTCCTTGAGAAGTCTTTTGTTGAGAAGGTTGTTCCTACGTCTTTTATTGGCAATTTTTACTACAAGTGTATTAATGGTCAACCTTTCGGAGAAATTAAACGTATTCTTCTCTCCAAATGTAATTTGCTCATGAAGTTCGAGACCTCCATTGTTATTAGGGAAGTCAACGCACGCCGTCATACATTTACTTCAAACAACCCTGCCCTATGATCCAACGTGATCCAAGATTCCATCTTATACACCCTCAGAAAACGGTCTGCAAAATTGGAACTTAGGTTGGATCTTAACCTACAACCCCTCATCTCTAACAAAAGTTGGACTAAGAACAGCCGACCAGAAACTGTTGTTAACCTTTCTTCTCAAGAACTTGACGAAACCTCAAATTCTGCTTTGGAATTTGGCTTGAACTTCTCCATTCCGTCAAGACCTTCTAATGTATCAATCGCTAAAGGTTTTGCAAAATCAGAAGAATCTAGTGACATTCCTAGGGAACATGTTTCTATTGAAAAAGGTTGCGTTTACCAATGTTTAGCTACTCATACCCATTATAATTAGCCCTTGCGTTTCCGTCGTACTTTAGCTGCCATTCAAAATAATACTTTAATACACATTACTAAAGCAGATAAATCTGGTTCAGTGGTTATTATGCATAAATTGTCTTACATTGAAAAAATGGATTTATTACTAAATGACGAATCTATCTATGTTTCCCTATTAAAAAATCCTACGATTCAAGTTAATAGCGATTCCCCTAAAAAGGTTCGTTCCTACCTAAAACAATTTTTCCAGCTTGATTGCTAAATTTAAATCTAGTAACACCTCTCAGCTATACTTATATGGTCTTGTTAAGACTCATACCCGAATAATCCCATTCGTCCTATTATTAGTTATGTAGGCTCATTTTCATATTCTTTATCCAAATGGCTTACTTCATACCTGACTTCCCTTGTTGGTACTATTTCTCAATCTCATATTAAAAGTAGTTACGACCTTATTGGTAAACTTAGCTCCATTCCTTACTCTAATAATTTCTATTTTATTAGAGTACTGGTTAACGATTCCGCTTCCCTAGTGATAAATTATGTAACGCTGATATTCCTTTGCCTGTTAATATTTTTAATGACCTTATCACCATGAGTACTAAAAATTGTAAGTTTTCTTTTAACGGCAAACTTTACCTTCAAAAGTTTGGTTTAGCTATGGGAAATTGTTTATTTCCTGTTGATTTAATTTATATATGGAGTTTTTTTAAACTACTTTACTCGCCACTGTTATCGATTCTACCATTCTTTGGCTCAGATACATAGATGATATTATCGGTTTATGCCCTACTTCTAAGGATGTCAATGGTTTTATCACTGAATTAATTATTTAGTTCCCTCAAATAAATTTACCATTGAACTTGAACAAATGGGGGCTTCTCGTTCTTAAATTTACTAATTCACAGGACTCCGTCTGGATTTAAATTTTCGGTCTATCGGAAGCCTAACAACGCTGGTTCTTACATTCATCTTTATTTTCTTCATACTGATTAAGTCAAACGTTCTGTATTTACTTCAATGTTTCTCCGAGGGTTGCGAGGCACCTGCCCGCGAATTCTTGAATATTAAGATTTCAAATATCTTTGAGATAGGTAATAACGTCTGCTACAATCACAGCCTTCTTACCAGGTGCATGGATTTGGCCCAAAAAGACGTTTTACAAAATTGAAATCCTTCCCACATTCAATTTTAAGAATTCCCTTGTTTTACCGTTTTCGGGGGCCTTTTCCTTTCTTCCACGTCTCCTAAAATGTTTAAACATTTCAGTCGTATTTAAGTATGAGTCTACTATGTATAAAATGTTAGTTCAAAATAAAAACAAGTATATAGGTGGGATTTATTCTGCCGATTGTGCAGTTTGCTCTAAGCAATACTTTGGGCAAATTAGAAAATTATTAAAATTTTGTTTGACCCAACACAAATACAATATTAGAAGAGGTAAAAGCAATAGTGCTTACTTTTTTCAATTATGTGAAAATAGTTATTCTATCAATTGGAATTCGGCTAAATTTATTTACAACTCGATGGATGTTCGTTCATTAATTCCTCGTCTAATTTCAATATATCCCCCGGTCTTTTTAAACTGGACTCTGTCATTAAAAAGTTTATTTTGAACGGAATTCTTCATTTTTAATCTTATCCCTATGATTTATTAAATTATTTTGTTTATTGAACAATGTATTTATAATTGCATATGTATGTATTCATAATTATGCGACTTATATTTCTACATTTCACGCACACTCTCTCACAGGTAGATATTTTTGAAGAGATTCTATCTATATATCTATGCCTTCGGTATAGACGAAGCGAAAAGATCAAGGTCCGAAGAAATCAACCAGAGAAGCCGAGGGAGGAAGAGCAGCGGTGATTGAGGATGACATTGGACACGTACAGTTATATTCTGAAGAAGCTAATAGGTGAAACGTTAATAAAGAAGTCCATAATGTTTTCCGGTTTTTTACTTCTCCCAACTTTTCTCATATATATATAATATATATATATATATATATTTAATTCTTATAAAGTAATTCTTTATGTACTCCTTTAGAATGAACTAAACAAAGTTTGTAAGTAATTAGATTCTTCTTTTAATTTTCCTGTGTGATTTTCTGCAATATATATATATATATATATATATATAATGTAGATTCACCATAAACATGCGGCAAAAAATCTACAATCGCAGTAGATTTCCAATCAAGTTTTGTTAAAAATTTGATAACAGCTCTGATCTCTAAAGTTTGCTTTGATTGGATAAAAATAACTAATTTCTTTTTTAAGCAGTCGCTTGCTACTTGACATACGTCAGATGAATAAATTACAGATTTGAAGATATCATCACAAACCAAAAATTTGACTTGAAAATTTCTGATAATCTTTTAAATTAAAGGCTTGCACCAAAACCTCTTGAAGATCTCTCGACTAATTTGATTCGATGCTGTAGAAATAATCATTTTCTTGGTCATAATTTCTTAAAATTGCCTCTTAATAATTCATTTTATTTTTCAGGATTTCTCCCCAGTCTTCCTTTTGTGTAAGGGAGGATTTGGATCTGAGAAATATGGGAAGCCGCCCAGGGCGGCTTGCTTAGGGAAAGATTATAATTATTGTTTTAATTAAGTATTTATTGAACATGCGTCTAATTATAAATGTTAAAACCAAAGCCTCAATAAAAATTTTGGTTTGTAAATAATAAGTATTGTAATGTTTGTTTATATATTTTTAGTTCTATGTGTTTGGAGGTGAGTTTCATTCAGAAGAGGCGCACTGAAATGGGGTTCGCCCAAGAACCATAAATGATAGGACTGCCACTGCACTCCTGAGTGTCTTGCCTTGCTAGGCGAGCGTTGCCTTCACTTCTTTGACCACGAAATACTCTTAGACTTTAATAAATTTAAACAATGGATGATTAAGAGTTTGAAACAGCTAAAGACCAATGAATAAATCATATAACTTAAGAACTGAATGATCGCACATATTGATATGTGAGGGGAGCAATAAATACGATTTTAATCGACAGGAAAGATAAAAAAACTACGAGGGATGTCTTCTAGTTTCCCGGTGTTTGAGTAATTTTGGAAGTAGTGGAAATCCGTCGAGTTTTTTTCTCTTTCCAGTGACTAAAAATGAATACCTTAATTATTTTTTATATTTTCAGGATCATTAAGATACTTTCTTGAATACAAAATGTGTATATAGAGGAGGTAATATGATAGGTACAAATTTTAAAACCGGAAAAGCCGGTGTGTGTGTATGTGTGCTTATTGTGCTTGCAGCATGCTGCCCACAAATCTCACACAATAAAGCGGGTGCTTTATTGTTGTTTTCTTGGTTGTAATTCACAAACCCTAGTAGTATTGCAAACATCACTTCATGCTTGCAAGCACATTTCACCAGGGAAAAAAGGAAAAGAATTTAGTGCTTTTAGACGATTCCAGAGGAGAGATTGTTTGATTTAATTCAAGTGAAAGGAAAGAGCTTATATTTTGTAAGAAATTTCTTAATAAAAAAAATGTAATATTTTCCATATGAAAGCTTGGTAGTGAATTTGATTTGTTTTATTGAAATCTAGAACGAATGAAGTCAATATTTGTAATGTCTAGATACAATTGTATTTATTGCAGGATATAAGTCAAGATTATTTTTGAATTCGAGGTAACTCTTGAAAATAAATATCGCTGATATAAAATAGTTAACTATACACTATAAATATGTCTTCAAAATATAATTCATTGATTAGTGTGCATTGCTTATCTTTAAGAACATCCTAAATTTCAAGAAAAAAGGCCAAAATATATGCGCTCAAATTAGAACAATGGTTTTCGTTATTCAATTGCTTTGCTTATATAACACTCGTATATGGTAATTTATATGTGCATAACAATATATATTCTTTTCAATTTAGGAAATATTTAAAAATGGGTGGTAAAAGACTAAGGCTTTTTTATTTTGTAGAATACATATATATATATATAGTTAGAGGTAAAGAAGCCTTGTAAACATTATGTTGCATAAATAGGGAATATACTTTGAAGCAGTTAAAAAGTTAGTGAAAATGAGATCATTTTAATTCTTTTCAATGTTTGGATTCGTATAGTTGCAATATATGATAGCCAAAATTGAAATTTGATTATGCATGAAGCATTATTATCCTTCGAATATCACATGCTTGTTCACCATATTCAAATCCTAGTATCCTGCAAATGTAGCTTTTCAAAAGATATATCTTTAATGTTAAATATTATTTAAATCAACTGTACAATCCTCTGCTCAATTGTATTTTCATATGGCTTGACAACTAAATTGGTAGATTATATTCTCAATTACCTTCAAAGATTTCATTAAATGAATTTCCTAATTATATTGTTTTTAGGGACATAACACAAGGGAAAACTAAATTTTTTATGGAAATTATATGCAAGTAAAGCCCAAATGCTCATTTCAGCTCAGCTGCATTTAAAGGACATCAAATACGAAGCGGAATAATGTAAGAAATATGCTTATTGAATTTTTATGTCTTCACCAGCGTAAAATAATTTTTTAATAGAAGAAATCATGCGTGGATTGGGATTTTTAATTGGATCAAATTCTACTGCAATAATTATTTGTACTACCATCGGTACCCGACGTTGTCGCAAATAAATACAGATGCAGATTGTTTGAAATTGTTATATTGTGGCCAAAAAATATCTTTACTTGCTAATTATTATTAATTGTTTGGTGAATAAAAAATCAGGAGAATTACGTACTCTTCCTATCATATAATATTATATAGTCATATATTAACATATAATATACTTACAATGTGTAAACGTTTCGTCGCTCGCGCCCGACAGTTTACGCGGACGCGTGAATGAGCGGTAGTTATGAACGAACAACGTTTTGGCCGCAAAAACAGATGGAGCATCCTATAGATACAGATTCCTTTATTTTAAGCGTCCTTGCACACAGTTCAGCCAGCAAATGAATGCATGATCGATCCCAAGCAGCACTTGCCAGCGATCAACCAAATGATTTGTGTTTGTTAATTAAAATTTTTAAAATATTTCGTTTTTGTTTTTAATATTAATGACGTTTTTTGTTTTCTAGGCAAAATTTATTTAATGTTTCGTTATAATCACAACTATGCACGCTCTGATTCCCTTGAGCCCATTCCTGGTAAAATAATTGGTTTCTATCAAGTAATATTAAAAGGTATATTTCGGGTCATTAAGACGTTTATCTGTAGTGGAATATTTTTTTTATATTATTCGAGGTGAAATGTAAATTAACCTCTTTTATCAATTCTCAAATTAAATTTTAATTCGAGAAAATTTGTGCGCACCTAAAAAATATAGACCCTGCGTATAAATGAACAAAGCAACCGTGCTGTAGAGGGGATGTTATGATATTATTTAATTTGCCAAGAAGGCCGAGGAAGAGGAAGTGATCTCAAGCATAAAAATTAGAGAGAAACATATCAAATTTCAAAATTAAATACGAAAATTCCGAAAAACTTTAGAGAGCAGTTTTAATTAATAGGAATTTTGACAATTATAATTAAGAAGTCTTATTTCGTCATTATCTTCCTAACCTCTTCCAAGAAATTTATTACAAATAAAAGAAAATTTAAAAAAGCAAATTGTATTCGAAGCATTTATTTTTAGAAGGGTCCCCACATTCTCAATTTCATCAATTTTAATTGAAATTAGTGGCATAAACCGAGCGAGTTTTGCTGCGCTGAATTTCTTTGGAACCTTTTGGAACTAGGTGGTTCAATATTGAGAAATCACAGTTGCCTGGTGGTGAAGAATTTTTTTAAGTGGTAAAGAGAGTTACCGAGAAGTTGGAAGATAAGATATAGAATTTTTAAAAAAAGTGCTATAAATTATATTGATGTGCGCCTTATAACTCGTCAGAAATAAATTCATAGGAGAAGCGTTTTATAACCACGTATCTTGGCTCAATTTTCTTACTCCAGATATTTTAAAGCTTTACAAAGGAAACTTTTTTCTTCCTAAAAAATAATCGTCAACACTTAGTGTTGTCTCGTTTCTCTGCGATATTTTTAATTTCTAACTGCTAAAGTTAAGAGAGAATTTTATTTCCTTTTCCTAAAATTTGCCGATCCAATTTTTTTTCGACTTGCAAGAACGAAACGAAGGGCAAAATTTTAATTAATAAAAAATTAATATTATTAAAATATTTGTATCATAATTTTAAGGTTTATCTTAGCACACTAGAATAGCTTTGAGGACCAATTACGAAATTCTTCACAGAATCCACCAAACCTTTGTGATAAGACTTTCTCAATCAATTAAATCATTCGCCTGTCTCGCTCTTTGTGAGGAGACAACTTTGGTTAATTAAATTATGGTCCACCATCGCCTTTTGTGAGGAGAACTAAATCAATTAAATCATGGGCTATCATCATATTTTTTAAGGAGAAGTCTTTGATCATTTAATTATGAACCTCCTCGCCTTTTATGAGGAAACGTCCTTGATCCCTTGGATTATGAGTCTTTCTTCCTTTTGCGAAAGGACGTTCTCCAACAATTAAGTTGTGGGCCCTCTGGCATTAGTTTTCCATCAGCTGGATTATCGGGCGCCATTGCCATTTGTGAAAATGCGTTCTCGATATTTTAAATTATAATGGACCTCTCTTGCATTTGGTAAGGAGCCATCCAATAGTAAATAAATTGTGTGCCACCCTCGTTATTTGTTGAGAAACGTAATCAAAGAATTCAATTTTAGGCCCCCCTCGCCTTTTATGAGGAGACACCCTCGATCAATCAAATTATGTACTATCCTCGTCTTTTATGATGAAACGTACTGGCTCAATCAAATTATGGACCACCCTCGCCTTTTTTGATGAGACGTACTGGATCAATCAAATTGTGGACCACCCTCGCCTTTTATGATGAGACGTAATGGATCAATCAAATTATGGGCCACCCTCGCCTTTTATGATGAGACGTACTGGCTCAATCAAATATGGGCTACCCTCACCTTCTAAGATGATACGTCCTCTATCAAATGATATTATTTGCCCCCTAGTCTTTGGTGAAGAGACTGCCCACCTCAATAAATGAAATTAGAGGCCATTTTCGCATTTTTTCGAATCTTCCTCGATAACTCAAAAATACTGGTCGCCCACAGCTTTTGAAGAGACTTCCTCTGTCATTTATATTATAGGCCGCCATTGCCTTTTGTGAACAGATGTATTCTATCAATTAATTTATGGGTCCCAAGGAGCGGTATGTCGAGGTCCTCAAAATCTTCAAGAGGAGCTACAGACCCTCTTCCCGTCACTTATGGGGAAGTTCTGGTTCCAGCAAGATGGAACAAGCTCTCACATCTCAAACCTGTCCCGAGATTGGCTGAAAGAGAACTTTGGTGGCCGTGTGATCAGTTTCAAGACTGATTTTGATTGGGCACCTCACAGCCCAGACCATAGCCCCCACCCCCATATTTCTTTCTCTGGTGCTACCTTAAAGACAGAATGTACGCAGAGAGACTCAGGACCAATACGGAACTCAAATAAGCCATCAGAAAGGAGATCAGAGCCATTAGTCGGTCGGTTTGTAATGCCGTCATGGACATCTTCGTGCTGCGCCTCGAGAAATGCACAGAGCTAAATGGAAGTCATCTCGAACACGTGCTGTAGAATAAAAAAGAAAAGTTCAAAGACTCATGTTTTGATAGGATGTTTTTTAAACACAATAAACTAATTATCACCAAAGTTTCATTCAATCCTTGCAAAAAATTGATAAATGAGGCCTATCGAAAGTTGGGGCCCGTTTTTTTGGGGGGGTGACTGATACAATAAACAAAGAAAATCACTGTCTCAGTTTACCCTAAGTATTTTTTATCATCATCATCATCATCATCACTAACTCTATAATTTAAGAAGCGGATTTTTTGAGTATTTGAATAATAATTTCATCTTAGTTTGGTTATGACCTATTTTTTTATCAAAGTCATTTCTAATAATTCTTTTATAATATCAAAAAACAAAATGGTGAAGTTCAGAAATAAATATAAGTATCGAAATTTTGTGAATTTTTTAAAACTCAAAGAATTACAAATGGTGAAGTTCAGAAAATTTATTTTTATATATCGTCTTCTATAACTATATTTTAACAACGTGATATTTTGAATGGGGATAAATTTAGTTTAGAGTTCCTTTTTAAAATTATTATAATTGGCGAAGTTAAAAAATTGATAAAAATTTAACCATGGCTGCTTTTTTCAGATTTTAAACTTTAATCTTAGCAGCAAAGCGCAAGCTACCATCGTCGGGGGGAGTGGCGAAGACATTGCTGGTTTTTATATATGTTCATTTCTTGATTTATTTCTTCACTAGTAATTACTATCTCTGTGTTATGTGAGGATCACTCTTTTATCAAGAACGCAGTCTGCCAATTGAATGATCACGTCAGTACTAGGTATTATCATCAAGAAACATGCAAGCAGAAATGTAAACCTACGGACTCGTGTTAATTTCTAAAGTCTCTACCTGGCTTTGCAAAAGTTTTGTTACGCTCGTTTTTAGTCGCGTGCGAGTTAAATAGCGAGCAAATCTACATCTCATTATGTCGCTCGGTCGGTCGGTTCTTGTTTTTCTTCTTTTTTATGGTAATAATATTGTAACTATTCGGCCCATTCTCTTTGCATGCCATATTGCCAAAGTCCTCCCAAGATTAGCACTGGAATTATTTTTGTTTTGGTAATAACATCATAACTTTTTGGCCGATTCTAACGAAATTCATACACTTTATGTTGTTTTACACTTACTTTCAAACGATATAATTGCCAAAGTCCTCCCAAGATTATCTCGGGAATTACTTTGTTTAGACAATAACATCGTAACTTTTCGGCCAATACTTTGTAGACTAGACTAGACTAGGCTAGGCTAGAGTCTTCTAGGTAAGCCTAGAATAGGCTATGCTTTGCTTGACTACTATAGGTTAGACTATACTATGCTAAGCTATGCTAAGATATAATGTACAAGGGTAAGACATACTATGCTATGCTAGGATAGCATATAGTGTGTTAGGCTAGACAATAATAAGCTATGCTTGACTAGGGTATAATACTATAGTATAGGCTATACAAGTCTAGGATACTTAATGCAAAGCTAGGTTATGCTATGCTAGTCTTAGGTAACCTATACTAGGCTAGGGAGGTAAGGAAAGGCTATACTAGGCTAGGCTACGTTATGGTTTGCAAGGTTAGGCTATGATATACTAAACTATGCTAAATAGTCTAGTTTTCACTATAGCAGGCTAGAATAAGCGAGACTTTGCTAGGGTAGGCTATTCTATGCATGCCACGCAAGCCCTTGGCTAAGATCTAATAGTCTAGTCTAGGCTAGGCAATAATATGAATACTATACTAAATAGGCTAGGGTAGGGTAGGGTAAAGTAGGCTATGATATATTATACTAAACTATGCTAGTCTAAGCTAGAATATGCTAACTAGGCAAGGATAGAATAGGATATACTAGGTTAGGCTCAAGTAAACTAGGCTAAGCTAGGCTATACTAATATAGGCTATACTAGACTGTAGAAGGATGAAACTCAATAAGCTCTTTATCACACACAATTTCTCTGGTCAAGACAGATCAACGCAGCTGTGTTTGATTCGGGGTGCCTTATCACCGTCTTCCCCCCAAGTTGATAACGCTGTCCCGCTTCCAGGTGGCAGCCGTGGGGAATCTTGCTTAATTCCCTTTGTCTCGTCGATACCTGAAATTATCAAGGTCCATGTTTGTTTAAGCCGAGTCCAGTATCCCCTAGGAAGGCCATCATGCGCGAATCCCTCTCTCGACCATTCCTGAGGCTCCTATTTTAGGTGATGTCTGCAAATCCTTAGCAGATAGAAAGAACCCGAGCTTCTTGCTGTCTAGACCTTAGTTTCTGTCTCCCGTGAAATGATTCACTCGCCCTTATGATCTCGTCAGCAGATCGTCTACGTGTAATTGGCCCTGATCAGAGGAAGATTACGGAAACCCGTTTACACCCCGGAAGATTGTCCTGGGCTTCTCTCGTCTCACTACATCGATTGAGACTTCCTGCCACTCGCAGAGGAACCTCGATTTCGTGATTACTTCTCCCTGGAGCCGAAGTAATCTCAGCCCCCTTCGGAGTCTCTGTGGACGCCTTCGCATCGAGACCGCATCGACGAAGACCTGGTCATTAGTCTTCCATACTGCCAGTTCATCCTCGAGAAGTAATCAGGGGTCCTTTCCTCGTAAGTCCCACCTCTTCGTTCCCAGTCCTAAGAAGAATTTCTGATTTGGTGTAAGGCCAATAGACTTGCTAAATCTTTTATTCAATCCAACTTATTGGATAACTTACATATATTTTCCCGGACCTAGTTTCATTAATTTTTGCCTGTCATGATATTCTTTTGTCGTACTGATTATTATTTAGATTTATATATTTATCTGTGCCCTTTTCTTATTAATTGAATTAAAGTTTATTTTTGTAGATGTGTTTACCTTTCGAATAACCCTTGAGACGAACCCGGGAAACGTATTACCTTTTAAAGAGCCAACCTATAATATCGCTCTCTATTAGAAGGTCCTTACCCTTTTCCGAATTCAATTGTACCCGAGCGCAGCTCCGATAGTGGCTGTCTTGCGTACAGTAGTGTGTAACTTTAGGGGCCTGTTGGTCACACGCCTTTGTCTCTCGACATATATATATATATATATATATATATATATATATATATATATATATATATACATATATATTGTAGAGAAATCGATATCACATCCTACCCAGAAACAGAGGCCCTGTTCCATCACTTCAACGTCCGCCTCGCGGACCACCAGAAACCCCGCCCACAACCACGAGATTGCACGAATCATCAGATTTCGGCACCGGCGAGCATAACATTGTTTAAACCGGAAATATTTGCCCTAAGAGTTGGATCCAATTTCGCGTCATATACGAAATTAGAGTAGAGGGGAGCAAAAACCAGAAGCTGCCTTTACGGCTAAGTGAAAGACGATCGGAGAAGAGCCGTTAGAGGAGGAGGCTTAATTCCTAAGACCGACCCTCTCATTCCTTCCCCTACCTGCAGTAGGGTGGTGAAGTATATAGGCGGATAACTGTAGAAGAACGAGGAAGATCGAGTTAGCGATCGAGACGACGAAGTTCGGCTAGAGTGCCCGGCAACCAAAAGAAAGGGACAGAGAAGAAGCTCATCCTAAGCCAGTTTCTGGTGGTCGCACCGAAATTTAGTTAAGTTTGGATTGAGAAACAAGCTTAATTATCTCTCGTCAGAGAAACCCCCTATTCCAGTTTACAACAAAACCCAGAGATAGTCCTAGCCATTGAGGAATACCCCAAAGTGAACTCCCTCAAACACTCCCCATTTGTATAAGGATTCATTTTTTGGTTCTTCGCTTTTTAGTTCGAATCATTTCAAGATTGACCAGAAGATTGGACGAAGCATACTTTCACGGTCCCGGTGTTGAAATCATCTGAATAAGAAAACGTGCTTAACGCCATCCGTCGCCCGCATCGAAATCAGCATTGCTTCTGGCCTGTCCCCACGCCGGCCAAACAGCTAGGGTGGCTGTGAACGTGTCCACGCTTCTGGCCGCAGAAAAAAACATTCTGGCGTCTAAATAAAAAATTATGCCAAGATCAGTCACCAGCCGGATTCACGTGTGGTTGTTTTAAAGGTAAAGAAATTCCATTATTCTTTGAAGGGCAATTAACGTCCAATATTAAAGTGAGCTTTGGGTCAACCATTACTTTATATTCATTTGTTTAAATTAGTAAGTCTCACTTAAACCCGTTTAATTCATAGCTGTGTAGTTTGTTTTGTTAGATTTCATTTTCTTTTCATGTTGTAATTAAAGATCTATTTTTTTAGAAGTATTTAATTCAATCCTCGAGACGCTGAGTATGGCACTAGAAATCCTCAAAGGATAAAATAACGTAATAATATAATATAGCACTCTTAGAGAAAACGTAATCAAGGATATTTTGAAGTACTTAACAAACCTATACGTACACCACTACTCGCTCCTTGTAATACCACGACATATATATATATATATATATATATATATATATATATATATATATATATATATATATATATATATATATATATATATATATATATATATATATCTATATATATACATATATATATATATATATATATATATATATATATATATATATATATATATATATATATATATATATATATATATATATATATATATATATTCCTCTATATATTATATATATATAAATATTATTATATATCATTATATTAAAAACTGGTGTCACGTATATTTGGCTTATTTTTAATTATTCTTACCATTTGCCTAATTTCCCTCAAAGTTATTCAAAGATAGTGGAACTAATTATCAACTTATTTTTTTAACTATTTAATTCTGTGCTCGCGAGTCCATCTTTCCTTTTTTACGGCGGTAACCCTCGACTAAATCCAAAGCTGGATTCAGAGGGCAGAAATTTTATAATCCAATAGGGATTACATTTTCGGTGTTGTGTTTCATATTTCTCTTTTTTGGGGGAGACGGGGTCTGCATTTCTTTTTTTTATTGGTAAATCTTAGTAGAATTTAAAAAAAAGAAGAAAATCTTCCATGAGAGCCCATATTCTGTGTCGTTGGTTTTGTGTACGTTCGAGTTATTATACGCACACGTACTGTCAAGGATGTCGTCCTTTGATAGATTCCACAAACCTGGTCAAATCTTGGGATTACCAGGCATGGATTTAATTGCCTATGTCCAGGACGTGGAAAGAAATGAAAAATAAGAAAGAAGAGAGCAAAAGAGAAGCAGAAAGAGAACAAATAGAAGCAGAAGAAATAAGAGAAAAAGAGCAAATAGAAGTCGAAGAAAGAAGAGAAAAAAGAGGAGCAGAAGAAAGGGAAAGAAACCGCAACATGAGCGAGAGCTAATTAGAAATAATGTAGAAACCCTCTCCGTTATTTCAAGGAATAAGACCTGTCAAACCCCTACGGTTATATTAACCTTATTTATGGATTGCTAAGACTTCAGTGCCTACCTCCCCCACTTCGAATAGATTTTTGAAGGGAATTCCTGGGACATCGAGAAGAATGGAGTGGCACGCTTACTTTGCTTGCTCAACTGTCAGCTTTAGGAAATTTTTATATCTCTTCCTGCCTAGGCCACCCTTAATTATTCGACACTCAAGGCCAAATTGCTATCGGCAATCTATATGAATCCCGATTTGTATCGGGCTAAGTTTGGCCAGGCAAGGATATTTATTACCTAGCTAAACTTCCCGCTAGTTTGGCTTCATCCTACAGAGAAGCCTACAATTCTGGCTGGACTCGGCTCAAGTAGGACGCGAATACATGTTTAATTCTTTTTTTTGGGGGGGAGGGGTTATTATTATTACTTATCGTTAACTCCTAAATTCCACAACCTCATATGAATTGATTTTTTTTTGTGTTCGCGGCTATGTAGGCCTGAAATCAAGGATTCCCCTATTAGCTTGTATCCGGTCAAGTAAGTTGTTTTCTCCAATCACTATCTCTCCTATTTGTGGGAAATGACATTTTACATCCCCTACGTGTCTGTGAAATCTCATCTTAGAAAGAGAGGCGTGTGGAAGCATGAAACTCAATACGCTGTTATCACACAGAATTTATCTAGTCAAGAGAGATCAACGCAGCTGTGTTTGATTCGGGTGCTTTATCTTCCTCTTTTTCCCAGTTTGATAACGCTGTCCCGCGGTGGCAGCTGTGTCCATCTTCCCCCTCTTAGGATAGAAGGGAATCTCTCTTAAATCCCTTCGCCTCTTCAATGCCCAAGATTATCAAGGTTCAAGTTTGCTTAAGCCGCGTCCGATATCCCTTGGAAATCTTGCTTAATTCCCTTCGTCTCGTCGATACCTGAAATTATCAAGGTCTATGTTTGCTTAAGCTGCGTCCGGCATTCCCTTGGAAGGGTATCGTGCGCGAAGCCCTCTCTCGACCATGGCTTTGGCTCCTATTTGAAGTGATGTCTGCAAATCCTTAGCAGATAGAAAGAACCAGAGCTTCTTGCCGTCCAGACCTTATTATCTGTCTCCTGTGAAGTGATCCCCTCGCTCTTGTGATCTCGTCAGCAGATCTTCTTCGTGTAATCCGCCCTGATCAGAGGAAGATTACGGAAACCCGTTTATACCCCGGAAGATTGTCCTGGGTTTCTTTCCTTTCACTACATCGAATGAGACTTCCTGCCGTCCGCAGACGAACCTAGATTTCTTGATTACTTTTCCCTGGAGCCGAGGTAATCTCAATCCCTTTTAGAACCTCTCTGGACGCTTTCGCATCAAGACCGCATCGACGAAGACCTGGCTATTGGTTTTCCACATCCCCCGTTCATCCTCCAGAAGTAACCAGGAGTCCTTTCCTCGTAAGTCCCACCTTTTCTTTCCCAGTCCTAAGAAGAATTCCCCATTTGCTGTAACGCCAATAGACTTGCTAAATATTTTATTCAATCCAACTTATTGGATCACTTATATACATTTTCCCCTACTTAGTTTCCTTGATTTTTACCTATTATAATATTATTTTGTTGTACTGATTATTATTTAGATTTCGAATAACTCTTGAGACGAACCCGGCAAACGTATTCCCTTTTAAAGAACCAATATATAACCCTTTCACTGCGACATTCGACTTTAGGCACGAGAACTCCATTACCGGTCATTGCGATATTCGACTTTAGTCCACATGGTAAAAAAAATATTTCCTTTTACTGCGACATTCAAATTCCCTTCCTCACTCTGTAGAAAAACTTTGCCAGGCGTACGAAGTTTCAATTATTAGTTATTACAGTATTTGTATTGCATGTCAATTCTAATTCCGACAGTGCTTGAAGAGCTGCCGATGGAGGTGAGTTTTTGTTTGATCTCTTTCTGTTACTTGAGGAATTAGTTATTGTTTTTGTTTTTATTATTATTAGTTCTATTGGCCTTTGGAACTGAAAAATATAATTATTTTCACTTCGGTAATTTATGGAAAGCAACGCCAATTCTCAGTATTCTATGTTGTATGTGTGCAAACCATCCACCGTAAAATTATAAACAAGTTGCTAAAAAATAATTTTCTAGTAATGTATATATATATATATATATATATATATATATATATATATATATATATATATATATTAGGGTGCCCCCCCCCCCTAATTTTTTTTTTTTTTTTATCTCCACATGCCTGATTGTATTACCACATTGAATAGTACATAGGTCACATACTCAATTTCATCAAAATCGAACAATATTTACTGGTCACTGTATGGATCTTAACTTATAGGTCTACTGGTAAATTAATTTTGGCGATAGAAATGAACAGTCTTTGCAAATTCTAGTTTATTTGAAACAGATCTTAGTGTTGAAAGACAACTTTTAAAAAAATATTTATATTAAAGTAAAAAGAAAATAGTTAAATGGCAAATGATTTCTTTTTGACACAAATTCTAACTAAAATTGCTGATTAAACATTGATCCTTTTGAGCATGAGGGAAAATGTTTGTCATGTTTTGCCACAAGTCTGAGAAGCAACTGTTGCTGTTCTTCATCCTTTGTTAGAGGTGCATTATAGGATTTGATAAGTGCAATACTTCTTTCTGTTGGATCGTTAACAACCATTAAGTTAATCTCTCGACGTTGAAATTCTTGAAAGCACGTATTCTCTTCCCATGACTTGCGTTAGTCCTCAGGAATGTGTCTTCTGCAAACTTGTATCCATCTTTCATTAGGAGACTGAAGATTAGCTTAGTTTTTTGAGTTACCAGTTCATGCAGGTCTAAATCCTCGATGTTTTTTTGTAAGATTCAATCGGCGAACAACTTTGGTGTTTTCATTACGTTGGAGATTGGAGACCATCTTCTGTTTGGTCTCAGCATTAATTCGATGATCGGAAAATGCAAGACCAACAAGATGTTCTTCAAGTCACCAAAGGTGTCTGTGAAGGACTGTGGTTACTTCTTTAGATATTGTGTGATTTGGGTACTTTTGCAAATTTATAAGAAGTAGAATGTCGTTTAAAGGAGCATTAATTAAAAAATGGGCTTCATTCCAAAAACGCGAGTGGACCAAAGCAATAAAAATGAGAGCACTCTGTAATATTGGCCTTTTCACGTTCCGTTAGTTTCAGTTGATGCTTAAACAAGTATATTTTCAGGACATACGAGTATATAGCCTTAGCCATCCAGCGTGCATGATGAGTCGCTCCTGGGGCTCTTAATGTAACTTCTGTCTTATCAATGCCCCCAAGAAAGATTAGACTGAGTCGCAGCAATTCTTAATAATCGTCACGGAACTGACGAGATTTCAAAGCTTCCTGAAAATATAGGACCATTTCTCCTCGAAGATTATGCATTACTGGCTTGACAAATAAACTGCTATCCGCCTCTAAAAAAGAATCCTTTTTAAGTGACGACCATTGTTCTTTAAAACGTTCAAAGAGACTCCTCTTTCGACCACTTGTAGGCCCAAGTAAAATATTGCAAGCACATGACAACATAATTTCGAAAATATGATGACGGCACGCAATCCAAACATTTCCCTTCCTAATACTTTCTTAATTATGGTACAGGCTTCTTTTGTAGGCCTGTGTTTGATGCAGTTGTGTCAAATACTGATTATTATTTAGATTTCGAATAACCCTTGTGACGAACCCGGCCAAACATATTCCTTTTTAAAGAGCCAACCTATAATAACGCACTCTAGGTAGAAGGTCTTTACCTTTTTTATTTCAATTGTACCCAAGCGCAGCTACGATAGTGGCTCTCTTGCGTACAGTAGTGTGTACCTTTAGACACTTTTTGGTCACATGCCTTTGTCCCACGACATAGAATAAGGTAAGTTAAGCTAGGCTAGACTAAATTTTAATATACAATTCTAGGCTACGCTAAGCGAGGCAAGTTATACTCTGCTAAGCAGGCTAGGTTATACTATGCTAAGCAGGCTAGGCTATACTTTGATAAGCTAGGCTAGGCTAGTCTACACTGTGATAGGCTCAGGTATACTATACTAAGCTAGATTAGGGTAAGGCAGGCTATGGTAGATAGGCTATAATATGCCAGGATTTCAAGGCTAGTCTAGCCTAGGCTATACGAGTATATGCTAAGCAATACTATGTTCAATTATTCTAAACTATACAAGGTTAGGATATGCTATACTATAATATTTTAGGCTATTATAGTAAGCTTTATTATCCTATATATGCTAGGCTGCACTAGGCTAGTTTTATTAGGCTATGCTTTACTAAGGTTTCTAGGCTAAGACAGACCATACTATACACTCTCTGCTAGGTTAGTCTAGATTAGTCTAGGCTAAGTCATATTATGTCAGGCTAAGCTATACTATGTAAGGCTAGGCTATACTATGCTAGCTACGCTAGAGTATGGTATGGTAAGTTCTACTATTATAGGGAATCATAAGCTAGATTTAGTTGTACTAAGCTAGGGTAGGCTAGACTAGGCTATCATATGCTAAGCTAGGCTATACTATTGTAGGCTATGCTATGACATAATATACTCTGTTATACCATGCTATACTATGCTAGGTAGGATTTACTGTTAGCCAATCTAGGATAGTATATACTATGCTATGCTTTATTATGCTAAGTGAAGTAATATTATACTAGGCTATCCTAAGGTAATTTAGGTTTTGTCAGGCTACTATTCGAGACTATACTAAGCTATGCTATAAAATGTTATACTATTCTAGACAATGCTAGGCTATACTAGGATATGCTATGCTAGGCTATACTATGCTAGAAAATACTATAATACATATACTATACTATATTATACTTTAATATACTATTTTTTGCGATCCTATGCTATACTATACTATGTTATGCTATAATATACTATGCCATGTTATACTATTCTATAATATGATAATCACCACCATGCAATAATGTGCTATGTTATACTATGTTGTAATGTGCTATGCTATGCTATTTTAGACTATGCAATTCGAGTGTGACCATTTTTGCGCTTTTCCAATTCCATAAATGAGATGTGACCAAAAGTTAAGGCCCCACATTTTAATTAAAAAAAATATATATATCACTTCACTTCACTTCATCATCATCATCATTATTACTAACTCTATAATTTAAGAAGGGGATTTTTTTGAGTATTTGAATAATAATTTCATCTTAGTTTGGTTATGACTTATGTTTTTTAATCAAAGTTATTTCTAATAATTCTTTTATAATATCAAAAAACAAAATTGTGAAGTTCAGAAATAAATACAAGTATCGAAATTTTGTGAATTTTTTTAAACCCAAAGAATTACAAATGGTTAAGTTCAGAATATTTATTTTTATATATCTTCTTCTATAACTATATTTTAGCAACGTGATATTTTGAAAGGGGGGGAAATTTAGTTTAGAGTTCCTTTTGAAAATTATTATAATTGGTGAAGTTCAGAAAATTTATAAAAATTTAACCATGGCTTTTAGATTTTAAATTTTAATCTTAGTAGCAAGGCGCAAGCTCTTCCACGTAGTGGAAGATGGCGAAGCCATTGCCTGGTTTTAGTATAATTTAGTTCAGCTTTTTAATAAGCTTTTAGAAAGTTGTGACCTTTTAGTCACGGACGACTCTACATCTCACTATGTCGGTTCGTCCACGTTTTGCTTTTTTTTGTAATAACATTGTAACAATTCAGCCATTCAAATGAAATTTGAAACACTTATGTTTTTTTACATTCTCTTTCGAATGATACAATCAGCAAAGTCCTCCCATGTTAGCCTGGGAATTTTATTGTTTTGGCAATAACATCATAATTATTCTACCGATTCTAACGAAATTTGAAACCTATATGTTGTTTTACATTTTCTTTCGAACAATATAATTGCCAAAGGCCTCCCAAGGTTAGCCAGGGAACTATATTCTTTTGGTAATAAAATCATAACTATTCTGACAATTCTAACAAAATTTGAAACCTTTATGTTATTTTAGATTATATTTCGAATGATATAATTGCCAAAGTCCTCCCAAAGTTAGCCAGTGAATTATTTTATTTTGGCCATAATATCATAACTATTCGGCCGATTCTAACGAAATCTGAACCCATCATGTTGTTTTAAATTCTCTTTCGAATCATATAATTGCTAAGGTCCTCCTAAAGTTAGGCCGGGAATTAGTTTTTTGGCAATAACATTATACTATTCGGCTGATTCTAACGAAATCTAAAAGCCTTATATTATTTTACATTCCATTTCAAATAATATAATTGCCAAAGTCCTCCCAAAGTCAGCCGTGGAATTAATTTGTTTTGGTTATAACATCATAACAATTCGGCTGATTCTAACAAAATTCAAAACCTTTATGTTGTTTTACATTCTCTTTCGAACGATATAATTGCCAAGGTCCTCCCAAGGTTAGTCCCGAAATTAATCAAACTTTCAAAGGTCGCAAAGTCATATATTAGCATAAGTGAGAGCACGCGACTTGTGTTCAGCAGACTTTGTTTGAGACCCCAATGATCTCTCGATCATCTTAATTTGAAGTTCTCCTAGGCCTACCAGTTGAGAAATTTCACTTATACATGAACCCGTTGTATTGTTGCGTGATATAATTCTATGTACGACACTTTGGGGGCTTTGACCCCTTTGCAGCTATGGCTCTGAAGGAGATATGGTCCTCTTGACGTAGCCTAACATTTAGCTCCTTGGCATAGGCAGGGGTAGGGGGTCCCCTAGGCATGTTTGGTGCCCTGAACCTGAAAAGTTAATGACTGAAACTGCTAAGAATTCCTTGAAGTAAGTTACTACCTTAAACTAGTTGGTTGTCTCAAAGATCGAAGTAATAGAATGACGTTACGGGATCATTTTGACCATCATATATTTGGAATAAAAATGCTCCTTTTCGCGTAACTTGGAGTTTTATCGATCCTAACACGTAAAAATTATAGCCATGCTTAGTTTATATCAGGTACTTCATGGTTGCTGAAGTCCAGGTGGATTTGGGACATAGGTTAGGTAAGGTACTTACCTTTATTTGGTATGAAGCTACTGTAGGTTTTATGATGGAAACCTAATTGGAAGTATCATTATGGCCATTACTGTACATACATTTATGGCTAGATAGACAAATAAACACAGTGATAGATATAATCTCCATCTACAAATGTTTTTCTCTAAAGTTGAGGGAGGGGGCATCAAACCCCTTAAAAAGACTTCAATTCTCGAAACATTTTCCCTATATTCAAATAGTTTTTTCATTCTTCATATAAATTTAGGCACTCTATAAGTTATCAAACTAAGACTCATTTTTGCTTGACCTCGATATGTCGGGATTTCTTTTTGCTCTCAAGCAGTATTGATTTTCACTTGAACTCTAACCAATGAGACCAGGCAATAAGTTGAAAACATGTTTTAAAGCAATGGATGTATTGTTGAAGATTTGCTTCCAATCGGGTTCGATCAACGGTCCACCTCATCTCCAGTTTCAAATAAATTAGCTGCTTCTACGAGAAGAGGATATGCTCTGCATATCCTTTCCCATGAACTGCGCATAGTGAGAAAGGCTGACGAAGAGAAAAGGTAAAATTCAAGAAAAATGCCGTAAAAAATGGCCAATTATCTTGATAATTTTAAAATAATATATTTGCTCTCATTTAAGCTTAATGATTTGTATTAAAATTGACTTCGGTCTGAAGAAGCGAATATTTGTCTCCTGAAACAATAATCTATGAGCTTAAAAAAACGCGAGTTTGAAATTAGTTTTATATTGCATATCTTCTCTTCAATCCATTTGCCAAGCATTAACAAAGTGTTTACACAATAATCTTTTGTACTTCCATGAATAGATAACTATCCTCCCTATAATCAATCGCAAACTCATGAAGAAGTAAAAAATGTTATGAATCAATACACTATAATTGTTTCATGTGATTAATCGCAACATTACATCCTCAATTTGTGAAGGCTACACAATAGCACAAAATATTGATTAGAAATTCGATTTATTTATGTAGTTATATTATCAAAAACAAGAAAGAAATCTTGTTTTTTTATAGAAGGACAAGAAGGAGAAGACATCGCAGAAGCGGTTTAATTAATTAAGACCTGGGTTATTAAAATTACATTTGCAGTGGTCAATATAAAGCAAAAAAAAAGGAGACTTCGGTCCTCAAGGTTTTATAAGATCACTTATGCATTTGTAAGAAATAAAGAAGGCAATTTGGTATGAAGAAAAAAGTGGTATGTTTCTTTCGTTTCGAGTTTCTATAAAGAACATTTAGGGTGTAAGTTCACTGGAGCAGCGACCCCTATCCGGGTTTAAATGTCTCATATCACTCCCATCCGAAGACGAGGGGAGATTCTTCATTCCTCCTATACAGTCTTTACAGCAATACACATTACCTCCTTCTGCAAACAGAGGCTAAAGGGTTAAATTTTGCAGGACTAGCCTTGCTATCATCTGTACAAGTAGCACCACCTTTCCCCATTATTATACCTGTTCTCTTTAGTTCGATATGATTGAACAGAATAAAGGGAAACGTCAATAGTATAAAAAGCCTTAAAAATATTTTTGCATATATTCCTATACAAAGAGATATATACGCTCATAATACTGAAAGAACAACGACATACTCGTATCACGAGAGAATATGTGAAAAAAGCGCACATGCGAGAGCGACTATCGTGGGAGAGACTGGTGCCAAAGTCGATTGTTCCGGTTGCCTTCTTTAGGCCTGAACGCGACTTTTCTTGCCTGATGACAAGAGTTATTCCCCCTAAACCGTTGATTTTTCCGCTACTTATTGCTATTTAGGTCATTACAATAAGTCGGTAACTGTACCTAACATTAATTTCACTGTCTCGGCCGTGCAATGGAGTTTAGGGTCATAAGTTTGAACATCTGGGAACTTATTTTCTAATTTAATCCACCACTTATTGTGGCCCGCGCACAGGATAACAAAGATCTTGATTCTTTACACTTCCATCTCGTCACACCTTCATACAATGGAAAATACGTTTGCTAGGAAAATAATACTTTAAGTTTGTTTGACGGACCTTTTTTTATCACAAACGTAAACCTCTCGAAAGATATAAAAACAAGGTCTGCTGACCAAAAAGTCGCGTGCCCTCACTTATTCTGATTTATGACCTTACGACTTTAAAAACTTTGATTAATTCCCGGAGTAACCTCAGGAGGACCTTGGCAATTCCACCATTCGAAAGAGAATGTAAACTTAAACCATTGTAACTTCTCATCTGCGTCTGTTGTGTTATCTGTCCTGATCATTTTGACCACTATATTTTGGGAATAAAAGAGCTCTTTTGCATGTAACTTTCTGTTTCATCCATCCCAACATATGCCATGTACACATGCAACTTATTGTTATACTCAGGTTATATTTTTATAATGTATTATTTAACAATATTTGCACTGAAACTACTGTAAGATTTGTAATAGAAACCTAAGTGTCTGAATCATCATAGCCGCTACTTTATATTATTTATCACATGTGCTTTAAGTTGGACATGTTTACATAAGAGAAAGAAGGGGGGAGGGGATTTTACATTACCAAGAATTCTTGTTTAAGTGAAGAAGTGAAATGTCGAGAACCAAAGGAATTATAAAATCCTTCAAGATACGTAATAAATATGAAGAGAAATACTTTACAAGAACGGTTATTCCTTTTTACTGTCTTTGAAAAGCGATGTATTTCTGTAGTTCTTTAGGATGATACATTGAGATGCATTTAAATTAATACTTTCAAATATTTATCATATATATGTTCTGAAAGCAGCAACCTTTTTGGAGGAAAATGGCAGTGTAAATTGAAATAAAATAATGTGAAAAGGAATTGAAATATGCATTCAAATAGCGATTGTATAAGGCAAGTATCACGCTCAGTTCTATGCAGGCAGGAAAATTGAATTTGGCTGTCTTTAAAAATCAACATCGTTTCCCTTTTAAAAAAAGTTCAATCAATGAAACTTAATAAGCCTAGAAAAGAGTCGTAACATGCTTGCTTGTTAAACAGTGATTAATATAATAATAATGACATTTACACACACATGAATCGCATTGAATCTTTTAGAGGCTTACTTGCAAGCACTTAGGAATATCTCTGGAATCTGATTTGAATTTTTATAATGCAGATAAAAGGAAACGCATTATTGTTTACTTTGATATCTGTCAACACCTCTAGATTATTGTTTTACAATAGATGCAGAGAATCTTATGAGTTGTGCTTGCAAGTGGATTCAAGCATGTTGTTTCAATTGCGCATCTGCTGCCAAGGCATAAACTTGCAAACACATAACTGTATTCCATTCATTTTAAGCATTTTCCTGAAACATCGTGCTTGCAAGAATGATGGGCAAGCTCGCTTAATATTTTTGCTCTTAAACGGTTTTAGATATGGAGCACTTGACTTATTAATTAATTCTAGAAGGTTAAAGCGTTGTCTTATTATTCATGGAGTAAGAGAACAAATATTGAAGTTATTATTTTCAATTCCAAAATTATTATTATTATTATACCAGGCAATGGCTTCGCTACTAAGATTAAAATTTAAAATCTAAAAAAAGCATCCATGGTTAAATTTTTAGAAATTGGTTTTTATTGAGGTTTTTATTGAGTTAAGTCTACCACCCGAAAGTAGGGTAGCAGTAGTAGAGCTCCAATTTCATTGTTTCTTCCCAAAACTGCACGGGGTGAAACAACTGGAGGGTTCCTCCAAAGAACGAAGAAATGCGCCGAATTGGCGCTTCACCAGCCGGAGAAATCGATGCAAAGGAAGGAGCCAACTCGCAAGTCTCAAAACGTCTTGCTCTATTAGGTCAACGGCCATACCTAGGAGGTTTTTCCTTACTAGGGTTCTTACGCAGCTCCATCAAGATAAATTCGGAAGGAAATATTCTTCAGTGGAATGGTAGAGACTTTTCTGCCCCGTTCCTCATTACCTCTCTCTATCCATGAGATAATGTTCTGTACTTCTCCACTGCACACGGTCTCAAATTCAGAGTATTCTCCTCCTCCCCCATAGCGTCATCGGACGGTGGCCGAGGGGACGCTTAACCAATTTATATACGATGGATTATCTCTGCTCTTTAGTTTGCTTGAATCTTACTTAAATTTGGTAGCATTTTAACAACAATCTGATAGGAGGGACTTTGTCAAATCTGTCTATACACCAACGTCAGCTGACTTCGATTACAAATTTTCGTCGCGTCGTGAGGCAGTTGCCGAGGTTATTTCTCCTCTTTGTAAGCTTGAAAGGTAGCTAGTGTCTTTCGGGGAGGAAAAAGCGTTAAATCTCAGGTCGCAGCATCTAATAGAGCTGATCGAAGCAATGCAGATCAGTCTGGATGCTTTGACACATCACTTTCCTATAATAGCTTCGTTTTCATGCTTTAACTTGCCCCTTTGGTCATTAGGTGCTCAGTCGGATTTTAGATGGCTAGTGGTCGAGCATCTTCATGGTAGCGATAACTTACAATTTGAATAACTTTTTCCAGTGGTGACTAATAAATCAGTACGGTGCTGCTTGGATTGTGCAAGTGGTTTACACTCTCAAACTCAGTTGAGCAGTTTAGGTCGGTTGAAGTGACCGTTGAGTTTTACGCCACCTTCAATGAACGTCAGCCATTTTGATGCCATGCGCTTCCTTTGTAGTTAGAATAGTGTGGGACGGTCCACGCAGAATTGTGGCTCCAATTAAATCAAAGGGGCTCCATATAAGTATTAAAATCATTATATATATATATATATATATATATATATATATATATATATATTATATATATATTCAAATACTAAGTGATAGTTAAACTGGACTCGCACTTATAACCTGTAAATCGCCTATAATTTTAAAGTGCTAGATTAAACTATTGCTTTATTTCGTGTTTATTCTTCTTCCACCAAATTAAAATGTTTTCTTTGGACATATAACTGATTTATTTTGTTAATTAGAAAATTTCTGCCAGGAATCGCAGTTGAATTAGAAAAAATGAATAATTTTCCTTCCTAGCTTATTCTGTTTCTTTGCCATCTAATTTAGAGAAAGGAAACTAAAAGGATCATTCATTTTTATAATCCCAATTTTATGTTCCTTTTTTTACGCATTCTCTACTGAATAAAAACTCAAAGAAAACACTGTAAATCTTTGTATCTTGTTTCCATGCATTATGTTACGAATCTTTTTCCCTGTCTTTTAGCAATTTTGTTTCAAAGCTTACACACCTTACTATCCTATCTGCTACAAAGAGTGTTGATTTTCATAACATTCGAAGGATCCCTAAACAACAATATTTTCTTAATTTAGAAATGTTCAACGGTTAAATACTAATTTAAGGGTCTTTTTAAATCAACATTCTATAGATCTTTTAAGCACAGCATAGAAACCTAAAGGTCGATTATGCTCTCAATTCTTAGCTAAATGTAGGAAAGATAAAGCTTTTTATTCTTACGCTGTTTTTTCCATACATTGCTTGCTTTCACCTCACATGCAATGGTTGCATTCTGGTACATCTTAGACCCATCTTCTTGCAAGTTCATTCAAGCAAAGGTTTCTAATCATTTAGCTGCATCCTAAAAGTTTTATTCTCTATACCTGCATTGCATAACGCGACGAATACATTTGGAGGCAATTTGAGCTGTTTGAAAGCATCATATGCATGAAAAAGCTCGAAGAAATTCAGGTCTCGTATAAGCTTTAACATTCTCTTTAGATCATGCGATCAAAAGCAATCTTTTTACAAAGGACACTAAATATAAAAATATATAATAGGGCTAGATGAAAGTGAGAAAATATTAGGAAAAAATGGTAGGTTCTCGGACTTACGTCCAAAGTCGTGCTTCCCATAAAGAGTGAGAAATTTAGGTGTTCATGGCGTAGACCAGTGTGTTTGGAGTTGCATATAGAACTTGGAATAGTGAATCTGCTGCTAAAACGTTTGCTCACATTCTTCACATTAAAATCACATAATTGAACATTTTTATCTGACTGCAAGTATAATCTGGGTGGTTAGTGGTTGAATAATGAGATCAGTGCCCCAGCGGTCTCAATCTAGATTGAGTTTCCTGGATTTTACTCTTTCAAGACATCTACTTCTTACCCTTCCCTAACGACTTTCATTACGACCCCCTTCTTACTAATTTTCCTGGTCAATGACTAAGTTAGACGAGAATCAATGATCAGCTTCCGTTTATACATCCTCGGTCGTTACTTGGAAGGAAGGAGATTACCCGCTCCCTCATGAATCCTGTTGAGAAGGTTTTTTTTATAAATGTCCTACATTTTTTCTTCTTTTGCTGCGCCATCTCTCTATCTATCCTTCTGCACCTAATCTCAGTTGGCACGCCAAGCCGTGATACATTTGGCTACCAGGTGGTAAAAAGTGGTCCCAAATAGTGCCAATTTATGCTTCTGCTCTGAACCGGCCTCCATGGGTTGGCGTTTAGCGATTTCATCCCGTTTCGATGATGAGAAGTTCTACCACTTCGTCAAGCGGTTATTGAGCTCATTCTTTCTTCTTAGAGACCTGAACGGTAAATACCCTTTCTGAGATGAATATTCAATCATTTGCAGGGGTCGAACCTTTGAAAAACCTCTCTAAAAGTTGGATATCGGTTTCGATGATGTAAATGAATTCACACATTACTATCATAAAACCAGCCTGTTTACCTGTCTTAATCTGTCTCTGTTGTTTACGAATTTACACTAGGATTTATGAATACTTTGGTTTAAATTTCTAGCCAGCGGAGCCGTTCGTTTTTACCAAAGTCGCCATAATGGAGGATACCACTTTCGAACGTTTTTTCAATACTCTCTGCTCTCTAAGCTTCTCAAGGAGCGAAAGTTATATGTTATTATTTCTTGGAGCACAAATCGTGGCGCATTAGAGGCAAGCTTGCGTAAACGGATGGGTCAAAATACGAAGGATAGATGGTTTCCATGCCATCTTTCCCTGTTTGGAGACGGCGAGGCTCTTCTGGCGTGCTGTGTCTGTCTTCACGGTGAATCTAGTTCTAATACAACCATAGATAGGGGTTATTCATGCCATGCCAGATTCAGAGATGTATTTATAATTGAAAGAGACTCGCAGAGCGCTCTAATTGCCCTTGAGTCATTGGAATGCGCACCTCTTTTACTTTACAGTATCCATGATAATATGGCTGCTGGGAATCGATAGGATTTCTAGATTAACTTGTGCTGGGTATTTGGTAATGTAGGAGTTGCAGAAAAGGAGCTACAAGGAGGTATAATGACAAGAAGTACCCCAGGAGACCTTACGATCCGTTCAAAGAGGGTACCTTTGGGCTAACAGTTGAGCAGGCACAGTTCTGCACAACGACTTAAGTGCACAAGAAGCACATCAACGGGGACACCATGCTACCACCTGCACAGTCTGAGTGGCAGTACAGGCATTTTCTCTTCTCCCACTCTGACTAAATGGCAGGAACTAGGAGAGCAGATAAAAGGGAAAAGTCGGTGCATGAATTTAAATTCACGTTTTTTGCCACCGATATTTCAGGTGCACCTACCCTTAACGCTTAGACAGTATCAGGTCATTTTCTTTCGCCTTCGACTCGGACACTTCGCTAGACGCAGCTCCTTCTGATAGAGCGCTCCCTTGAATTGTATTTCTTGATTGTCTGTTCCACCAGACAACAAGATAATTTTAATTAAATTTCCTGCTGTGGGATGTACTTGTTCAACTACTAGGAATTTCTGGGTCGTTACTCTCTGTACCGAGTCCTTGGGAGTTAATCTTGGATACGAGATTCTGGTATGCTCGAGTTTGAGGAAGAAGTGTGCCTCGAATATTTAATATTTTTTTTTTTTATTGTTGGCTGCTGGTTCAGCCACCTGACAAAGGCCGAACGACCCCTCAGCACCTGAGTGTGTCTAATCTATATTTATCCATTGCCTATTGTTGCTGTTGATTTTGTTTTTTATGTATTTTTTCTTGTTTTTGATTATTAGTTTATAGTTAGGTTAACTTAGCATAAGATAGGCTTTTTTCACTTGTGCCGCCTTTGCCCTCGTTGGTGGACGACTGAAGAGAAAATAAATATGTTTAAAAGAAACTTAACTGATGCATTTGCTTGCTAATACATTTTAGAATTCGCCTGCGCGATCGGGATTAAATTTATTATATTAAATTTATTAGAGATACTATTAAATTATTGGTCTTCAAAAGGAAATATTGAGAAATTTTAAAATAAAGGTTTCAAATCCGAATAAGTTTATAATTAAAGGCCAAAAGAAAAATGTTAAGTGAGTATATGGGAATTGTTGATGTCAAATATTCTATAATGTATCGTTTTATTACAAAAACTTGAAAAATACGAAGGAGTGGGTGGATTCATGACAAGCGATTTTAAGAATACGTTTGTAGAAAAACTGGTGAAAGTTGGGTAGAAAGATATATAGTCAAAGTCGCTACTCTGTGGTTGATGGTAGTAAAAAGCCATGCAATTTTCTTTAAATTGGCTCTCTTTCTCAACATAGATAGGTACACTTGTTGGAAAGATATTACATAAGTTTGTGTACTTTCGAACACTTTGAATAGATATTCTCTGTGGAGTGCCAGAATATAGAGAGCGATGGACGTATGTTCACCGACTTGTGCATAAAGCTCAACTCCTTGAGAGATTTTAAAAATATGCCAGGGAGGGAATTTTTTATTAATAGCTTCTTCTGTGTGTATGCATTAGTACTCCAGCATAGATTTGTTGCTCTCTACCATGGATATCAAATTTTAGAAGATAATCCTTTTATGCTAGACAGGATATACACATACCTTATTCTCAACTGATTAAACAGGCGCGGATTTACATAATCATGGTTTATATGATTGATGGTTCGGGCTTCCTCGCAAAATGATTTGTATCTCAACTATTTAAACTTACAATGAGATTCCAAAAGTAAAGACTTTCACCTAAATTAATTTTTTCATGATATATTACATTGAAAGAGAAGTCTTATCCTAGCACAAATTACCAGTCTAGATCCCCAAATTATTAATTTTAATAGGTATAATTAAGTATCTGCTGCCATTGCATATACTTGCGACCACTTGACAACATTCCTTTCATAATTGAAATCATCGTCTGCTTGTAGGCAAGATGCGTAAGAGTGCTCATCATCTTTCTTTCAGATGGTCGTAGCCTTGGAATGCTTCGCTTATTAATTAGTTGAAGCTTTTACCGAGGGTTCAAAGAGTAAGTAAATTATATATTCGGATTTTTTTATCATTTATTATCTAAAACTTCTTTTTCATTTATTCTCATTATTATTATATTTATTATTATTCTTATTACTATTATTCGAATTAATATTATTATACTATTATTATTATCAGTATAATTATATGAATCCAGAGAAATCGCGCGAATTCATTAATAACTACTACAAGGATAAAATCTCAACAATATAATAATAAACTAAGAGGAACAACAACAAAATACAGCTCACAGTTTGCTTTCTTTGTTTTGATTGCATATAATTATTAGGTTGTTTCACATTAACTAATACATTTCAATATAATGAAGGAAATCGCTAATATAATGATTTACATATTTAATAGCAGTTATTTTGCTGATTAAATGTAAATACAGTGCAAATAAATACTGTTTGAGCTCTTTACCCCCACTAAACAGCCATGGCTTCTACACATGAATTTACAGTAAATCAAAATAAAAAATAAACTTGGGATATACTTAATTAATTAACAAAGGATTTGTTGTAAACCCCACTGCATTGAGAACAATGTTCACGCTCGGAAGATGGCTAATGCTGTTTTTAATGACAAAGAATGAAATTATAAGATACAGTTCAGGCCTTTGCTGAATATTTTTGGACTTTTGCCGCCACCATATGACGTCATTTCAAGGCAAGATGATGCTAATACAAATGAAAACTTTGTTCCCGATGAATTGACTGAAACTTAGAAAATGCTACTTTACAGCAGTTCATTGCATGTTGTAAGGCAGAATTAACTTCCATTTCTAAAGGGAATTGTGACCTGTGAAGAAAATGGAATCGCAAACAATAACAGGAAATGTTTTTGTGACTAATTTTAAAAAAATAAAGAGAGTTACATTCTAATGCCATTTTCCCCCTTCCAAGAGGCTATGGATAAAATTCTGCAGAATAGGGAAGGAATCATCCATTTTTTATTTATGGAACCAGGAGAAACAATAACAGCCTACATTTGCCAATAGACATGGGACAAATCTTTTTCATAACAAAGATAAGGTTAGAGGTTATGATATGAAGCTCTCCATCCTCCTTCATATTCTCGGATTATCATCTGTTCAATCAAGTTGAACCTCCTTACAATTAGAAGAGCGATGGAAAATATTATTGATACTAATAGATCATATTTTGAAAAAAATATCCTCCATCATTTTTTATACCACCTTCAATCATTATTTAAATAACTTAATTTCATGTGAACCAATCAAAGAGCTAAGTACGTAGCGAGGTGTATATATAGTTTTATTCTAAGTGTAAATCAATGTGAAATCAAAACAAGCGTTGACCTATTGTTTAGCATTTCATTAAAAACAAAACCAGCCACAAATTGTAGAGCTTGAATAAAAAAATTTGATTTCCTGTAAATCGTTATTATCCTTTTTTTTTCCTTATTTAGAATCAAGTAGAAAGATAATGCTTGTAATTGGCTCCATTTTTAGCTAAATAATTCAAAACACACCCAAAAATAACTTTCACTTCTTTCGACAAAATGTGCTTTCAAGCACTCAGGAATCTGTGGAATGCCATTGGAATTCGTGAAGTGCGAGCAAGAAAACAAAAGTCAGGCAACAGCTGCACGAGAAAATTTGCTTCCAGTCATCTGAAAGCACAAAAAGCAATACATAGCTGCTTGCTAGTTGCTTTGGGTTTGGCTTTCTTCTTTCCACTTTTACACACTTTACTGGTTGCGTGAGTTTGTGTGCGTGTTTTCCTGTAGTGATTTCTTTAGTGGCTTTTAGGTGACCAGGCACTTTACTCGTTATTTTATGCTTGGGAAAGTAACAATATTAGCATAACCACTTGCTTAGTGTTACAAGTTCAGACAAATAAGGTAAAGATAGATGAAATAGGTGATCAAGAAAATTACATACCTTATACAGCATACCCAGAGAACAAATTTACCGACGCTACCATACATCTATTTTTAAATTTAGAATACGAAACGTAAGAACAAACAAGCTTCTATTCCGAGGTTTCAGATTTAAATCGGCCTCAGAAGACCGGACTTGTATGTATACTTAAACAAGCAAGAATAAAAGAATTGAAGTAGTTTAACATAATAGCCGAATCACTACACACTTTGAAACATTTTCGCAGAATACCAACGAGATATAAGTAGCCAACTCATTATGATAAACGTGTAAATCTTGATGCGCTGTCAAAGGGGTCCTTGGATCTAATATCGATCATGCAAGGGGGTTTTGTGGGACTTAGCTTCATAATTCATAACGTACTCCACTTAATAATATGTGTAAGATCTGAGATGTCACATCTTAAAGTTCTAGGAAAATATTCTGAGAGAATCCATAGATTCTGTCATCCAAACTCAAACACTCCTAAAGGTACAAGAAGAGAGAAAGTGGCACTGTTAAGCATGGAAAATTATACCAGTAGCAACTCTTATTAAGAAAATATTATGGGAATTGAAAATTTTGCTGGATTTTCTTCATGATTTTTTTGTATATTTATCGCGTCTTCTCATAGTCTCGTTCGTCTGTTATGAGCGTTTTTCTCTAATTTTCTCCGTTCAGAGTGAATAAACGTAAATACCTTAAACTTTCAAGTCTACTTTTATTCTTTCAAAAAAAAGGTTTGGCATATGTTCGGTTTAATTTTAGCAGGTTAATTTACATTTAAACCATATATTTTGCACACAACCTACACAATCTTTCCTGTCTTGAAGTTTTAAGGTTCAGAGGTTAGAAATAGATTCGTTATACTGAAGACGAATAACTTTCGGTCTTGTGTGTGAAGACCTAGAGGGTCAAAATTCGTATAATCTCAACCAAAGGTTATGACTTTGTTGTAATGCATTCATTGAACACCAAACCGCTATATCCCTGAATAAGATGGATTCCAGGACTTGTTAGTACTATTACCAAACCCCTTTTAGCTTTTCCTGACAGAACAATGGTTTTCAAGTTACTCAATTTTGAATTAGTGATATTGTGGGAACTGACTTATGGGGGTTCTATGACATCCCCTTCAATTATTATCCATGGGTGGCAAAATTTGCCTTTCCTCCCCATACGACCATAGATTTAACACTAACCTCCTTATTCTGCATCAATACTTTCTGTACTCTCATTACTCCGCCTCTCAAATAATTTATTATTTTTTTTAAATATGTATGGCATCGTTGGTTATCAAAATTTCTATTTTACCTCAAATAAATATCGGTGGTTTTTAATTATCTTTCCTCCATTAATGAAAGAAAGAATATTTATTTTTGAAAGAATGGTGTTATTAGCGCAATCTAGATGCAAGATCTAAGCTTTTCCTCTCTAAGGACCAAAGTTCTTAGGTGCTTTCTAAAGCTCTCGTCCTGAATAAATTTTTATTTTTCTTTATTTTATGTAAATTATTATTTAATTATGTATTTAGTATTTTGTCTTTTCATATGGCAGTGAGTTCCATCGGCAGGAAGTACCCTCGTTAATGACCGAATCTAGGCTTTATCTAGGATTCATTATTAAAGAAAGTATGTGAGATGGCAATTAGATACCATAAACTAAAACTCTTGCAGGCATTTAATCATCCATAGCATTTATTTCTGAGAACCTTTTAATTCTTTCGAGATCAGTGGCAGGTAAGTATTTGAATGTTGGCATAATGAAACTGATCCGAATGAAATGAATTTTTTATTTCTGCAATCTTCAACTAAAAGAATGTTCATTCGTTATTTAAATTAACCAATAAAATTTATTCCTCCTAGATTAGTTATTGATTAACATTGCCTCCCCAAAGCCCCACTTGACATTTAACCTAACAATTCTTGCCTGGAGCGACTCGTTTCTTCAAATGACAATTGGAAAGGTTGTATCCTAAGAGTTCTAGTTTGATTTCTTGCACGTTTAGATCTAGTTTATCAATTTTCAGCTTTAAAATATGACACTCAATACTTTATAAAACTTCAACTGCTATCACTTAATTTTCATCTAAAAAACACTAAATGCTTTCACTATCCTACCCAATTCTACAAAACTTCATATCGAATTACATCGCAATCTTACATATTCCATCTCACTTCCAATAGAAAAAGAGAGTTTCCCTTCAGGACATTACCATGCAATAGGGAACAGGTACGCTCTTTATGACCCAACAACATACCTGTTGATGGAGATTTACAATAGAAAACATTCCATTGCACTTAGTATTTAGGCCGGAACATATTACCTATATTACTTTCTATAATCCTCAACTATATTTCACTTCCCTTCTTTATATTTATCCCACTTTTCCCGAATTTCTCTATCTCTCCTCTCATTACTGTTATTTATTTTTACAATTAGAAAAATACTACAATGATTCGATTAAGAATTAGACTATTGAATGATTTTCCTTCCTAGCTCATTCTGTTGCAATTGAATGCAGAATAAAATGGAAACTGGTGAAATCCTTTTTTACATACTGTAGACCATTGGTTGGGAAACATTTTTGAGCTGTGGGCAAAAATTTCTAATGAAAGATGTCGGTGGGCGACCAATAAAATTTTACTCTTGTATCTTTGTAGATGTTATTTGAATCTATTACATGGTGCGAAATACTCGTGCATTAATATGTGAAAAAAAAGAATAGGCACTATTTCTTTTGACTGCCACCACAGAAATTAGAAATACAAATATTATTTAAATTTCAGTATTGAAAATTTGTCCATACAAATATATCACTCAGAGGGCGATGAAAATTAGGCACGCGGGCGAAGGTTTCCCCACCCCTGTTGTAGACGATACATTAACGTTCTAAATCAACGCCTCTACAAAATCAAGCACTGAAAATTATAAATCTCTCTTTCAAGCCCACGCTTTACTTTTACACCTTGCCTTTAACAGGCAGTGAGGCATTTCTCATAGTCTTTCACACCGTAGTCAATCTGCTTGCAACTACATGCAATCATATGTTTCCTTTGACGTTTGGGCTGCCAGGGCTTATGCTTGCAACCACGTGACTACATCCCAAATTTCATGCGCATGGTTGAAAGCAACCTTTATGGCAAGCATGAATGATATGACTAGTTTTGTGAATGGATTTTAATTACAAACGGTTAACTTTTTTCACGTTATAAAAGCCTGAATAGTTTTCAGTAAATTCAAGAACGACTTAAATCATAATGAGCTGGAGTATTATGACTAGTAAGTAAAGGAATATTTCCTAGTTCTAAATTAGCTACAACTTCTTTTTCTTAGTTCTCTTGCATCCTATTTACGCGTAACATCTTTTTTGTTCAAAACCCTGAATTCGTTGTTGTTGTTTTTTGTAATTTTGCTTACACACAGAAACAAAGTTTGTTCTGCCATACGTTCGCAATATCCATAATTGAACTAAGTAAATGCAAGAAAATGAATTAATAGCAGATGCACGATGTTTAACATATCTTTTGGGCCACTACGATCGGATAGGGCTAAGTCTTACGGTGAACCTGAATTTTCTCGTTGTCTGTGGGAAGCACCACGTGGGAGCCAGGTTTTGAATTTTTTATCTCCAGACTTACGAGAAATAAGTACAAGTGTATGGTTTTATTGTCTACTGTTTGAGGAAACTTGATTAGGAAGTAGTACAATTCCCGCAATTTGCTCTAATTATTACAGTTATTTAAATCCCCATTAATGCAATTTTTCTGTTTTATTTTTATTTTTCCACTTTTATTATTTGTATCCTTCCCTTACTGACAAAGTTTCCTTTCGTAGTATTACAAAATTTTCTTCTCCATCAATAAATATGGTTCTTCATGCCCAATGAACGATTTCAATTTCTAATAAACTTTTAAACCAGAGTTCATAGATTTTTAGTTCGACCTAGAAGAAAATAAATTATTGCAGTCTTTCATATCAAAGATTATAACATTTTAACTCAAATATTTTACGTGTTTAAACATATATCACATTTTAAGATATAGAATGTAAGGCAAAAACTATCTTTAAGAAAAAAATGTGAATAATGGTCTTCACTTTAAATTTCATTACCAAATCGATCCTTCAAAGCTTTTTGCCATGTTTGCCTTCAATAATTGTCCTGCTGCTAAATGTGTTTTTTGCCCAGCATTAAAGTATTTTTAAACAATAAAATAGCTTTATTTTATAATTCCCTTTCCATTTTTTCTTCATGGAACCGAATTCATATATATGTAGACATGGCTAACGGTAATATGCTGATATAAATAAGTCTTTATATCGATATCAAATGACTCCTGTAAGTGTACCAAAGAAACCTAAGACTGACTAAAATAAAATACCTTCGCTAAAGATTCAATCGATGACAGAAGAATCCATTTGTCATGATGTTTTTCTATAAATGACACCCTTTCATCTCATGAGCTATGGTAGCCTCCAGGTACATCCTAGATCATTTGTTTTTGCAAGTGCATTCAAGTAAGAACTTCTACTCATTCACAGTGTCACACTTCATCTTAATTCCGTATGCCTGAATTGGTACGCTCTAAGAATGCATTTGGAAGGATTTTGTGCTGGTACTAAAAAATCCTATTCATGAAAATAGGACCTTCTCTGTGAAGGATGCGATTAAAATAAACTTTTGTTAAAGACCACATTGGGAAAGAGAAACTTAAAATCTAATGACGTATGAACGTTAAAATAATTAATATTTCTCGTTCAGAAAGAGTTTAATAAGCATTAAAAGTTTACTTTGTACTTATGAAGGGATTTCCCTTTTTTATATGAAACATATGGATTAATTATTTATAGAAGTGAAAAAGGTCTGAGGATCTCTTTTGTAAATCATCCTGTTTGAGATTATGGTAGAAGGAATAGAGGGAGGATTTGCTTGGCCAAACTTTCTTTAGCTAAATAAAACATAATTTAAACTGCGAAAAAAAAGGAAAGGTTCTCAAACTTACTTTTCGGGTCATGCTACGGGCAAGCAAAGAGAAATTCAGGTGCTAATTTCGTATACCGGTGTGTCTGCAGTTGCACAGAAAATCTGCTTACAATAATGCATTTTCTACCAGTTCATATTCATGAAGTTCATGTACTGTAGTTGCATTCCACATACTCCAAGCAGTCATTTTCAATCATGTTTGTTTTTATTGTCTGGTTGATTAAATCGGTAGATTTTCATGAGTATTACGCCCATAATATTTGAGAAAACGTTCTAAAATTTTGCCTTCAAAATGATTGAATTACTGAGCAAGTGCAGCAGCACCCATAATATGGAGTTTTTGCCATTTTCCTCCAGAATACTATTTAAAAATAATTTGTTAGAGAAGTTATATTTTCAATATTAAATATTAATCAAATTCTGTGTTTGTCAGTTGATTACTCAATGTTAATTGAGGAGATAATCCAAAACCTGTTTGGAACTGATTCGGAGGTGACTTTCGGTAGGAACATTGTTAGCCAGAATAAACACTATCCTTCATAAATTGGTTATATTTAGTAAAGTTTACACTGTCTTACATATTCCTCCTTTATAGTTTGATAATTGCCAGGATTGCTTTCAATAACTTACAAGCTAAATAACACTGGCCACACTCTGAATACTTGTCATTAATATGATGTAAGCAAATGATGTGTCTGGTGGCTGATGCATCTGATGAGTTTGCCTGAGTCACTTGTGCTATATTCAGTTTATTAAATATAGCTTCCAAATAGTTATATTAAATTTTTCCACATTAATTATTAAGAAAGTTGTCATGTTAGTGTAAAGTTCTAATAAACTAAAAAGACAGCAAAATGTTAATTCACCTATAGGAAAGTGCCAAAGTGAACTACTCTATTTTGCATTATTGCATTTCAAAAGGTTGAAAAGTAACTGAAGGCATCTTCTACACAAACAATTTGAAAAAGAAATTCCGCAAAGAAATTGCTGAAGGTTGAGCTGGTAAATATGTGTAGAACGTACATAGTTTAGTTTACTTCTTAAGTAAATAATGTATGTAAGTGCATGCATCTTCCATGTAATTGGCATTATTCCTCGACATAGACCGGTACTATTGTACGAAAGTTTCTTTATATTCTGCTGCACTCGCAGGCATTTTGGAAGGCTAAAATTAAAAAAAAATTAATATCTATATGCCTTGGAGTATATAAGAACTAGAAGGTAATTTAAACATCTTCATAGAACTCTTGCACCCAAAGCTCAAATTCCTTTTTGATTTAAAAATATGTTATAAAAGAAAGGGTTTTCTAAGAGATTCCTCTATGTTAGTGTTTTGGTGCTAGGCTTGAGAATGCTTTAATGACATACATAAATGGTAAGAGCCGTACATATAATTTTAAAAGATCTCCATTTTTATTCCATAATATCCTGGACTTTAATAATGACATGGAATTTAAAAGCACTCTACCATCGCTATAAAATTGTAGACAAGAATTATTTTTTGAGTGGCATGGTATTTATATCCGTTGTCGAACACTTAAATAGGAATTATTAAACTGATAAAGATTTACGCAGCGTGGAATACCTATTTATGAATGTTCTTATACTGTACATTTACTTTGCTTCTTATCAAGAAATAATGGATTTCCAATTGAAAGAGAACGAAGTTAAAAAATGTGCCATGAATAAAAAAACCTTCCCCCCAAGCATTTTTATTCATGGGGTAATACATTTAAAGAAGATTTACATACTAACAGACCTTTACAAAACTAAAACACAGGATGCATTTTTCAACAGGCAAAGAGACAGTAGGGGGTTTGGCTCGCAACTGCCTTCAAGCATGTTGTTTTCCTACCACATCTTTGATAAAGGAAAATGTTTACGACCAGGTTATTACATTCTGCTCATTCCGAGGATATGCTTGAAAGCATCATTTTCCTGTAAGCAAGAGAGGCAAAAATGATTAATAACTTTCTTTGAAATGATCATAGGGTAGAAGTCATTCGCTTATTAATTAATTCTAAAAGATTAGAGCGTTTTATGATGGTGCACAGCACAAGAGAGGTAAATATTTGAACTAGATTTTATCCTTTTTTCCGGAAATAATAATTATTTAATATTATCTGAAACAATAGAAAATGCGCGATTTCAAAGGAAAAATATCTACGAAGAAATAGGATAAAAAATATGATAATGGAAAATGAATAACAAACTACAGTATTAATATATTAATTATTGATATTCAATCAGAGTTTAAAATATTAAGACTGAAATTTGAAGCTTCAAGGATCTGAGTTAATTCACTTTCTGCAGTAATTGTAAACAAATTTGTTTTCACTGGTGATGACTGATGACAAAAATTAGGATGGAAATTTATTTTAATATTTCAAGTGTATAAATGTATTAAATGTAAATTTCATCATTTAAAATCTAAGAAAAAACAAATGGTTACAATTAACATTTTAACTATCAATTACATTCTCAAATCAACTTCGCTTCCTTCTAGCAAAGTGTGCTTGCAAGCATTCAGGAATGTGTGGAATGTGAATGGAATTCGTAGAATGCATGCGACAATCAAGCAACAGCTGCAAAAGAATGATTTGCTTCCAATGACCCGCAAGCACCAAAAGCAACACAGACACCTGCTTGCCAGATGCTTGGGGTCTCTGATTCCGTCATTCCGACTTTACATACTTTGGCTGTGGGAATAAATGTTTATCTGTTATTATTTTTCGACGTCATTTTATGTGATAATAAATTTGAATCCTTCCCATTTTTTTCTTTTAGCATATTTTGTTTTCTGCTTATCGGAAGGATATTCTCCTAATTTGCTTCTAGTTTTTTTCATCCTAAATACCATTTTAACCACTTTTACTCAGGTTTTTTTATTTCTTTAGCTCGCTAAAGCTCATAATTTTAAAATTACCAAGCATATTTGAACTCTGAAATCGTGATGATAATTTTTAAGTACTTCGCCAAAGCTATAGATTATGCAAACTTCACGAACGCTTGGAAATACCGGCAACGAGTTTCTATGATTGTTTCTATATCTGTATATTTTTCTTCACGGTGCACGCATCAAATTCAAGCAAGACTATTCTACAACAATAAAGGAAAGTTTTTATGCAAAAAGTAAAGAATCTCCTTTGACTAAGGGCATGCCTGAACAAAGGTTGATGTAGAACAGACGCAAGTCCAAGACACGTATAAATTTGATTATGAATAGAGTTAGAGGCACTTGGATGGGATGAATTTAATCCATTGGCTTCCATTGCGGAGAGCCTGGCTTGCATCTCATTGAATAGCATACCTCCTACAGTAAGTACGTGTTGCGAGAAAGAGAGAAAATGCATGAATTGGTAGTGTAAAATCAAAATATTGCTGTGATCTATGAAAATATAGCCGTCGCTAGGAGAGGCTTCCAGGAAAAGCCGAAGTGAAATATGAAAGAAAGAAGAGTGGAGGCAGAAATTAACCATGAAGGTTAATAGCTATCTTTGGGCAAGCATCCAAACTAGTGCTCTCACTATAAGCAGAAAATAAGAAAGAAAATGATACGGGTAGCTCGGAAATAACATTTAAATTGGGCACCAATATCAAAAAGAAGAACAATGAATTGTAGGCTTTAAAGCAAGTTTCTTCCTCTTTTTTATTTTTCATCATCCCTGTATTAAGTGTTATTCATGGGAAAGCACAGCTGCCTGTTTTCTTTCTCTATTTGTAGTAAATAAACGTCAAAACCTCAAAATCTCGAGTGTTTAAATCTGTTATGAGAGAGAGTCTGACGTTTGAATCTTTTAAAGTTTCTTAGAACTCACTTATCGTCTGTTAATGAACCTGTGAAATTTTCTGCATGCCTTGTCAATTTTTTTATTGCCATTAAAAAAAGAAGCAACTTGGGGAACCCATATTTATTGCAGCTTTTTCTTTTCACCATAACCAAAAGTTTCCTTGCAAATACTACACCATATTTAATGGCTTGAGGTTCGTTGGTTAGTAAAAATTCACGATACCTATGACGAATAACTTTAGGGTGATGTGTACGATGTTAGATGGACAATCATCGTGTCTTCTCAACCAAAGTATATCACTCGTTCTAGAAGGAGTTTAACTTCAATTAACACTAATTCTCTCCTAAATGGATATTATAGTTCTATTATATTATCCTGACTATTATTCCTGTAGTGTTTTTTTGGCTTTCTGATTTCACATTAGTTTTCAACTAGTTTTTATTTCATACCATTAAGATTTTGGGGAACGTGTTCCCTAGGCTCCTTTATTCATGGGTGACGGAGTTTGTATTCAAGTCTATGTCAACCTTAATTTTACTACTATTCTCGTTTAATATCAATCAATCATGTTTATCTCTAAACATCATTTTTTAAAGAATATGGATGCTATTCTTGGTTCCCCGAATTTAATTTCTTACTTAAAATGTTCTCGAGTATGTTTTTATCTTCTTGACTCCATTCATAGAAGAGGTTTTTCTCCTCGAAAGAATAAGTCTTTCGTTCAGAAAAATGAGACTTGAATTTTTATTTCAAGTACCGGACTTGTTTTAAAGCCTCTCTCCTGACCATTTAACTACACCACAAAAATATATAAAATGACATGTTAGTGATACCCATCATCATAATGTAAATGGGTATATAGTGTAGGGGTGTCCATGTGTATTACTAATATGCATTCAGTGGACAAGTGTTGTGTCCTATTTGAGTAGCTTTCGCGTTTTTTTTATTGTTTATACATGCGTTATGATTAAAATGAATAATCTTAAATTATAAAACTCTCACTCATGCCCTTCAGGCTTAGAAAGAGCAATTGGATACCCTTACAGCTCAAACAGATCTCAGATTGTAGAGTCTGGATAAGTGTTTAATCTCAATTCACTTGGTGTTATTCACTTCGAAATCCCTTTTCTTTTCTCATTCATAGCAATATCTTTTTTGCTTTTCGCTCAACGACTTTATCTTTTATTTAACAAACGATAAAATCAAAACTTGGTGTTTGGGAGGTGCTGAAAGTTATATAGTTTAAATTAACGGATACTTCTCTTTCATTTTTTGTTGTGTTTTTTTAATTTTACATCACTCTCATGGCAACCAACGAACGCATGTTAGCCGCAACACGCAATCCGGTTCTCGGGTGGAAAAGAAATGCGTGCGAACAGAAGGTGCGGATTAAAGGACAGAGATTAACAGAAACAAAAGAAGTTGGTGAATAAAGGGACGAGATATGAGGGAAAGCCTACACTGATTTTTTTAGAAATACCAATGAATTAGTCCTGTAGAGCCATGCGTAACCTGAGACTGCATACGTTTTTCCAGTTAAGGATGCGCAATCTATTCCTGGACTCTCCAGGCCCAAGAGGCCTAATAAAAACCCTTCTGGTATGGTAATGCTAGTGGCAATATTGGCTTGAAATCCACGCTAGCTACTCAAACTAGAAGCCTCTCTCCCCCACCCAAACCCCTCTCAAAAAAGTGAGGATACCACGAACGTTAGATAACAAGAGGCAAATCCCCACAAGGTCGTCGTAAGACTATCCCCGATGTTTTCTGTCTTCCCGCAAAAAGGAAGGTAGCAACAAGGGAGCTTAGGCTATCCTACCTTTGACCGATGAGGGATGGAGCTCTTAAAAAGGTCTGGCCCTTCTAAAAGAAGTTTACCCCCTGATCCCTAAATCCCCACAGCCCATAAAGATTTAGACACAACAGAATGGAAAGGTTCCTACGCAAAGCCAAGACTCTTTCAATAAGCTGTGCAAGGCAGCAGTGCGTTTAGCACCTTTTATAGGTAATACATCTCGGAGTTTTGTCTCGAGAAAGACAAAGTTAACTCAATAGAATTTCCTTGATTTCCGGGCTCACTGAGAGAAGCTGCACAGCCTTGCATTCTCTCGTTCCATTCTAGCTATTTTCTCCAGAAGACCATACTGTCGCATGTCCCTTGTCAACTTCCACGGGGTACAATTGTTTTGAGACTTCAGCAGTATTGGATGGAACCTTGGCAGGTGGATGCGCGATTTCATCTCCACATGATGTCACCATTCTCTTTCTATCTCTAAATGCCTACTTCGAGGGAGTGGTAGTGCAGCTACAGGTGGATAGGAGGTGTATTATTCCTGCACTGCATATTCCACGGTCAGCCTGCCTAGATATTGCAGATTTTCTCTGTGTCATGACACGGTTACTGATGCCCTTTCTTCCCTTCAGAAATTTGAGTAGGTAGGATAAATCCCAGGGTCAGGTCTCAGCGGACCTGATCGAAAAACTGGGGATCGGTGTTTTCAAGGTGGATAATATGGATAATATGTGCAAATAGAACAATGTTTGACTAACGAATTGAAAACGGGAAATAGTGAAATAGCATAGTAAAAAAGATTCAAATGAGTATACACAATTTATGCAAATGATTAAAATTTATGCAAATGAGAAAGATCTGAATTATTAACATCACAATTACTAACCTTGACTCTCGAGGTTGTAGGAGACAATTAATTGTATGGAAAGGAATCATGACGGAGTGAGTTGCGATCAGCGAGATATAAGAGAACTGGTTGGTTGGAATATATTTACTGGGTTAGTAATTTGATTGATGAAGCGTAGCAATTTAATTCGTGGTTCAATTCTTTTTATATAAAGGGATTCAAGGATTTAAAAAATTATTGAGCTTGGTGTAGTATGAATTACAGAAAAATTATCTGTATTACTTGAATGGCCACATATTAACAATAGTGGCCCTTCCAGTGATACAGAGTGCCGATTGCTGGTCAGACGGTCTACTGTTAAGTCACCGGGCACAGTGACTCAATTCTACCCAAAGCGTTACTCTATCAAGCCCAGTATCCACCTATGCTAGCTATCTTCAAGGGATTTTTCTACCATATCTCCTTACCTGCTCACAATTTAAAGACTGATTATCCATGTCAAATACAAGAAAGACCAAATAAAAGTTCTGCGAGTGGTACCAACCACTACAGGGCTTTCACTATATTTGGATTCCCTGCCGGGATTATTCGAACTTTTATATCCTGGCGTTATTTCTGTCTTCTCACTATGGATTGCCGAAATTGTGCAGTCCTTTGCTTTCTTTGATCTTTGTGTTCTTCCAATGTCCTTTTCTCTTGCCTATAAAAACTCCTTTCTCTTATCTCATTGCTCATTTACGCAAATTACTTTCTATTGTACTATATTGTCAGAGATCAGAGAGAGAGAGAAAGAGAAAGATGCGCGTTGCCGCGCCTTCAATGGAGAGAGAGACAACAGACACCTGGGCTACTATTTTTTTCCTGCGCTAATGGAAGTGCGAAATTATGAGACGCCGTGGTGGCTATCGCAGAAAGCCGCGACAAGCTTGAGAACCCGGAAAGTTCCCAGTGGGAGTCGGACAAAGTTTCGCCTAGCCGGCTTAGGAACCTTCCCACCATCGTGCTAATAGGGCGAGACTACCCTCGCCTGCCAAAGCGTCGGCCCTGGAACCGTCCCCTCAAAATCAAAATTAAAATCAAAATTTAAGTTCATCCCGTTAATAGGTATTGTCAAGAGACTATAATTTGAACTTTGCACTAAGGCAATGATTACTCTCTCGGACAAAATCCTTGAGGAAACAGAAACTCTTCTAGTTCTCTCTCTACTACTTGCCCCTTCCCCACCCCAGTGTAAGCCTACATCGTCGGCTTCGTATACGCTCAAGGTCATTCAAGCGACCCTCGGTCAATATTTTTCGTTTGTTTGTACGGCGACCGTCTGCGCCAAGTCTCTTCACCTTTTAGCCGCTGAGACTCGTAAACGCCTAATGTGTATATAGCTTGTTTTAAAAGTCCATTAACCTTGTAAGAGAATATTAATTTTCATATTAGTAAAGTTATTTTTAACCCGTTATTCTATTGTCCCGGAACCTCCAAGATAGTCGACTGTTTGGCTAACTTACATTTAGTTAATTCGCACTCTGCTTGTATTATAAATACTCCCACGCACATAGCTCTCATCGGCCTCGGCTAAGAAACGCAGAAAGGATTAACTTGCCCCTATTCTACAACATATATATATATATATATATATATATATATATATATATATATATATATATATTGTGTGTGATCACCGCCAAAGTTTACATTTTCAGTAACGAGTTAGCTGATTTTGACGATATTTTAACTCACTTTCAAACAACAGCTTGCTTCATAACGATACGATATATACTTTTATTACAATATAAAAATAAAATCTCTTGAGGTTTACATCTTTCATCATGCGTTGGTAGGCTACGGTCCGAGTATTCAGACCTAGTTTACTAGCCTAGTCTCCCCCACATTGGACTTAACTTTAAAGCCTACCCCTACAGATCTACTAGATTGTCAGATGATGGAATTGTGGAAAATTATTATGCAAGTTGCCTGGTAGAGGTTGGAACAGACATACACTTGGAAAAATTCTAAAGAAGATTCATGATACACCATAAAATGGGGAGGTGGTAGGTTTAAAACAGCCACACTTCACGAAAAGTTGAATTGCATAATTTATAACATCTCCTCTCAAGAAGACGAACCGGGGACTCATTTATTGCAACTTACACTTGCATAAAATCTCAATATTGGTAAAAGTTCTGTGCAACATATAATAAAATAAGGGAATCCAAAATCATTCAAAGGAATCCCCACTTCAAGAACTAAAACAATAATGTGAAAGATAAAAGGAAATTAAGGTGTAAATCGTTCTTGGATAACTTTTCATTTAATGAAGTTTAGCGGATAGTTTTTACGGATAAGAAGAAATTTACGCTGGAAATTCCACGAAACCGTCGTAATGACGTCTAGCGGGGCGGTAAAAATGTTATATTGCAGTGAATAGGATGCATCAGGTGACATCAAGATTTTCAAAGTAAGTGACAATATCTGCAGGAGCTTCTTGGAACGGTAAATCTAACTCATTTTATTCAAGTTGTAAAAGCAAAAGTGAATTGATCAAATTACATAGAACTTTTAAAGAACTTTTACCTGTCGTCGTTTCTATAAAAAAATATGATTTTTTTCAACAAGATAAGGCACATTTCGTTCTAGAGGTAAAGGGAGCAGTGGATTACCTCATTCGAACTCCATCAGGAGATGAGGTTTTTCATATCAATATGTTGAAGAAATATCACCGCCATGCGTGTCTCAATAATATAGTGGCCCTCGATGAAGAGTCCCCCTTGAAAGCGATGTATCGCGCTGATCCCTTCAATATTGTGCAAGTAGTATGCATTGAACAAGATGGTGATTGCCCTATCCCATCTTTATCTGGACCCCAGAATCATCACTCCCCGTACTGAATGTCTACCCCAGCCAGCTGTAGCAGTCGCACAATGGATTTGAAGATGTCATTTCCGAGACCCTCGGTTGCTCCAATCAATTTGAGTATAACATCGTCCTTACTTCCCAAGAGCCTGTTCGCTCGAAAAATCAGATGGGGCCCCCAGGACGAAAAGGTCAGAGCCATTGTCGAGATGCCCCTTCCTCGCACGAAGAAACAGCTCAGGTCATTCATGATTTCGGCCTCCTTTTACCGTAGATTTATCCCTAACTTCACGTCTATTTCCGCGCTATTAAGTGCCCTCCTTCAGAAGAGATCTCCAGATTCCCTTTAATAGAATCCCGAAGCTACTGTCACGTTCCAGTAGCTCAAGGACAAGCTAGCGTCCGCCCCATTTTGAGGCTTCCTATTTCCTCTAAACCCGTCGGCATCCGGACGGATGCGAGTGACGAAGAATTGAATGCGTGCTGCTCCAAAACCTCGACGAAGGCGAAAGCCACCCGGTGGCTTACGGAAGCCGAAAACTACTGCCCCGTGAACGTAATACCTTGGTAATAGAACGGAAAGCATTAGCTATAGTATGGAATATTACCAAATTTATCATGTATTTAATAGGTCAAGAGTTTATTGTCGAAACGGACCATCGCCCTTTGTCGTACCTCCGAAATACTAAGAGCCAAAACGGACGTATAATGCCATGGCTATTGATACTTCAATAATATTAATTTAAAGTTGGGTATATACGTGGTACCGAGAATTGTATAGCTGATAATCTTAGCCGTAATCCATTAGCCGACAATGCTGGCTAATCCATTAAATTAGAGGTCACCTGTGAACCCGTAATCTAATCATGTATATATGATTGTTCTTTTTTTTGACCCTGAAAATATATCTATGGTCCCTGTAGATACTTATTTAATATAGTGGGGGTTTTTTGTGTTGTTGTTCCACTACCCTTTTAGACAAAGTTCTAATTTTGTTCCTTAATTTAAATGTTGTTTTTTTTTGCGACCCATTTGTATATTTTTGGGGGGCTCAGATCAATATCATAGCCTTTTTGTAAGCCTGTCGAATACAGGTCAGGTCCCCCGTTTTTTTATCAACTTTTGGCAGGAATTTGATATATAAGCATTACAGTTCGCAGTTCCACAGGCTGCATTAGGGCCAGTTAAATCTCAATTAATATTTTAAAGTTTCTTTCTTTTCATACTTCTATTTTTTTCTTATTTCTAGTTTTCTACAATTAAATATCAGCCCTTCATGTGGTTATAAAATTCTCATCCTCTGTTAAATGAGGGTTTTACTTACTAAAGAGGAATAGTTTCTGCTAAGCATTTACACCATCGTCTAGAGATTGTTAGTTCCACTGGAGTAAATACACTATTGCAGTCCTTAATATTAAAATTATTACACTTTCAGCTTCTATTGGCTTTCACGAATTTTTACATATAAGAAAAAAACATGGAGCCCCATAAAATATTTTTGTTATTGTGCCGAATTCGAATTTCACTTTTAACCTGGTCATGCGTCTAGTTTCCTAAGAATTCACCTCTCTGTTATCAATTTAATTTAAGAACTTTACCACGTCATGATTTGAATGTCTTCTAAGAGTGTTGGTTTTCTAAGCATTCAAAGTATTCATAAAAACATAATTATCATAATTTATATTCGATTTTTCATTTTTTATTGAAGGAATGCAACTTAAATTTAGACATGGTCAACGGTTTGATGGTGTTTCAATGTTTCGTGAGAATCAATATTTTATGAGTCCTACAATCACATAAAAAAAGCTAAAGCCGATTATACTTTCAATTGTTTGACAAAGTTCAATGTACGAGAAAATAGTCTTTTTCTCACGATGTTTCCTCTCTACATTGTCTGATTTTGCCTCACAAGCAAAGATAGCAACCAGGTACATTGTAGAACCATCTGCTTGCAATTCTATTCAAGCAAAAGGTTGCAGCCTATAAACTTACCTCCGTATCTCTGCATTGCGTCATTCTAAGATTGCATTCACAAGCATTTTTTTCTGCTTGAAAGCATAATTTGCATGAAAAAGATGTAAAGAATACGAGTTTCCTATAATCCCTTCCTTTCTCTGTGATAGAAACGATCAAAAACGCTCCTTTGGGAAAGGAGCAAATTGCGAATAGACAATTTGAAAACTAAATAAATACGAATGAGTAAACGATAAAACAATGCGAATTGCTTACATAAACTAAATTTGATTTATAATAAGGTTCATAAGTTCTCTTTTATAGTTTCCAATTTTTAATTTATTTAATATTGAGAACAACGATAATGATTACTTTTGCATTCTCTTTTTGAGATATTACAGAGAAAGATGACGGAAACATCGCCTGAATAAGATTGCTTGCCCTGAATAAAAGATCATTTGAACTGGGAAAAAGGGACGGTTTCTCGTACCTACTTCCCGAGTCGTGCTTCCCACAAGCAAAGAGAAATTCAGGTGTTCCTATTGAGGCCAGCCTGCTTGCAGTTGCACATAGAGCTTACAATAGTAGATCCACTACTTGCATTCATCTAACTGCATTCCAGACATTCCAAGCACATGCTTGAAAGCACTCCTCTGCCTGAAAAAATTCTTTAGTTCGGAGCGAGGGTAAAATAAGATTCTGCCTATGAGATATGCAAAAGAGTGTCTGTGATACGAATCAGAGTTTTTATCAATAAAAATGATATTAAATAACGGTCCAAACACAAATCAATTTCATTAGTTTTCAAGAAATTTGTCGAGAATTACTTATTGGTTTTCCGCGAGATGTATAAACTATCCTATGCTCCAACTGGAAACTAATTATAATAAATATAATATGAAACCTATAAGAAACTGGAGTAAAGTATATATTTCTAATTTTTAGTTGGTTTAATCAGTATTCATTTTATGCTAAAACCAACTAAATTGTAGAAAGTTTTAGTCAAATTTCGGAAAATGTCCGACCTAGAATTTTGTAGGCGCTTTGTTATAAATAACTCTATTTTTAAAAAAAGGCAAATGCGTATTGACTTCTTAAGGCAGGCAAATTTATAATTATGATGTTATGACGAAAAACAGATTGGCTGCCATCTTGGGAGCCACATTGTTAGTTGGAATCGCATCATATTGTATTATATATCATTTACTACGAAATCTTTTCTGAATGAAAATATGATATGGAAAGTTTTAGTCAAATTTCGGAAAATGTCCGACCTAGAATTTTGTAGGCGCTTTGTTATAAATAACTCTATTTTAAAAAAAAGGCAAATGCGTATTGACTTCTTAAGGCAGGCAAATTTATAATTATGATGTTATGACGAAAAACAGATTGGCTGCCATCTTGGGAGCCACATTGTTAGTTGGAATCGCATCATATTGTATTATATATCATTTACTACGAAATCTTTTCTGAATGAAAATATGATATGGAAAGTTTTAGTCAAATTTCGGAAAATGTCCGACCTAGAATTTTGTAGGCGCTTTGTTATAAATAACTCTATTTTAAAAAAAAGGCAAATGCGTATTGACTTCTTAAGGCAGGCAAATTTATAATTATGATGTTATGACGAAAAACAGATTGGCTGCCATCTTGGGAGCCACATTGTTAGTTGGAATCGCATCATATTGTATTATATATCATTTACTACGAAATCTTTTCTGAATGAAAATATGATATGGAAATTTCATATTAATCAATTTTAAAGAAAATAAGATTTATTTGAATAGCATTTGAGGGCGAGGCTTATCTTTATGAAGTCAAGCGACACTAGCGGCCTAACGACATCATGCAATTGCCTTTGAATTCGAATCTAATGATAGGCTTTCGGATTAAGAATACTAGAAGTTGAATTAAAAATAGCGGGGAGAGGGTTGCAACCCACACAATTAGGTGGGTGGTATGGGGGCATGTGAGCCATTATGAATTTGAAAAGAGTTTCGATCTGAAATGTGTTTAACGAAATGAAAATGTATGACCAATGGAGAACCTCAGGTTCACGGACTTATACCCAAAATAAATATCTATTGATTTGTCTTTATTTATTGTTAAGACTTTTGTCTTTTAAGGTTATTTAAAACAGTTGTGTTTTCCCTTCTATGATTGCTGATGAGGTTATTTGGTTGAATCGGTACAGTTTAATTGAAATGGTGTGTGGTAACAAAATATTTGTTTCCAATAAAATCCTTGGATTACGGAAATAATTAATCCACGCCATTAAAACTGAAGATTATTTCATTTTTTAGAGAATTATTTTTAAAAAATAGTTAAATACATTTAGAAGTGGTTAAATACTGCTGTATTAATCTACTTATTATTTTTTTTCAAACAGATCTTAAAATGATGTGACTGAAATTGGAAGCCTACATTTATTCGTCGTTACCGAACGAACTCATTAATCCGAATAATTTTTAGTTTATAAAACAGAAGATGCGGCGTCCTTTACAATAACCCCTTCACTTGACATTAAATCAAGTAATTTATTCCCCACCTTAAAATATTCATAATAGTAACTATATTTGTTTACATATAAACATAAGGAAATAAATACTTGCAATTGTTTTTTAAAAATTTTCGACAACAGGAACCTAATCATTTTTCCTGTCTTCCACCGACGTGTGCTTGCAAGCAATGAGGTATGTGTGGAATGCAATTTGGAATTCGTAGAATGCAAGCAAGAAAACAACAATCAAGCAACTGTAACACTCCCATGTTTGACAGAACCCTGTGGCCTCTTCTCTCCTCATCCCAACTTTACACACTTAAAATGAATGTGTGAATGTTTGTGTATTTTATGTTATTTTGATGGATCCTTTTATGAGAGAATATATTTAAATCAATTTAATTTATTTATTATTTTTTCCGGTTTAGTTTCCGGAACATTAAAAATATTTTTTTCTAAAGTTATAATATTAATTTTAATCTTTAATATAATTTTAATCGCTCTTACTCATGGTTTTATATATTTAACAAAATATATGTTCATATACTTATTTTTTCAATAACCAAACACATCTGAATTCTGAAAATGTAATGTTAGTTGTTAACTAACTACAACAAAGCAACAACTCTCCAAGAAAACGTCACTTAAGTCTTACAAAACATTAATAGGGTTCAATGACTATCTATACCTGTCAAAATGTTTGTTTTCATTTTCCTATAATAATATATAAAATGAAGCAAAATGTATCATCTTGATATTTTTCTAAGACAGCATAGTAGATAAAAGCTTCATTAAAGCACCAAATAGAAAAATCTCCATTCACTAATAAGAATTTAGGTATAAACAGTTTAATTTAAGCAAGTGACGGGGACATGTGAAAGTTTGCTTAGGAATAAAGTTGGATGCTCGTGGAGGGGATGAAAGCAAACCCTAATTTTCAATTGTGGCGAGATGTGCTGTAAAACTATTTTAACTACCATACCTTCCAAAGAGGTCTCTTGTGGTAAGAAAGTTAGAGAAAGGATGAAAAATTCGGTATTAGAGAAAATATGTACTGTAATTTTGCGGTTATCAATAAAATTAGAGCCTTTGTCAAATAAAGGCTTAGGTGCAAGACCAAAGATAAATATATAGGATAGAAGGGTAGAAGGAGAAATTGATTGCTGATATTAAGAAATTCTCCTAAGGTAAATATACAATCTAAACTATAACTTAAATTTTCTGTTCGTGTGAAAGAAAACAGAGTAAGAATTCCCAAAGGACTCATAAAATATTAATTTGAAAGAAAGGTCACTAGTAGTCATTTACTGATTATTATTTTCAATCCTAACTTAAAACGTGAGGTAGTGTGGTTGCAAATGCTATCAAGCATATGGTTCCCATGCCCATGTTTTTATGGAAAATGCGTTTTAGCACTTGACTCAATTCTTTTCACTCCAATCACATGATTCAAAGCACCATCTGCCTGTACGTAGGATGTATCTGAATTGAATCAACTTTAGGGATTTAAAAAGAAAACAACCATGAAAGATAACAAAATTAGTAATATAATAATAATAGAAGATGAACAACAACTTATTTACCACAACATGCTTATATTAATCTTGTTTTGATTTTAGAGTATGATTCCTAGCTTAAGATTCGGGTATGCAGGGAAGTTAGTATGAGATTAACAAAGTAAGCGGCATCATCTTCTAAATATTTTCAAGTAATAAACCATGTAAGGCCAAAGATTATCCGCCTTCCAGCCTAAAAAAATCGAAAAATAAAGATTACAATTTTATAAATCTAATAAATTCGTAATTCCCTCATTTAAACTCTGAGAGAAAAGCGTTTGCACTTGATTTCCTTCTTAGCTCCCAAGTAAAGTACAAGACCACAATTTAACTTCGCTTTTTACATGCAAATTGTGCTTGCAAGCACTCAGGAATATGTGGAATGCTAATGGAGTTCGAGAAGGGCAAGCAGGTAAACGACAAGCAAGCGACAGATGCGTGCAAGGGATTTGCTTTCAATCAACTGTAAGCACGAAACGCAAAACATCTGCTTGCCAGAGACTTGGAATCCCTGTTGTCCTAATTCTTCCTTCTCACACTTCTACTAGGTGTTAGTGCATAAGTGTGTATGTTTCTTTTATTATTTCTTAAAAAGGGTTTGAGGGGGCAGTAGATTTCAATCTTTGTTATGTCTTTTATTTTTTACTTGTTTCCTGCTTAATAAGAGAACTTTTATCCAAGGTGTTTCATTGTTTTGTTTATAATCATTATAAACCATTTATCCCCTCTTCTAGTTTTTTTGTTCGTTCTTTAACCTTTGAATTCCAAAATTTTATTGTCAGGCTTTCCTTTCTATTCAATTGTATATTGACCCTTCCAAAGCTACAAGATTCCCAATAGCCTGAAATGAGTTATGCTTCCTTGTACTCGTACGAGTATGTCTTAAACCATTGTGAAGTTTGTTTCACAAAGACGCTTGAGAAATACAAGCCTAAGATTATTCTGCGACATTAAATTTAAATAAAGGTTCTTTAAAGGCAACAAATAGTGAGGCTTCTTTCAATAATGACGGGTACATAAAAGCAAGAGTTCAGGTAGAGCTGAGGCACCTTTGGCAACGGGTGTCGGAGGCACGTGAAAATTTGCTTATGAATGAAATTTTTCGCTCTTGGAGGGGAAAAAAAATGATCCTTTGGCAAAGCTTTACCTAGTTGAGTTGGAGCCGCAAACAAATATGTTTATCATACATCCCGAAGAAGTTAATTGTGGAGAGAGGGAGAGAGTGAATGATAAAATAGGATTGGACAAGTTAATGAACTGAAAAGACAAGTAAAGTTTGTGTACATTGATCAAAATTACATTCTTCTTTTTAAAAGGCTTAGAGGGGAAAGCTTGAAAGAAAATGAAAAAAAGTAGAGTACAATCAGAAATTGGGCGAGATATTGAGAACTTATCCTTGAGTAATCATTAATACTCAAGAAAATCACTTCTTGGATAGGGAGAGTTGGCCCAGGAAGCCGGCTACCTAAACTTCTTGTTTTTGCAAACTTAAAACATAAGATTAAAAACAATACCTACACAATATCAACTTATGTTTATTTCATACATATCTATTATAATATTTTGAGATTACTCTTCGCAATCTTTTAATTCAATAAAGATTCCTGAGATTTATTTCCATCGTAATTATGTAAAAGATTATAACTTCATTAGTTATAAATGAATCTAAATTCTAATAAAAGCCAATCTTATACTCGTGTGTACATTTATAAGTCAAGGATATAAAACTATCAGTTACCCATTTAAAAAAGAATAAAGTGGTTTGGTTAATTATCTTTTTTTCCTTATTATCACATGCCATTGTCTCACTCTCTTTTGTGCTGTAGTCAAAAAATATCTTCACAATTGGAGTTCATTTGTCATGAAATAGTAATTCTAATAACCAAAATTACGTAAATTTTGAATTTCAAGAAATACAAAGGGCAGTGCTCAAGCCCAAATATACGAGGGGATATCGGGGTATATCAACTACTAGGTAGAAAATGCTGCTTTTGAAAAGCACGTTCAAAATGGAGTTTGTGAATTAAGTACCAATAATTTTTAAAAGAAGCTTCTAAATGGAAGATATTTTCTCACAAAAATATGATTATATCCATACAAAACGTTTGCTTATATATAGTTTTGCTTCGTTTGCTTGCAATCAGTCTTGATTGTAAAATATGAGAATGGAATCAAATAATGTGGGGAATTGATTGCACAAAATTAGGCAACAATTGTATCGTGGGAAATCTTCCTTCATTTGTTTGTAGGCAAAAAAACTACATATGCCTTCAACTGTGGGATCATATGTGAGCACAGATGTGCTTTTATACATTTACTTTGCTTGTAAGCTATTTTTTAGCGTAAAGTTGATTGAAAAAATGTGAAAAGGAATGCAAACATGCAATATAGGAAAGATTGTAACACGCATGAATTAAATACAGTTACATGTAGCAAAATAACTCAATTAACCTCTTTCAAATTTTCGAATTTATGGAAATTAAGAAGCCTGGGATGATAGTCACAACATAATTGATTGCTCGAGAATCGTTACAATAACATGAATTACCTTTTCCCTACACGGATTGCAAGTGTAAACCATTTGCATTAGATCCGTGTGTTGATTGCTTGCAATGGGATTGGAAATTATGGAATACCTAGAAAATAAAAAAAACAATCAAGGAAAGTTTTTTCTCACTTTGCTCTAGTTAGTGTTTACTTTTAGATGTACAATACGATCCCAAAGGTTAGAACGCCTGTATTACAATCACAACATCTTCTATAAGTTCAGCAAGAGAAAACCAAAATTTCCAAATTTGCTTCAATATACCAACTTGCTCTGAGGGCAAATGAACTTTTCAATAACTATGAAACTTAAAATGATATTTGACTCAAATTACTTAAGATAATTCAGATTATCTAAACATACATCAATCTCTTTAATATGCTTAAAGGTAATATTGCTGAAACTTGGAATAAAATTAATATAACTATAAATAACAAAATTATTTGGCTTTGCTTTATTTTTAAAAAATTCAACCCTCCAAATTATTCCTTTCAGGAGGTGGAAAAGAAAATTCACAATTCTCTAAAACAAAAATTGTATTACAAAATTATAGCACAATTTGTTTTAATTTAATATCAATTTTCCAATTTTTAAGAATGATTCGGTTCCCTCAAAATGGTTGTAAACATACAAACATATGTTTTTGTCTGATTATTTGCTTGCAAGCACTTTGGCATTTATGGAATGCTATTGAATTCGAGAGCAACATTGAGCAACATCTGCATCATGTGAAGTTTACTTTCCCTCAGAGTACCTCTGCTCCTAATATGATGTATGCAATGGGTTCGTTTCCTCGCTGATGCATGTGTGAAGTTTGCCTACGTATTAGGGGTTTGATTTAGATAAATGATAAATTTAGTTAATTAAGTTCATTTTCCCCATGAAATAATTACGAAATTTCCTTTAATAATTGTCAATTCTGAATAAGGTTATAATTAAGTTTCAGGAAACAAAAATGTTAAGACGAGTTTATGGAAAGTGTATCATTTCGGTACATAAACTTGAAAACGAACTTAATAAATATTCAATACAATGGATTTTATAAATAGTTTTGTAAATAAAGTGTTAAATTAAATTAGGAAAAGTATAAAATCGAGCTAGCTTCTTGCGATGTACGTTATGGATTGGAAGGAGATTCATTTGTCCTCTAGATGATTCTTGTTGCTCAACATAGGCCAGCAGCCTGTTTGAAAAGACGCTCCATGAACACGTTCGCTGGAATGCATTTTGTAAAGCGGATATGCAAGCGAAATTTAATATTTAGAGGCAATGGATTATTTGACTTTTCAAGTCAATGGACGTTTCTTCAGAGACTTCTAGTACACGAGGATTATCTTTTCAAAAGAACAATGTAAAGGGAAGGAATATTTTTCTAAGCAATACATACCATGGTAAGCTTGCGTGTGTGCGTAACCATATGGGTACTGGATGGTCAATGAATGTTTGGAGGTGTAAATATAGAATTAAAAGATATTCCTGATCCATTTTGGCAACACTTATAATGGCATAGTATTTTCAAGCGCTTTACTATGGAGGGGAAGTTATAAACAAACACTTTTTTGGCAGTGTTCTGCAATAATCAAATTGTTCTTTTACAGCTAAATAGAGAATAATCAAATATACCAATAAAAATTGAGGCAGTGAGAAATACCTACTCATGGAAGTTTTGATACTTCCATTGGGCTTCCCCTCAAAAGATTTTGTTTCTCATCGTGAAAAGAAACAAAGTATAAAATCCCAAAAGAGCCATTAAAGGTCATTGAAAGAAAAGTCTCATACCAGCAGACATTTGGAAATGAATAATTTCCAATAGAAAAAGTAAATCTTGATGCAGTGTGGTTGCAATTGGCACCAAGAATGTGGTTACCACACTAATCTGTTGAAGGTAAAAGCTTGCACCAACCTGACCTAATTCTTTTCATTCAAATCACTCGCTTGAAAACTTCCTCTGCCTTTATGCAGGATAGGCATGAACGCTTAATATAGTTCTTTAGATGGTTTTAACTATGGAATGGTTGCTAAGCATCTTAGACGTAAAAGGTTAAACAGGTTTCGGATGGTTTACGGAGTAATAAGAGAAGTGAATATTCGTAATCGAATTTTATCTAATATTCCGAAAGTACCATAAATTTTATAGAAATTAATAGAAATTTATGGATTTCAATAAAAAACAAATATAAAGCTTAAAAATTGTACTATAATAATAAAAAAAGAATAACAACAATAAACAATAATAATGTAAAGAGCACAAAGTCGTAGATTGTTTTTGTTTTGTTTTTTTATATTATAATGCACACCTTAACGTCTTAGTTATGCAGGGAAGTTTCTACTCTCTATGATATTAACGAATGAATTATTACTATTTAATTTTTAGAATTATTCTTGAGAAATTAGAAGCGTACAAGTATTCTTTTTTAACTCATCTCCTCCACTGAGTTGAAGCAAAAACCGGAGGTAACTCAAAGCAGACGGCGACTTCTTGTAAAGCTTTTCATGTAAGAAACGAACAAAGGCCAAAATTGTAGAGCTTGAATTCGCAAAATTATTTTTAACCCCAAATCATTGAATAAAATTTAAATTATAAAAATCTAATAAATTTGTAATTTCCTTATTTAAATTATATGAGACAAAGGTGCTGGCAAATGGCTGCATTTTTAGTTGTCGACTACAACCCAAGATCCAAATTAACTTTGCTTACTTCGGGCAAAGTGTGCTTGCAAGCATTCAGGAATGTGTGGAATGCAAGCAGGAAAACAACAAACAACAAACCTGCAAGCACAATAACACAAAACAGCTGCTGTCCAATAGCTTGGGGTTCCTAAGTCCCTTCATTCTAGTGTTTAACATGATTAAATCCATTTTAATCTTTCTCCGTATGTTTTATTTTATCTCTTTAACTCTATCAACTCCAATAAGTTTTTGATCAATTAACAACTACATTTGACCTCTAAGAAAATATTGTAAGGCATTTCTTGTTTAAGGCCTGCTTTTACAAAAGTTGTGTTACATACGGTTTTTAGATCTTTCGAAAGGTTTACGTGGCCCTTATTGACCCTTCCAAAGCTACAAGATTCCCAATAGCCTTAAATGAGTTATGCTTCTTTGTACTCGTACGAGTATGTCTTAAACCATTGTGAAGTTTGTTTCACAAAGATGCTTGAGAAATACAAGCCTAACATTATTCTGTGACATTAAATTTAAATAAAGGTTCTTTAAAGGCAACAAATAGTGAGGCTTCTTTCAATAATGACGGGTACATAAAAGCAAGAGTTCAGGTAGAGCTGAGGCACCTTTGGCAACGGGTGTCGGAGGCGCGTGAAAATTTGCTTATGAATGGAACTTTTCACTCTTGGAGGGGAAAAAAAATGATCCTTTGGCCTTTACCTAGTTAAGTTGGAGCCGCAAACAAATATGTTTATCATACATCCCGAAGAAGTTAAGTGTGGTGAGAGGGAGAGAGTGAATGATAAAATAGGATTGGACAAGTTAATGAACTGAAAAGACAAGTAAAGTTTGTGTACATTGACCAAAATTACATCCTTCTTTTTAAAAGGCTTAGAGGGGGAAAGCTTGAAAGAAAATGAAAAAAAGTAGAGTACAATCAGAAATTGGGCGAGATATTGAGAACTAATCCTTGAGTAATCATTAATACTCAAGAAAATCACTTCTTGGATAGGGAGAGTTGGCCCAGGAAGCCGGCTACCTAAACTTCTTGTTTTTGCAAACTTAAAACATAAGATTAAAAACAATACCTACACAATATCAACTTATGTTTATTTCATACATATCTATTATAATATTTTGAGATTACTCTTCGCAATCTTTTAATTCAATAAAGATTCCTGAGATTTATTTCCATCGTAATTATGTAAAAGATTATAACTTCATTAGTTATAAATGAATCTAAATTCTAATAAAAGCCAATCCTAGACTCGAGTGTACATTTATAAGTCAAGGATATAAAATTATCGGTTACCCATTTAAAAAAGAATAAAGTGGTTTGGTTAATTATCTTTTTTTCCTTATTATCACATGCCATTGTCTCACTCTCTTTTGTGCTGTAGTCAAAAAATATCTTCACAATTGGAGTTCATTTGTCATGAAATAGTAATTCTACTTACCATAATTACGTAAATTTTGAATTTCAAGAAATACAAAGGGCAGTGCTCAAGCCCAAATATACGAGGGGATATCGGGGTATATCAACTACTAGGTAGAAAATGGTGCTTTTGAAAAGCACGTTTAAAATGCAGTTTATGAATTAGGTACCAACTAATTTTTAAAAGAAGCTTCTAAATGGAAGATATTTTCTCACAAATATATGATTATATCCATACAAAACGTTTGCTTATATATAGTTTTGCTTCGTTTGCTTGCAATCAGTCTTGATTGTAAAATATGAGAATGGAATCAAATAATGTGGGGAATTGATTGCACAAAATTAAGCAACAATTGTATCGTGGGAAATCTTCCTTCATTTGTTTGTAGGCAAAAAAACTACATATGGCTTCAACCGTGGGATCATATGTGAGCACAGATGTGCTTTTATACATTTACTTTGCTTGTAAGCTATTTTTTAGCGTAAAGCTGATTGAAAAAATGTGAAAAGGAATGCAAACATGCAATATAGGAAAGGTTGTAGCACGCATGAATTAAATACAGTTACATGTAGCAAAATAACTCAATTAACCTTTTTCAAATTTTCGAATTTATGGAAATTAAGAAGCCTGGGATGATAGTCACAACATAATTGATTGCTCGAGAATCGTTACAATAACATGAATTACCTTTTCCCTACACGGATTGCAAGTGTAAACCATTTGCATTAGATCCGTGTGATGATTGCTTGCAATGGGATTGGAAATTATGGAATACCTAGAAAATAAAAAAAACAATCAAGGAAAGTTTTTTCTCACTTTGCTCTAGTTAGTGTTTACTTTTAGATGTACAATACGATCCCAAAGGTTAGAACGCCTGTATTACAATCACAACATCTTCTATAAGTTCAGCAAGAGAAAACCAAAATTTCCAAATTTGCCTCAATATACCAACTTGCTCTGAGGGCAAATGAACTTTTCAATAACTATGAAACTTAAAATGATATTTGACTCAAATTACTTAAGATAATTCAGATTATCTAAACATACATCAATCTCTTTAATATGCTTAAAGGTAATATTGCTGAAACTTGGAATAAAATTAATATAACTATAAATAACAAAATTATTTGGCTTTGCTTTATTTTAAAAAAATTCAACCCTCCAAATTATTCCTTTCAGGAGGTGGAAAAGAAAATTTACAATTCTCTAAAACAAAAATTGAATTACAAAATTTTAGGACAATTTGTTTTAATTTAATATCAATTTTCCAATTTTTAAGAATGATTCGGTTCCCTCAAAATGGTTGTAAACATACAAACATATGTTTTTGTCTGATTATTTGCTTGCAAGCACTTTGGCATTTATGGAATGCTATTGAATTCGAGAGCAACATTGAGCAACATCTGCATCATGTGAAGTTTACTTTCCCTCAGAGTACCTCTGCTCCTAATATGATGTATGCAATGGGTTCGTTTCCTCGCTGATTGATGCATGTGTGAAGTTTGCCTACGTATTAGGGGTTCGATTTAGATAAATGATAAATTTAGTTAATTAAGTTCATTTCCCCATGAAATAATTACGAAATTTCCTTTAATAATTGTCAATTCTGAATAAGGTTATAATTAAGTTTCAGGAAACAAAAATGTTAAGACGAGTTTATGGAAAGTGTATCATTTCGGTACATAAACTTGAAGACAAACTTAATAAATATTCAATACAATGGATTTTATAAATAGTTTTGTAAATAAAGTGTTAAATTAAATTAGGAAAAGTATAAAATCGAGCTAGCTTCTTGCGATGTACGTTATGGATTGGAAGGAGATTCATTTGTCCTCTAGATGATTCTTGTTGCTCAACATAGGCCAGCAGCCTGTTTGAAAAGACGCTCCATGAACACGTTCGCTGGAATGCATTTTAGAAAGTGGATATGCAAGCAAAATTTAATACTTAGATGCAATGGATTATTTGACTTTTTAAGTCGATGGACGTATCTTCAGAGACTTCTAGTACACGAGGATCATCTTTTTAAAAGGAGAATGTAAAGGGAAGGAATATTTTTCTAAGCAATACATACCAATGTGAGCTTGCATGTGTGCGTAACCATATGGGTACTGGATGGGTAATGAATGTTTGGAGGTGTAAATATAGAATTAAAAGATATTCATGATCCATTTTGGCAACACTTATAATGGCATAGTATTTCCAAGCGCTTTACTATGGAGGGGAAGTTATAAACAAAAACTCTTTTAGCAGTGTTCTGCAATAATCTAATCGTTCTTTTACAACTAAATAGAGAGTAATCAAAGATACCAATAAAAATTGAGGCAGTGAGGAATACCTACTCATGGCATTTCTGATACTTCTATTGGGCTTCCCCTCAAAAGATTTTGTTTCTCATCGTGAAAAGAAACAAAGTATAAAATCCCCAAAGAGCGATTAAAAGTCATTGAAAGAAAAGTCTCATACCAGCAGACATTTGGAAATGAATAATTTCCAATAGGAAAAGTAAATCTTGATGCACTGTGGTTGCAATTGGCACCAAGAATGTGGTTACCACACTAATCTGTTGAAGGTAAAAGCTTGCACCAACCTGACCTTATTCTTTTCATTCAAATCACTCGCTTGAAAACTTACTCTGCCTTTATGCAGGATAGGCATGAACGCTTAATATAGTTCTTTAGATGGTTTTAACTATGGAATGGTTGCTAAGCATCTTAGACGTAAAAGGTTAAAACAGGTTTCGGATGGTTTACGGAGTAATAAGAGAAGTGAATATTCGTAATTGAATTTTATCTTATATTCCGAAAGTACCATAAATTTTATAGAAATTAATAGAAATTTATGGATTTCAATAACAAACAAATATAAAGCTTAAAAATTGTACTATAATAATAGAAAAAGAATAACAACAATAAACAATAATAATGTAAAGAGCACAAAATCGTAGATTGTTTTTTTTTTTTTTTATATTATAATGCACACCTTAACGTCTTAGTTATGCAGGGAAGTTTCTACTTTCTATGATATTAACGAATGAATTATTACTATTTAATTTTTATAATTATTCTTTAGAAATTAGAAGCGTACAAGTATTCTTTTTTAACTCATCTCCTCCACTGAGTTGAAGCAAAAACCGGAGGTAACTCAAAGCAGACGGCGACTTCTTGTAAAGCTTTTCATGTAAGAAACGAACAAAGGCCAAAATTGTAGAGCTTGAATCCGAAAAATTATTTTTAACCCCAAATCATTGAATAAAATTTAAATTATAAAAAATCTAATAAGTTTGTAATTTCCTTATTTAAATTATATGAGACAAAGGTGCTTGCAAATAGTTGCATTTTTAGTTGTCGACTACAACCCAAGATCCAAATAAACTTTGCTTACTTTGGGCAAAGTGTGCTTGCAAGCATTCAGGAATGTGTGGAATGCAAGCAGGAAAACAACAAACAACAAACCTGCAAGCACAATAACACAAAACAGAGGCTGTCCAATAGCTTGGGGTTCCTAAGTCCCTTCATTCTAGTGTTTAACATCCTTAAATCCATTTTAATCTTTCTCCGTATGTTTTATTTTATCTCTTTAACTCTATCAACTCCAATAAGTTTTTGATCAATTAACAACTACATTTGACCTCTAAGAAAATATTGTTAGGCATTTCTTGTTTAGGACCTGCTTTTACAAAAGTTGTGTTACATACGGTTTTTAGATCTTTCGAAAGGTTTACGTGTGTGATAGAAAAGGTTTCGTCAAGCAGACATAAACTACTACTTTCCCAGGATGTGGCATAAAAGACGTGTTTTCCATTTTGTGCAAGTGTGTGGAAATTGAAGTAAACAGAATCGAGATATCTGGTCTCTTACGTGCAGACCACAACAAGTCTGACATCGCTAAGCTGCTCAACGTCGGGTGACCGTCCACCGAGTCGCGGAGAGGCTATGGAAGGAAAAAGGCCTCAAACATCGATCTTGTTCTGGCAGAACTCAAGTTGCCAACCATTTGATTGTGAAAAAGGCTTTTGAAAGTGCTCCGAAGCTCAAAATAATTGAGCTTGCGAAGAACAAAAACATTTTGGTGGCCACAGTGCTGAAGGCCGTCAAAGAAGAGGGCGTCAAGAGCTTGAGGCACGTGGAAAGACCTTTACTCAGCAACAGTATGCGAGAACAACGTCAGGAGCGCTGCCGTCGCCTTATCGACGACTTGAAGAGTCATGGCAAACGAATTCTCATTTTTCATGATAAAAAACCTTCACGGTTGATCCGATCATCAACAAACAGAACGACCGTGTACTATTTGCTTGCCACGCAAATAGTACATTTAATAGATAAATATAATATAGATATAATTACTTTTAATTTTTCCTGACTGTCAGGGACAGAATAAACACAAACGATTTTTTAAATAATTTCGTTAAGAAAGTAGTGAGATAGTTAGGTAGGAAAAGAGGAAAGGAAGTTAATGGCATGTAGCTGTCTTGCAGTTAGACGCATTACTCAATCTATGACGGTAACATCATGAAAACGATATAGTTCAAAAGCTGGTGTGCTTGCAAGAATTTTGGAAAGCAAAGAATAGACCGATGGATGCAACTATAGAAAATTAATTCATGCTCAATTTCTTAGCTGATTTTCCAATATTTCAGGAAGAAAATTATTTGCATATAGACTCCTCGGTGTGTAAGCATGTGCACCAAGTTATATGACAGCTGAATGAGCATTAACAACTGCGAGGAGTTGCACAGTTCAATTCATAAGGTGTCAAAATTTTATTTTCCTCTACATATTTCTTAATGTTAAAAGTGATATGATATTAACAAACAAATTAGAGACCAGCACTCGGTTATGAGTACCATGGTATATATATAAAATAATCTTTCTCAACTACGTAAATATGAAGTAAAAGGAAAGGTGTAAATAAATGCAAATAGCCCCCAATAGTTATGCCTGGCTGTTCTGATACATGCATGTGTTTTCTCTCGAAAGATTTCTTCTCTTAATGTGAAAGAAATCAAAGTAACAAAAAAAAAAAGCTCTAATGAGTAAAACTGTCAGCTCAAGAAATATTATTCTTGTGATGAAATATTGAAATAAATATCCTATATCAGCAGACATTCCAATGTCTAAGCCCAATATTATATATTTTCAAAGATAATTTGACACTTCTGGAGTCGCGTTTAGAACTGGATTCAAGAATTGGTTTCGATACTCAATCTGGTACCGAGGGAAATGCTTGCAACCACATGACTGCATTATATTAATTCTAAACACATTCTCTGCTTGTAGACAGGATGGGCAGTAATACTGGACATCTTTGTCTCAGATGCTCTTTACTCTGGATTGGATAGTTTAATAATTAATTCTAAAAGGTTAAAGCGTTTTCTACTGGTTCGAAAAAGATCTTATTCAAAGCTTTTTATTAATTATTTTAATGAAAAATATTAATTAAATCCATAAAAATTGGCTGAAACGTTTTTAAAGTTATCTGTTTTTCCATCGCTGATTACTTGTGTGGTTATTTGGTTAAATCAGTAGAATTTAATTTGTATTAAGGCCATTAACCAGCCATTTGTAAAGTGTGTAGTAACAAAATATTTGTTCTTTGTATAAGAGATTTTAAATCAATTTATGCAAAAGAAATGAGAAAAAAGACCTGATGGACATATACATCAAAAGAGAAGTCTCATACCAATAAAATTTACAACCATACAACACCCATTTGATGTTTTTTTTTACAGAAACTGACACTTCAAGTGTTAGGTTACAACCGGTTTACGTATGTGGTTCCCGTAATACAACCTCTCAAAAAAGAATCTTGAACTTATAAGACTGCATTCCATTTATTCCAAGCAATTGATTGACAGCTTCTGCTTGACGCCGGATGGACAAGAATGCCCCGATCCTTCTCTCCGGTAAAATTAACTATAGAATGCTTTGCTTCTTATTTAAGGCTAAAAGGTCGAAGCTATTTCCGACAACTTACGGAGTAAAAGAGGTAAATATTCGAATTAGTGTTTATCTTTTATTCCAAAAATGTAATTATAAATTATCTAAAGCGATCGAAATTACGAGATTTCATTAGAAACGCAGGACTAGCAAGTATTAAAGATTAATATAGGGGTTTAATATAGAGAAATGACTAGCTATTAGAGTATTAATATACCTAATTATATATTTCTTTCAAATTCATCTTAAAATAATGACTCAACTTGAAAGCATACATTTATTAGGGGTTAAATCACGAACTACCTTAGGTCGATTTGATTTTCGTTTATAAAGCAGAGGGTGTGGCGTCCTTATATTATTAGAAAACCAAATCTTGCAAATATTATGCAGATTAAATTTAATTATTATCCCCCTCCCCACGCCTAAATCACAAAAGAAACTTTAAAATATTTACATATATTTTAGAAAAAAAATTGCTTGCAATCTTATTATTTTGCCCTTTCGACTAAAAGAGCCCAAACAGATTAGCTGTTTTCCAGCGACTTGTGCTTGCAATTAATGGGCAAGGTGTGGAGTTCCATTTGGCTTTCGTGGAATGCAAGCAGCTAAACAACAATCAAACAACAGCTGCGCGCGAAAGATTTGCTTCCTGTCAGAAGCAAGCACCAAATTGCAACAGAAACCTGCTTTACGCACTTTAACTACCTGTGTGAATTTTTGTTTATTTTTATTTCATTTTTGATAGAACATTTTTTGCGAGAATATATTTCAATCATTTTCATTCCTCTTTGTATTTTTATAGGTTTTATATAATTAACAAAATAACTACTCATATACTTAATTTTACAATCATTAACCAGATGGAAATTCTGAAAAAGTGTTGTTAGTTGTTGAGTAACTACCATTATGCTACAATTCTCCAATTAAACTTCACCAAAGCTTTGCAAAACCAAAACTGAGTGGAGTGACTATTCAATAAATATTTATACCTACCTAAATCTTAGCTATTTCCTATATGAGAGGATGTATAAAATAGAGCCAAATTATATTATCGTAAGATTCTCATAAGACAGTAAGGTAGAGTATAGCCTTATTACATACACCAAATAGTGAATCTACATTCATGTGGCGATAAATCAAAAAGTTGACATGATTGAGCATTAGCAATGTGAGTTTTGGATTCAGCTCATCAAATTTCTCCGATAACCCCTAAAAAACAGACGATAATTTGGTGCCGGTAACGTCATAGCTAAAGGTTCAAACTATCAGGGAAGTTTCTTTTTCTCATAGAAAAAATTGGTCTCGTAGACCAAATTGCTTACAAGTGTATTTAAGCAAATGTTACTAATGACTCAGATGCAGCCAAAACTTTCATTCCGTAGGCCTGAAAAGCTGCCATCCAAGAGTGCATTAGGACCTATCCTTCTGTTTCAAAAATCTTGTGCAGGAAAAAGGAGCAAAATAATATATACTTCGCATAAGGCTTTACATTACCTTTAAAGGATAAGATTAAAAATAATCCTTTTAAAAAGGAGCTTATCTGGAAACAGCAAATTGAAAAATGAATAAATAAGATGGAAAAAACGAAAGGGCAATGAGGATTTCTTGTGTAGTGTAAGGTTGAATTGCAACTTGGTATCTTAGTTCTTTTGGAGGGATTCCAACTATAGTTCTAGGAATTATAAAGAACAAATTCATATAGATAATTTATAAATGTTTATAAATGACATATTTTAAATTCATTTCCTCTGAATAAGCTCAATTCTAAATAAAAATAACTATTGTCCTGAGAGGAAAAAGATGGCTTCTCGTACTTACCTCTCGAGTCGTGCTTCCCACAAGCAAAAATAAATTCAGGTGCTTAATCCGTAGGCCAGTGTGCTTGCAGTTACTTAGACGCTTACAATGGTGCATCCGCTCACAAGTAATTTGCTTGCATTCATCTAACTGAATTCCAAACATTCCAATCACTGCCATGAAAGAATTTTGTATCTGCCTGCTTGTCTAAAATTGAACGTAAAACCACGCATTACTTTTATTAGTTGTGTGAATTTGTGTTTCTATGTTTTTTGGTATTAAATAAACTTTATTATTATTTTTTGGAAGGGTTTTATTTCACCGTTATTAGCTTTACAAAATGCTCGGGTATTTTCTTGCTCCAACCCTTGAAAATGTACAATCACAGGGTACATAGATTGAATTATTTTACCGTAATAAAGTTGAAAACATTTATGGAAAGCAACAAAAAATCTTTATTCATTAGTAAAATATAGATAACAGACAGTTATTAAGTGGGATTCATGTAAAAAAGATACAGGTCTCCCGGCGAGTGTCAAAAACAAGTGAAATTTTGCTTATGAATACAGTTTATCTCTTCTTGAGTGAAAGAATTCGAACTCTTGGTATGGTGAGCCTGTAACTTGCATAACATATAATAAATCTCATCGATGGTAGGCGTAGTGAGAAAGAAGGAATGAGAAAGAATGCAAAAATGCGTATTGGGCAACAGATTATTGATTAAAAAACTAATATATATATTATAGTCAAAAGAGGTTCTACCATCTTATTATAAACAAGATATTTTAACTCTAATAATATCATTTACCTCACTTCCAATCAACCCTTTTTACATCACCCAAATCTCATTTGGCATTTAGATATTAAGGTCGTGTTTAAATACAGCTCCACTTTCTATTTCGTCTTGCTAAACAAGAGTTTCTAAGTTAGGTATTGTTTATTATATAAAAAGGTAGGGATTGTCCAAAGGTATACATATGACAATTAGAAAAAGAATTACATACACAAGTTAAACAGCACCAATGTGTGCACCTATTACGCGTATAACGTCCTGTTTGTACATATGTGCAAGGTCGATCATGTAATTAAATGGGACAGTGATGGTTCTATTTCAAATTGTAGCAATACAATTGTAGGTAATACTTTAAAAATAAATCTGTATAAATTTTATTGACAACTTTAACATAAACCACGGTCGTTATCTTCGCCTTAAATACAACTAGCCATCTCTGGTTTTAAACTTTGCTTTTGTGGCTTATATGAGGAAATATTTACTAAAAATAGTCAAATTCTTTTTTTCATTTATTATAAGGCTAAAGACATAAGCATATAAATGAACAGTTTTCCTAAATTTCCGTCCTATTCTGATGCATTTCAAGTAAGACACCAACAAAGGCCGAAATTGTAGAGCTTAACTAAAAAATGTATACCCGCCCCCTCCAAAAATCATGAAATAAAGTTAAAAATTTTAAAACTCTAATAAATTTGTAATTTATTCATTTAAATTATAAGAGTAAAAGGTGTTTGCAATTGGTTGCATTTTTAGATCTCGACTACACTACAAGACCCCAATCAGCTTCGCATACTTCGGAAAAACTGTGCTTACAATCACTCAAAAATGTGTTGAATGTCATTGAAATTCTAGGAATGTAAGCAAGAAAATAACAGTCAAGCAACAGCTGGGCACGAGACAGATTTGCTTTCAATCAGCTCCAAGCATGAAAATGCAACACAACTGCTTGCCAGATGTTTGGAGTCCCTGCTTTTGTAATTCCTTTTCCACACACATTTGCTCTGAATGTGAATATGTATATTTGTTTCTTTTATTATTTTCTATTTATTTTACAATATATTGCAATCATTGTTATGTCTTTTATTTTATTTTTCCTGCTTCTTATTAATGCTTTGACTCTTCATTCTATTGTTTATCATCCTTAATTGCCTTTTAATTGCTCTTTCTATGTTTATTTAGTTCTTTTATTCTATGAACTCTAATAAGTAATTGGCTTTCGAATCAGCATTCATATTTTACTTGTAAAATGTATTGTTAGGTCTTCCTTGCTTACTAAATCGTTTACTATCGACTCAAAAGCTAAAAAACTCCTAAAAACATAAATGAAACTCTTGCTCCGAAACACTTGTGTATTTGCTGTGACAAATACAAGCATGAGGACTTTGCATACGATTATTCGGCGACAATTAATTTGCGTAAAGGTTCTTTAAATGCAACAAATAGTGAATCTCCCTTCAATAATTCGGGATGCAAAAAAATATTTTCAAGATTGGTTTTCTGTGTGTGTGAATGTGTGTTTCTATGTTTTATATTAAGTGGATACCCCATTCATTTTTTCAACTTTATGCTGCTTTAGATTATCATATATGAAATTAAAGCCCATTATAATCCATTTTATTTCTATCAAAATCATAATAACCTAACCTACTAAAAATCGTATGGTGCAGATTGGGGTTTTGTTCAGAAATTCACTTTAAAAATCTACGAATAATTTCTACGAATGTATACAATTTTGCATTATCATTATTTTCACTATGTTCTAGTCAAGTTGCTAAAACAAAATATATACTATAAAAAGGGCATAAAATCTGCAATAAAATGATATAAAAATCAATGGTGTAATTTTTTTTTTCACAAGCTAACTTTAAATATCTGAGAAAAATTTTCCACGAATGTATTCCAATTTGGAATTATCTTAATTGTCACTATGTTCTAGTAATGTTGTTGAAAAAATAATTATACCATAAAAAGTGCTTAAAATTTGCAATTAAATGATAAGCAATTTAAAAAAATGCGATTTATTTCACTCGTTGATCCATCTGTTTTATTACTCATTACTAATAAAATTTTGATTCCTCATTGGCACTCTTTTGTTTCTTGGAGGCTCACACTAACCTTTCACTTACTAAACACATTACAGTTCTGTGTGAGAAATAAGGAATGTGAGAGAATGTAAAAATGGGTATTGCGCGACAAGTTCTTGGTTAAAAAACTATAATATTCTAGCCAAAAAATATTATACCAGTCTATTAATAAGCAATATACTTTTAACTCTAAAATTCTCCTTTTCCTCACTCTAAACCAACCATTTTTACATTACCCACATCTCATTCTGAATTTAGATATCAACATCGTGTTTAAATACAGCTCCACTTTGTATTTCATTGTACAAAACAACTCTTTTTCCAAATTAGACATTGTTTATTCTATAAAATGTATGAATTGTCCAAAAGTATCCATTGTAGAATTAAAAAAGAAATTACACGTACGCGTTAAACAACACCAATGTGCACAACTATAACGCGTAGAGCATCCTGTTTGTACACCTTTCACATTCGATGATGTAATTAATTGGGACAGTGCTGGTTACTTTTCAAATTGTAGCAATACAGTTGTACGCAATATTTTGAAATGTGTTTATATACATTTTATTGACAACTATAACATAAACAGCGTTCGGTCTCTTCGCCTTGGATCCAATTTTTATGTATTTAATTTAATTAGATAACATAATTATTTTTTCCGGCATCCTTTCGAGATATTGCAGAGAAAAGTGACTGAAAATTCACCTATGTTTACCTGTCCTAAATAAAAGATCATTTGAACAGAAAAATGCGAGGTAATCTTCCCTTTGAGAGGGATCACAGAACTCCCAAAACAGAAAATATATCCCACCGATGAACTAAAAGACTGCCACTCCGAATAATACCGAACGAGAAAAAACGAACACCACAGTGCGTTGCGCAAATATTCTCGGATCTAGGAGTTACATTTATTAAGATTAAGTTCATCGAGACTTCCAGTGGATTTACAGTAAGCTGCCTACAAGTAAAAGATAGTGAGGCGCTGTTATTGACGACAGGCAGCATAACACTCAGAAAATTGAAACTGGAAGCAAAGGCCCTACCGCAGATCACTTCAACCAAGTTTGCATGCAGAAAGGTTGAAGCATGGTTAAGAATTCACTTATTAAATGGCAAAGATGCCCAAAGTACAAGTGTTGAAAATATTTAGAGATCTCATGATTTAAGTTAGTATGTGAAAATAAAGAAATTGCGGTAAAAGCACAAGAAACGGGATTTCTTGCACTTAGTATACTAAATCCCCCAGTGAACATTTAGCGGGACGTATTTATGAACGTATCAATATGATTCGCATCTTACGCTATAGAAGACCATACATTAAAGACTGCCCGAAGAACTAATAATATGTTCAGAATACGCCACCGAATGACACGTTCAGGAACTGCACCAATCTAAACAAGAAGTGCATTAACTGTGAAGGAAACCATCGGACGATGGCAAAGCTTTGCCCAGAAAGAAAAGAGATGATCAAGAAAAATGAAAAAGAGAATCAAGAAAAGAAAACCATTAGAGCCACACACACACCTCTTACGCTGATGCAACAAAAGACCTCACACCAGATTATATATATATATATATATATATATATATATATATATATATATATATATATATATTATCATAGAGTCATTGTCGTTGAGTGACCTTGTACTGACTCTCCTCAGACGGACCAGGGGGGGGGGAGTCAAAATATTGGGGGCAATCGGTGCCTCTGAGCGCGTGGGAAAACAATAACAAATTGAGTGCAAAAGCTGACATAAGTTAAACAACTTCTAGGGGTTCTGGGTTGAGAGAAAATGGTTATAGAAAAATACTTTACTATCGACAAAAAATAAGGAATATAAGTAATTCTACAATGGATAAACGACATGTAATTAAGGAAAAGATACGAAAGTACAAAATCAAGGTCACGGAGCCTCAGGGTATAATGGGACTCGATGAGGCTCTTCACTGGACGTACGAACGAACTCTTGAGGAAAACACTTTGATTAACCTCGCTAAAAATGGACGAGGGAGTACGCCAGGCGAGAACGGAGATGACTCGAGGTTGATAGAGGTTTGTCTTTTGACTGGCGTCTTCGGAGCCTCAGGGTATAACGGGACTCGATGGGGCTCGTTCACCGGACGTACGAACAAACTATTGAGGGAAAACGAGTAGGCTGAGTTCCGAGAAAGACTCACGTAAATCAGATGCGTTGGGGCCTAGGGACGACGGGGGTTTGAAATATCTGTTTGCAAACACTTTATTTAACCTAGATGAAGATGAACGAGTTGGTACGCTAGGCGAGAACGGGAGCTGACCCGAAGTTCATAGAGGTTTATCTCTTGACTAGCGTCTTCGGCTGCGAGTGAGACAGAGTCGAGGGCGGCTCGTCACGTCACGGGGCTGGCGGTCACGGGATGGCGTATGCTGCGCACGGGGTCTGCACGCTACTGCTATCTGTAACTGTACTCGCAACTGTACTGATTTCTGGTGGCTTTTGTCTGAGTATTTATGTGGCCTCAGTATGAGTGCATCGCCCGAGGTGCCAGAAGTGAGTGGTTCTTATCAGACGAGGCGCGTCTTGCGTGGATTCTTACGGTCGCGCGGAGTTTTGGATCTATTTTGAGCTCTTCCTGTCTCTAACGCTCTCGTTATCTCTGCCGAAAGTGCACCAGTTCCCAGGCGCTGTATGCACATGTGGGGCTTACAGCCATTCCAAGGCATCCCACGTGGGGTTATCCGTCTCTTTCTGACAAACAAAAATGGCAGAAAAATCAACAGCGGGAGGCATGTATGCAAGAATATATACAAGCGTAATTCATGCACATGTGCAGAATGCCCTACATCATGGTACATATGCTAAAACGCTAAATAAATCGCTCAAAACGAATGGACTTGAACCAATCAACATTCCACACTTAGCCGACTCATCTGCAATTTCTTACATGCAAATGCCAGAATCAAGCACCACTGATAATAGATAGAAAGAAAAACATAAAACAGAACTGAAATAAGTGAACTCGAAGAGTGTTATGATGCCTCGGAAGAAGAACCAAACAGGTTACAAGAAAAATACAAATGAAAATGAAATCAAGTCAGGTACGACCCCGACACCAAAGGGTAATTCTTCCAGCCCGGCTTCCCCAGCTTGGCTCCCCCAGCCCTGCTCCCTGAGCCATGCACAATGTCGGACAAAAAAGAACAAGCAAGAAAACACCCCCTAACTGGAAATAATAACTCTATTCTTATGGACAAATAACAGGATGAAATAGACCGGTAACGCCTAAAGGATTGCTCAAATTACAATGGATAAGACAAAACTTAACATTCTGTAATTACATACGAGTACCTACGGATGAAGAGAAAAGAAACAGATATACAGAAACATTTTCAGAAGAATAGATCCGGAGATTATCTTAATACCGGACCACAAGTGGTGAACTTACACAACGACGAGGTAAAAAGTTGGAACTATGAAGTCATAGCCGTAAACTCTAGTTCGATAAAGAAGGCCATCTACTACAAAACTCGTGAATAATTAAGGAGTCGTGGAGATATCTAACATAATATGATCTACAGGATATCAACCTCCAAGGAGAAATTATTTCCGATTAATAACTTTATAAACATCTTCAATAATAGAAAACTAGTAATAATCATGGGTGATATGAATGCCCATCGTACAGCGAACGGATACAGAAATATAACCAGAGCAGGGAAGCTCCTGTAAACACTGCTTCCAAGAGGCATCTGCAATCCATTAAGCCCACTGTGGCCATCCACAGGGACCACCACCTCAAAACGGAAGATCTGCCTAGGCAATAATAATCTCCCTGACATCAAATACATGCAGCTGGGAGATATATCTTCCACAGATCACACAGCGACTCTCCTCTCATTTAATAAGATAAGAAAATCATACCACATGGCAGACTAGGGGAGATACAGAAAATAATTAAATACATATATATCAGAAGCACTAGAAGGAATAAGGTAGGGAAATATAGATGTAGAATTGTAAAAGATCAGGAGCTCAATGAAAGCAGCAGACGAAATAGAATACATAAAAAGCAGCTACAAGACGATTAAGAACTTTCCATTGATCCGCGAAATGCCTCAATAGAACCAAGGATTAGTAGAAATCTTGGAAGAACAAGGAAGAAACGGCAAAACCTTAGAGCTATACGCCGAAATGAGAAGAAAAAACGAGAACTGATACGGAAATAAAAGAAAACGAAATTCAATATTGGAACGAAAAAATACAAAGGATTGATCATGATGCACCTGTAGAGGAATTTTCAATAAAAGTTAATAAAATAAAAGGTAAAGCAGGAACAAAAAATTGAAAATAAAATACAATCAAGGAAGCAAATTACAAGACAAGGATAAGATTCAAATTATATTTAGTGAAAGTTAGAAGAGGATTTTCGAAATAAACTCAGATGAAAATGAAAAATTTGACTTCGATTTCGAGCAAAATATCATAAACTCGCTTAGTGAGGAAATCGATTAAACATATCCCCTTCACTTTATAGATTCAAGAAGAGCCACTGATGGAAGTATCGACGTGAAGATCACAAAGTTCCTGGAATATCACAAAAATCCTAGTGATTTCTGCTTTTCAAGTTTTTTAAGCAGAAAACACCAGGAAGATCAGGATTCATCAAGAAGAATCATGAGGAAGCGCTCGACAACATACTAAAGGGAATAACAGTGGTACAAAATGTTTGTTTTAACACAGGCTACTTCCCGGATAAATTAAAGGTCGCAAAGATTATCATTATTCACGAACCTGGAAAACCACCAACTTAAGTTAAGAACTACAGACTTCTCTCTCTACTTGACTTCATCAGGAAAAAATTCGAAAAATAATCAACCAACAACTTAGTGAGCCCTTAGAATAAAATGAGCTCCTATACAAGTAGCAGTTTGGATTCAGGAAGAAAAGAAGCAGAGATTGTTCTCAATAGTCATCAGTGAGAAAATCGCTAAGAGTAAAATTTGATCAAAGCGAAAGATTTAAACTTGAGGCTGGCCTTCCGCTGGGAAGGTGTCCTAGTCAATTGTTATACTCATTGTACAACTCATACATCCCATAACCCCTCGCTAAAGGGTGTCTCAACATCCAGTTTGCCGATGACGTCACGAAAATTGTTGTATACCCATACAGGAAAGCCAATATGCAAGCAGGAGTCAGGGCATAAAAAATAAGCAGGATTAATGCACATGAAAAGAAAATGCAAAACAGGTATTAGGAACAAATTTAAAATCATTCACATGTTCAGTAAAAACTCGGAGATATCTATATCAAAGAAAAAATTACAGATAACCAAGCATGTACAGGCTCATATCACTCAATTGGAAAATGAAAAGAAGATATACTAATCAATTATCCAGTCAGCAAAGGTGTATCTAGTTATACCTAAGTAACCATCTCAAAATCAAATATTATTGAACTGCAAAGAAATGAAAACAAGACAAGACAAAGTCAAGAAGAATAGAAATAAGAATACAACGTGACATTCATAAAGAAGCTAAAATAAAACCAATGATCAAAATAATAAAGAAAGACTGAAGAGGAAATGGGAGATAAGATTATGGCATTGGCAACACAGAGGGATGAGAGGAGATGACACCGCCTCTTTCCCACCTATACAGCCAAAATTACCCAGGAAGAAAAAGAAATTTTCACTTGAAAATTTTAGAAATGTAAGAAAAAAGAAGAGTAAATTAATATATAATTTGCCTTTTTAAAACAGCTATCAAGTATGTACACAAATAAACAAAGAATAAATTCAACTGTTTGAACGCCTAAAAGCAACAAATTTTAATACAGACATGAACCGACAAAGAAAAATAGCCACAGATTCTAGCAACAGCTCACAAAAACTATCTAATTCCAAACTATATATCCCATACTACCAAACTAAAAAACGTTAGCATACCCTCTCTTGCAGTCGAGCATTCATTTGCAAATCTACTACTTCTTTCCACTTCTCCCTAAGCTTTTTATTCTTTTCTTCAAACTCTATAGGCTAAACACTTTATACCTGGGACAGGGGCACAATAGAAAAATAAATAGTTAAAACATATAATACACACCTACGTAAATCTGTAGGTCAGACGACAAATTAGGTTCAAGTATACTACTTTAATTAAAGCTTTGCTATCTCTACTCTTTACATTTCCTATCTCTCTCTCTTCTGACCAATTTGCCGCTCCTTTCAAAGCTTGTTTAAGAAACAGGAGGGAGCGGGGAGGTAATTGGATGGGTTTACACCTCTTCTCACAATGGCCATTTTAGAATGCCGGGTGGGAGGAGGGCTTTGTAAATCTTTGACTTTCTTTCACCTCTCACCTTTCCTTTTATTTAATTTCAGAGACGGCTTCTCAATCCTCTCTCCTCAGTATTACTTCCCTAAAGCAAAGAGAAATTCAGGTGTTTCCTTTCCGTATGCCAATGTGCTTGCAGTGGCAAAAAAGAGCGTACAATAGTCCCATGAGTATGATAAACCTTCAGCTCGAGGAATTATAATCATGACAAATTAAATCGAAAGAGAAGTCAGACACCAATAGAATTTACAGGCCTACAACACCCGATTGTTTTTGTATGACGTGCAAAGAGACACTTCAATTTAGGGCTTGCAACAGGTTTAAGCACGTGGTTCCCATACTACAAAGCTCTTAAGGAAAATACTTGAGCTTACGTGATTTCATTCTAATCATACAAAGCACATGCTTGCAAGCATCTTCTGTTTTCCCGTAGGATGGAAAGGAATGCCCGCTCCTTCTCCCAGGTGGACTTAACAATGGAATGGTTTTCTTCATATTTAGCTAAAAGGTCGAAGCATTTTCCGATGGTTCATGGAGTAAGAGCAGTAAATATTAGAATTAGTGTTTATCTTTTATTCAAAAAATGTAATTATTATAATTAAAATTATCTAAATTTCGGATCGAGAAAAATTACGCGATTTCATTAGAAACACAAGCCGACCAAGTAATAAGGATTAATAAAAGTATAATTTATTTTTTAGGGCATGATGAACAGCTTAAGTTAAATACGTAATAAAGTGTCTAGATACTACGGTATTGATATACTTTTTTTTCCAGTAGATCTTAAAATGATGTGACTGAAATTGGAAGCCTACATTTATTTGTCGTTGCCTCACGAACTGCAATGATCCGAATAATTTTAGTTTATAAAGCAGAGGATGCGGAGTTCTTTACAATACCCTTCTAATTGAGATTAAATCCAGTCATTTATTTCCCTGCCCAAAAATATCATTAATAATTTTATTTTTTTAACATATAAACGCGAGGAAAATAAATGCTTGAAATTGGTTTTAGTTTAAGCTTTCGACTACAAGCTCCCGATCAATTTCGCTCTCTTCCAGCAAAGTGTGCTTGCAAGCAATGAGGAATGTGGAAAGTCATTTGGAATTTGTTGAATGCAGGGAGGTAAATAAAAATCAAGCAACAGCTGCGCGAGAAAGATTTGCTTCCAGTCACCTGCAAGCACCAAAAGGCACTAAAAATCCAGATGCTTGTAGTTCCTGCTTTCCTCATCTCAACTTTGCACACCTTACTAGTGGGCTTAATGCTTGTTTATTTCTTTTTATATTAGACCTTTTCTGAGACCATATATTTTAACTGATTTAATTTTTTTTATTGTTATAATATATATACTTTTCAGATCATTAATAGTACTTTTCTGAAAATGTGCTATATTTTTTATCATATTTAATAACATTTTTATTTATTTAACATATTAAGTTCTCCTATACTTAATTTTACAATCACTAACCACACTTAAATACTAAAAATATGATGTTAGATGTTTAGTAACTAAAGCAATGCTACAATTCTCCAGACAGAATACTCTATATCTTTGCAAAGGCAGTACTGAGGGGCAATGAGTATTTATTTCTTTTCAAAAACAATTGGCTATTTTCCTATATGAGGTGATATATAAAATAGAAGCAAAATGTATTATCCTAAAAAGTATTCTAAAATAGTATATTAAAGTTTCTTCCAAAGCACCAAATAGTGAATCTCCCTTCACTAATAAGGGATAAACAGTTCATGTTACGCAAGGGAAGAAGATAATTAAAAATTTGCCTATGAATAAAGTTTGGTGGTCATGGAGGGTAAGAAATCAAACCCTCAATTTCACTACAGCGAGGTGGTCCGTAGAACTACATTGAAGTTAATACCTTCCAAAGAGGTTAAATGTGGGAAGAAGAATAAGTAATGGGTAGTAGAGAAAATATTTACTCAATTTTGAGGGTTCTGAGCGGAAGTCAAAGAGGAATATAAAGAAAAGAAGTGTAAAGACAGATACTTGATCGACAATGGGAAGAAATCCTTATAGGGCAAACATGAAGTCAGAGAATTTTCTATGTAATTCATCTAGAAAAAGCCAAAGAAAAAATAAGATGGAAGAGAAGAGATAGAAATATACACAGTGAAATATAAATAATTTTTTTATTTGCCTTTGAAATAAAACAAAGAAAAATATCCGAATGAGGTCATAAGATATTAGATTCAAAGAAATGTCATATATTACTTATCATTTACAGATTATTATTATACAACTAGCAAATTGACACGAGGTAGTGTGGTAGCAACTGGCATCAAACATGTGGTTCCCATACTTATCTGCAACCACGTGACAATTTTCTATTCATTCCAATACATGTTTGAAAGCATCTTCTGATTGTACCTAAGATGGGCCGGAAATCTTACTATTTTACTATTTCCAAAATATCATTTATTTTGAAATCAAGGAAATTTGGGGATTGCAATAGAAAAACTACTAAAGTTTTTAAAAATTAGTAATATAAAATAATAGGATAAGGGCAACAAAAAAAAACAAACGAAAAGAGCACAAAATGCTTAGATTGATAATTTTTTTGATTTTAAAGCATGATGTACACCCTAAGACTCGAGTATGCAGGTAATTTTCTCGTTACTTATTTATTGATGAATTAGATTTTAAAATTATGGGCTACAAATCAGAAGCGTACAAGGATTCGTTTTTAACTCATGCCCTACTTATAGTCGAAGCAAATTTCTGTTGTAACTCAAAGTAAGCGTCATACCCTTCTAAAGCATTTCAAGTATGAAACTAACTAAGAATACAATTGTTGATTTTGAATCCAGAAAAAATATTTTTCACCCCAAATCATGAAATAAGTTTTAAAATGAAAAATATAATAAATTCTAAATATCATCTTTTAGACTACGAGTATAAGAGAAAAAATGTGCTTGCAATTAGTTCAATATTTAGCAGTCCATACAATGTAAGACCTCAATTAGCTTCGCTCGCTTCGAGAATAGTGTGCTTGCAAACACTAGGAAATGTGAGGAATACCATTAGAATTCTTGGAATGCAAGCATAAGAACAACAAGCAAGCAACAGCTGCCCTAGCGGGATTTGCTTTCAATCACCTGCAAATACAAAAAAGTAACGCACCGGCTTGCCAAATGCTCAGCGTATCTGCTTTCCTAATCCCTCCTCAACACAGATTTAGTCGGTAAATATGTGTGTACATTTCTCTGTTATTATTCCTTAAACGGGCGTTTATGTGACATTACATTGAAATCACTGTTGTCTTTTATTTTTTAAAGTTTTATTTCCTTTTTCGTAAGAGTAATTTTGCCTAAGAGATTCATTATAATCTTTCTCATTTTTAAACCATTTAAATTCCTCTTCCAATTTTTTTCGTTAACCTCAACATATTAAATAAGTATTTTGTTTTCCAGCTAATAACCGAATTTAACTGATCCTTGACTACTTTCCCCTAAAAGTATTCAATTTTCCTCATCCCTAATAGAATCTTAATCCTTATTATTCATGGCTTTTATTTATTTAACAAAATAAATGCTTATATACTTAATTTTACAATCACCAACCACATTTGAATTATGAAAAAGTGATGTAAGTTGTTTATTAAATACCACAATGCTACAATTTTTAAATCAAAGCTCTCCGTATCTTCCTATATTAAATGATGTATAAAATTAAAGCAAAATATATTATCCTAAAATTATTCTAAGACAGTACAGTAGGGTAAAGCTTCATTAAAAACACCTAATAGTGAATCTCCCTCCACTAATAAGGGATACTGGTATAAACAATTCAATTTAAGCAAGTGTCCAATGACAAGTGAAAATTTTCTTATTAATAAAGTTTGATGCTGGTGAAGGGTATCGAGGTATAGCCCATATATATATATATATATATATATATATATATATATATATATATATATATATATGGAGGGGGATTAGATTAGCCGAGTGGTGAGGAATAGAGCGAAAGGACACCCAAAAGATCTGACCTCAGCTCCGTTACCAGATGATGGGGTAAGATAATGAGGGGGAATAAATAGAGGGAAACTTTTCCACGAGTACGCAGGCAAATAACAAAAAGCGAGTGCAGATTGGTCGTTAATTACTAGCTATGGCTGAATGCTGTTCTGGGTTACTTAAAAGAGAAGTAGAAAAATAATATTTAATAACACAACAAGAAATATATAAATATTTAAATAAATAAAAGAGATGTTTCTCGTGCTGGATTGCTAGCCTGTGCTGCTTTTATCCGGACGTACCTGACGTTAAATACGGGCTGACGCTGTCGTAAAATTGCCTCCGGCAACGGCGAGTTAGGCCTCAAACTACATTATAGATCATACCTTCCAAAGAGGGTTCGCGTGGAATGAAGGATTCAGAGATAATAAAAAAATAGATATTATAGAAAATATGTAGTGTACTTTTGCGGTTATCGAAAAAATCAGAACCTTTATCTAATAATGGCTCAGGTAGAAAACCGAAGATAAATAAAAGATAAAAGAGTAGAGGAATAAATTGATCATTGACATTATAAAACTCCCCTATGGCATATATGGAAACTACACTAGAACAGAATTTTGTATCTCTTTGAAAGAAAACAGAGTAAAAAATCACACTGGGGTCATAAGATATCACATTGAAAAAAAAATCCTAATACTATCAGTCATTTTATAAATTCTTATTTTACATCCGAGAAATTGAACCTGGAAGTAATGTGATTGCAAAAGCCATCAAACGGTGGTTTCCATACATATCTAATACCAAAGATAAATAAAAGATAGAAGCGTAGAGGAATGAATTGATCGTTGACATTATGAAATTCCCCTATGGCATATATAGAAACTAAACTAGAACACAATTTTGTATCTCTTTGAAAGAAAACAGAGTAAAAAATCACACTGAGGTCATAAGATATCCGAAATCCTCATATTATCAGACATAAGAAAATGCTTGCAAACGCGCGAGTCCATTATATCCATTCCAAGCACATACATGAAAACATCATCAGCCTTTAGGGAGGATGGGTAGGAATGGTTGTTTATTATCTTGAATAAAAGGTTGAACAGGTTTTTGATAGTTCATGAAGTAAGAGAAGTAAATGTTCTAAATCGATTTTTCTCTTTTAGTCAAACAAATACCAAAGATAAAAAATCAGTATTATATTAATAGAATAAGAATAACAAAAATATCAACAAAATAACAAAAAATGGCTCAGTTTGTTCTTATTTTGATTTTAGAGCATTATGCATACCTTAATCACTTCAGTACGCAAGGACGTGTGTCTTTACTATGGTATTAATATATTCTTTATATTATTTCCAATGTGTTTAAAAGAATATACGAAATATTAGAAGCGTACTGATGTTCATATCACTTTCTGCATTTAGTCGAAGTAATTTTCGGCTGTGAGTCAAAACAGGCGACGTCCTCTTCTAAAGCTCTTCATGTAAGAAACCAACTATGACCACAATTGTAGAGCTTGAATCCAGAATATAAATCCATTCCCATCTTCAAAATCGTGAAATATATTTTAAAATCAAATGAAAATAATTAATTCGTATTTTCCTCATTTAAAATCTAAAAGAAAAAAAATGCTTGCACTTGCTTCTATCTTTAGCTGTTGACTGCAGTCAACTTCCTAATCAGTTTCACTTCCTTTCTGCTAAGTGTGCTTGCAAGCAGTCAGAAATGTAAAGAATACCAGTGAAATTCATGGAAGGCAAGCAGGGAAAAACAAGCAAGCACCAACTGCACACAATGGATATGCTTTCACTCACCTGCAAGCACGAAAACGCAACACACCTGCTTGCCAGATGCTTATTGGTCCATGACTTCCCTTCCCAGACTTTGAATATGTGTGTACGCCTCTCTGTTAGTATTCTTTATAGATGCTTTTATGCGATAGTACATTACCTTGCAATCATATTTATGTTTAATATTTTTTAATATGGTTTTCTTCTTCCTAAGATTCATTTGCATCTTAAAAACGAATTAATCCCTCTTCCTCTATTTTTCAGTTCTTTGACCTTTTATCGTCTATTATTCTTCTTTTGAATCTGAAAAGTGTCTTCTTTGCTTAGTATCTTTTTTAATAACCTTTCTAAAGTCTTCCAGACTCAAGACTTCACAAATCACGGTAAGAAATATAAGCATTAGATTATTCTAAGCCAATAAATTTTAGTAAAGATTCTTCAGGAGCAACAAATGTCCCCTCACGTGTCTTCGACATGAAAAATTTGCTTTGAAATTGAAATGTAACTCATGAAGGGGCAATGGGGAATTAATACTTTGACCACAACTGTGTTAAAGTGGTACTACAAACAATACTGCACATCCTTGCCTTTAATGGGGATAAGTGTCGTGAGTGGAAAAAAGAGAAGGGCTAAATGGGCATTACACAAATGAATTCTTCCTTCACTGTGAAAGGTTCAAAAGTGAAAGCGAAGGAGTAAAATTTAAGAGAGAAGAGTAGACGCAGAAATTAATCGTAATATTAAAAACTTCTCTTTGGCAAACATCAAAACCTAAGAAAATCACCTCAAATATTTCACTACAGACAGGCAACCTGGACTCCATACACAGCATTTAATAGTCATGGTACTCTTATACTTAAACCTTCATCCAGCACTATTATCTAAGACCATTCTAAAAAAATAATTATAAATCACAACATTTCACACAAGAACCAGGCACATTCTCATTAAAAGAATAATTAATACTACGTTTGGCTACTAACTCAATGCCAACCGCTTTCCTCGGATCGGTATTGTTCAGATGTATAAATTCTGTGAGATAAGAAAATGTGTAACCATTTAAAAATTCACAGGAGAGGAGGAGTCAGTCATGGAAGCAAAGTGGACGGCGTTATATTGACTCCTAAATTCAAATATTGACGCAAAGTAAGAGCATTTTTGTAACATTACACTTCTAAATCGTAAAGTGTTTCCATCATTATTAAGTTTCTAAACAAATTTGGTAGGTTCTGACCTCAAAATTGAGAGGATAATCGATAAACCACAGACGACAATTTAATAATTATATGTTTGCCCCAAATGAAATGACCTTCAATACACATAATCAATCCGCAGCCCTAGTTTATTTATGCCCTATTATGTCTAAGGCGAAGGCCCTTGATTTTGATGGTGGGTAGGGATATGTACTTTAGAATCTCGTCTAGTCAGGGTTTATCCCTGAATACAGGTGCACAAGCACTTAGCTCCTGAAAAAACACTGCCATGCACGTCCTTCATACACAAGTTGATCAACTTCGTCCTTAGCTATCAACCCATCATTTAAGTGGGCCTCCAACTTTTATCAAATCTGGACATGCACTCCGGTATAATCTTTATGCAAGATTTTCCTCATACATACATTCTCCTTATTTCCGATGCCACCTCCAAACACTTTCCCTCACAACCTCATTCACACCGAACTTCAATCATAAATATCTTTTACCTTGGCCTCCTTACTCTATCTACCATTTTTACACCAACATCCCTTTTAAGTTGTCTATTTGCACAGCGCTTTCACGCCTGATCCTTCCTTGTTCTCGTGTAGCTTCCTGGTACATTTTATAATCGAACTCCTACCATTCTCTAGTCAAATCGCCCGAGAGTCTTCCCTACCAGTTATATCCTTGTAGTCACAATCTGTTTCACCCGTAACATTCCTATTTCCAATATATTCTAGATACATATAACTTTGCCTTGCTTACGAGTGCCACCACACACGTCACATTTACTTCCCTTTTCTCACATACCCTGGCAAAAGCTCTGATTACCATAGCCAAATTCTCCTCACTATCAGCCGCTGACACATAGTCATCAGCATATACATTGAACTGACATAGATAGAACCTATCCCTTAACATTCCTCATAAATCTCAACCTTCACGTCAAACCAATACTCAATGCTCTCAGTACTTTTTCCCTAAAGATATCAAACAGCCATTGCGCCATCATGACAACATTTTCTTACTCTCATACCCACCTAGATTAAGCTGCATACCCCGGCTAACTTTCACTTTAACATTTACACTTTCTTTTAATATAAGTACTCCACACCTTTTAATATTTTACCATTTTAAGCTAACATTTATAGGACCTGCTATACTACTTCTCTATTTTCATTTTATTGAATTTCTCCGAAGTCATGATTCCTGCACACACTTTATTCCTATTCACTCCTGTTCATCGGCTAATTGTTTCAGTTCAAATACGTGATCCACATACCACTTATCGGTTATAAGCCTTGCTACTTCATCACCTATTAATCCTTTAGTTATCCTTTTTCAGCACCCTATATAATCATAATTTGTCTATACAATTAATATACATCACTCAACCGAATTGTCCTACCTGTAGATCTAGCATTTTCCTTTTTTCCCTTTACCATACCTAACCGGCACTATTGCTGCACTTTTACCGTCTTAAGGCAATCTTTCAGTTTCAATGCCTTGTAACACAGATACAAAGCGAGGAACTCATTCTATAACAGAATCCCCCACCTCATTATAGCATATCAAAAACTTTATTATCTTCTCTAGCGCCTTCAAGTTTTTCAGACCTCCCAAAGCACTAGCAAACGCTTCCATTTCTGTCTCTTTTATATCTAAATACAGCAAATTGGTACCCACGAAGCCAATCATATTTATATTTGCATCACATTCAATCCGTAATTTATACAACTTATCAAAATATTCGTGCCATTTAATTTTGCCCTCATTATTGTTTATTAGTGTCCTGGCCTTTACATAGTTCTTTTCCACCTGATTCCTTACCTTTTTTCGCACCTGCCAGAATAGTTTCATATTCCAATAAAGATAACCATTCATATTTTGTTTATTCTTATTTAGCTGCTTTCCTACTATGTTTAATCAAAGTATTTTAACCTATAACTCTCCTAAAGCTCACTCTTAAGCGCGCTTCAAGATACATTGGTGCAAAATTTCCTCTTCATGGTTGCCAAGTGGAAATGCAGCACCTGAAATTCCTGTTGGAAAAAGAAACTTTTAAGATCTAACTCTCTCCGTATTATGAACTCATAACAACTATCAAGAAATCTATCAAATTGAGTTAGCTTAGGTAACGCAAATACAGATCGAAGGTATGCTCCTGTAGACACATTCTAACAGAGAAGTAGATCATACGTAGAAAATGGGGAAATAAAGAGAGGAAAATAAGGGAAAATATTATTTTTCTATTTGGATAAAAGATATATTAAATATCTGTTACATACTATAAGGTTTCACCTTTTGCTTTCATCACCGTTTTCCATTGTTCTAATCAAAGAAAACTAGTTAGCAGGTGTTAGAGTCTCAAAGTTCATGCTTGTTCAACGATGATTTCAATAAGAAGTGCTATCACTTCCTCATAAGGATGCAAACACAATCATCCACATGCTTGTATATTTTTGTGCTTCTTACCCTTGTAAGCACTCTGGAATGCAAAATATACCAATTAAATGCAAATACTTCTGGGAATGGGAGGCAAGCAAGAAATTAAGCAGCAATTGCATCGTGAAAAATCGGCCTTCATTTGCCCGCATGCAAAGAACTACATATGCCTTAAGCCGTGAGATTATATGCTTTCTTATATGATTTAAATAAACTTGTATGAAGGAGAATGCATTTGTCCTTGCGCAGGCATCCAAGGATTACAGGAAATCTTAACACTAGAAGTATGTATATTGTGAAAGATTTGGACAATCCTCTAATGCAAAAAAAGATTGTGAAATATTTTAAATAAAATTTGACTACCAGGAAATAAATGAGAAAATTTGTATGTTTCAATTTTTTTTTCTATTTCCAGGCGATTAAAATTCGTTTGAATGTCTCAGTATAAAAATTCTATATATTGAATTCCTGCAACAGCCAAAGGTTGCATCATGTTCTATGCACAATACTCTTATTTTGTTTTGGGAGGTAAGTATTTTGTACTTATTCTAAGCATTTGGAAAATTTGAAAGATGCATCACAGGCTCTTTTATGGCTGTCTCTTCGCGATGCCAAGAATCTTTGGATAATTAAAGAGGTTAAATGATCAGAACCACTGACAATATATAATCCTTCAAGTTTGTCCCAAATAACAAAAGGGGAAAAATATGCTTAATAGAATGCTCATTCCGTTTTTCTGTGCTTACAAAGTGCCGCATTTGCGATTTCTATATGTAGTTGACACTTTTATTTCAAGGCTCCAACATATATATATATGTTGAAAGGAGTAACAGTTTCCTGTAAACATGAACGATATCTACCTTGCTTGTAAGCTAGTTTCAGCGGTAAGTTGATTAAAAAAAATTGTAAAGGAATGGAGGCATGCAATAAATAACAATTGTAAAGCACATGAATTAAATACAGTTCCATGCAAGCAAAAAGATTCAATTCAATTTGTCATTATCCCTTTCGTCACAGTGTGCGTGATTGATCGGATTTGTTAAAAAAGGAAGAATTACCTTTTTTCAACATGGATTGCAAATGGAATTTATTCGCATTAGATGCGTGTGAAGATTGTTCTCAAACATTCGTGCATATCTGGAATATGATTGAAATTTATGAAATGCTTATATGTAGAATAAAAAACATTCAAGGAAAATTAGTTTCTCTCTTTGCCATAATTATTGTTTACTTTTATACATATATACAACACCGTCCAAAAAGATCAGGATGGCTGTATTTCTATAACATTATATTTAATAACATTTGCCAGAAAAAATACAAGATTTCCCAAGTTACTCTACGATACCACAAAGAAATATCTACATATGAGTAAAGTTTATGCAAATTTGGATGAATAAACGAAAATTATAAGTAGATAAGTAATTTACCAGAAATAGTGGTGTCCAAATAATCCAAATGTTTAGGTTACTTGTAAAGATAACCGGCATTGTTTGCATACCAACTAGCCTCAGTTGTCCAGACAACGTTTAGGAAATTTGTTAAGCTATGTTTAGTTTGCAATTTGTAAGTAAAGCTACACGACCAAGGTGGTATTTTAATTGAAACCATTGCAGAGACTGTAAACTATATGAATTGTGTAGCGCACAATAGTTTGTCAACCTATGACAAACAGGTTTATATAAGGCTGCTAAATTAACAGAAGGCCAAGGAATTTCCCGAAAAGTAAAGAGCGATCCATTACCCAATTTGTGAAGAATGACCGTTTAAAGATGGTTGCAGCATTTTCTAGAGAGAATAGTGAGAATTTGCCTATCAATGTCTCCACGCACTCTTCACTTTGGTTGTAAGAAGAAAATCTACTCGCTCTCACAACCGCGGTCAAATCAATGATGAGTCGGAAGAACAATATGGCTCGTCTTGCATTCGATACTGAGTACTTTACAGGGATCGAAGACCATTGGAACCAATTACACTTCCTAACGAATGTAAGTTCAATTTGTTTGTATCCCATGGCAGGGGGGTTCGGTCGTCGCAGACCAGGCGAATGATTGTCTGTCAATTGCATGAAAAAAAGTGTGAAGTTTAGCGGGGGAAGTTTCATGGACTATAGCGTGATTTTGATAGAAGGTACTGCACTATTTGCGTGCTCATAGGTCATGGTAAAGCCAAAGTGCACAATTAATTTTACAAGATGCTTTGTCCATCTGCGAGCCTACAAAGGAAAATCTGAAAATTTCATGCAGGATAATGCCACCTGTCTCCCAATCAAGTCAGTGAACATTTTCGTGGACAAATAATACACTGATATGAACTGTTCTGCGAAGAGTCCAGCTCTAAATCCTTTGAAAATCTTTGGCAGTCACCTGCAAATAGGCCTAAAATGAGGATTTGTGAAACATTTCATGAACCGTGACATTCTTCAAGATTAATGGAGTAAGATGACAGCGCAAGAGTTGGTTGTTTCGAGTGGCAAACTATTTCAAAGCATCATGGTCGATAAAAGCATCCAAACTAAATAATAATTGCTAATAACGTATACAAATATTTTCCCCTAATAATTTTAGCGTAATATCCTAGTAGAAATTCGTTTCCGCTCTCGTTGGGATAATTTTAGACACTTCATTTTTTCTAGTAAATTACTCATCTGCAGATAACTTTCGTTTCGTTCATACAAATTTGCATGAATATTACCCGTATGTCGGTTGTACAGTAAGTTATTGTACACCAATTTTGGAAACCTTGCGTTTTCTTTGGCAAAGGTTATGGAAGATTTTGTGTTTAAAATACAAGCGTTCTCATAATTATGGCAGTGTATGTATATGTTCATTCGCTTATTTCTTGCCTTGCTAAGCGACTACTATCCCTGTAAATTTGTTGAAGCTCTCTTTTATCTAGGACACAGTCATTACACATCATTCCAATCACTTGCAAGCCCCAAAACCCGTCTTTACTCGGACTACCTGCTCCCAATATAATGATAGCAACGGAGGCGTTGGCTCACTGATGCATGTGTGAAGTTTGCCTCCGTATTCGGAGTTAGATTTAATGTAGAAAATATAATTTAGATAAGTATTAAGTTTAGTTTTAAATTCAATAATAAATTATTAAGAAATTTCAAAAAATCGTTGTCAAGTCACAAAAAAGTTATAATTAAGTTCCAGGAAACAAAAATGTTAATACCAGTTTATGGAAAGTGTTAAAGTACAATAGTCGATAATATATTATGTTATTACAAATGCTTGAAAACGAAATGAAGACATTCAATACAACAATTTTGAAAATATTTTAGCAAGAAAAATGTTGAAATTAAAGTAGAAAGTCATGTGTGGAAGGTATATTCAAGTCAGCAACTTGTGATATACATTAAGTATAGGAAAGAGATTCACCTGTCCCGTAGATGACTCTGTTTCTCAATATAGGCGGGCAGCTTTGTAGGAAAGATACTCCATGAAAACATTCGCTTGTATGCATTTTGGAAAGTGGATACCACGTAACGCGTTCATGTGGCCGGAAACATGTGGCTACTGAATGGGAATTGCAAATTTGGAAGTGTATATATAGATTTAAAAGATCTTTATGATTCATTTTATTCCAGAAATCTTAGAACAATTATAATGCCATAGTAGAAAATTGTAAACGAACAGTCTTTCATTATTGTCCTGCAATTGTTCTCAAATACCTAAAGGGGCAATAGTAGAATAAACTAATAAGGATTGAAATAGAGCAGAATACCTATTTTTGGCTGTTCTTGTCAAAGAAAACAAAGTAAAAAAAAATCCCAATATGTTCATAAAATATCACATTGAATGAAAGATCTAATACTTGTAGAATTTACAAATTATTATTTTTCAACCAGCAAATTGACATTTGAGGCACTGTATTTGCAACTGTTATTAATAATGTGGTTCCCATATACATCTGTTACCAAGGAAGATCATAGTAACCACGTTCCTCTATTCTATCCATTCCAAGAAATTGCTTGAAAGCATCCTCTGCCTGTAGACAGGATCGGCAGTAATGCTAAATAGTTGTCTCATTAATTAGTGATAAATGGTTGAACAGGTTTCTGATGGTTTACGGAATAAAAGAAGTAAATATTCGAAATTGATTTTTATATTTTATTGCGAAAATATCATTAATATTATCTTAAGTTAAAGAAATTTTAGTATTTCGATAGAAAGCAACTAACAAGGATTAAAGAGCTATATTATAATAATAGAAGAGGAAGAACAAAAAGAAAATTACAATTAAAAGAGCCCACAAGGCTTAGATTGTTCTTGTTATTTAAGAGCATGATAGACATTTTAAGGTCTCAGTTATGCGGTGAAGTTTCTAATTACTATAATATTAACAAATTTATTATTTTTTATTTAATTCACGAATTTAAAGAGTACAAGGATTCGTGTTTAACTCAATTTTTGCTTTGAGCTTGAAGCAACTTTCGGTTGTAACTCTTAGCAAGCGGTGTTTTCTTCTAAAGCATTCCAGTTAAGGAAAATTAAGGCCTCAATTGTAGAGCGTAAATCCAGATAATTACCTTTTACTTTAAATCTTGAAATAAAGTTTAAAATAAAAAATCTTCTTAATTAGTAATTTCTTCATTTAAACTCCAGCAGCAAAAGAATTTCTTGCATTGGTTCTAAATTTAGGTATCGACTACAGTACAAGACCCCAATCAGCCTCGCTTCCTTCCGGAAAAGTGTGATTGCAAGCACTCTGGAATGTGTGGAATGCCATTGGACTTTGTGGAATGCAAGCAGGCAAACAAGAATCAAGCAACAGATGCGCACGAGGGAGATTTGTCTTCAATCAACTGCAAGTACTAAAATATAACACACCTGCTTGCCAGATGGTTGGGCTACCTGCCTTCCTAATCCTTCCTTTATACAACTTTATTTGGTGTGTGGATATGTGTATATGTTTCCTTTATTATTATTATAAATGTTTTATGTGATAATATGTACATTATTATCATTGCTATGTTTTTATTTTAAGTTAGGTTACCTGCTTATTTAGAGTACTTTTGCTTAATCAGTTTCATTTGACTCTTTCTCATCCTTAAAATCATTTCTAATTTAACATTTTGAAGTCTAATAATTTTTGCCAATCAACAACACATTTAAATGTAAAAAGGTGTTAGACTTTGTGCATTATTTTTTTTTTAAATACCCTTCTCAAGTTACAAAACTCAAGAAAACCATAAACTCCAGTAAGAAATACAATCAAGAGTTGTAAGCAATAAGATTAACCTGCAACAGTAAATTTGAAGAAAGGTTCTTCAAAAGTAAGAAAAGGGTGAATCTATCTTCAATAATTTTATATTAACAAAAGAAAGTTATAATAATTGATTTATTTCAACCTGAAGCATATCTGTCAACGGGTGTCGAAGACGAATAAAAATTTGATTATGAGTTGAGTTTTTCACTCGTGGAGGAAGGTAAAAGTTAATTCTTTGGCCTCTACTGTATTGAGGTGGTCCTAAAGACCACGGTGTATATCATCCGTCCCAAATCGGTGAAGTTTGGTGAAAACAGAAGAGATTTTATCAATGGGTATTGCATGAATTAATAGATCCTTAAATGTGAAAGGTCCAAAGGAGTAAGTTGGGGAGTAAAATGAAAGAAAAAGAGTAGAAGGAGAAATTAATCGTGTTACTCGTAGAAAGAACTAATCTTAGAGCAAATATAAAAATTGTAATTCCCTTACCATCAGAACAAGAAGAAAGAAAACCTACCGTTATCATGGAAAAATAAAATAAATGGTAACTTTTACTATATTTCCTTATCATTTTGTTACAGTCATTTGTAGTGCACAGGTGCTCCTCTTCATTCGCTGTATAGAGTAACTAAACAAAAATTGAAAATTTTGAGAAGGTGATTCTTTTATGAAAGAGTTTGACATTTGGGTGTTAGAAAGTTTCTTTAGATCATTTTATTCACTCAATGAGTCTGTAAAAGTTTATGAAGTTTTTAGTTTTTATTCATACCATTTAAGAATAGCCAAAATGTTCCTTGCAAAATCTAAACCATGTTTTATGTCTTGAACTTTCGAGTTTAGAACTAGCTTCATGATACGCAACATGAATAACTTTAAGTAATGTGAATAGGATGAATCTATTGTACCAGTCGAGAGTATTAATTTTACTTCCATTTTTGTTGCTCCTGACCCAAAAAAGTTTTTAAGCTGGTTTCTTTTAGTATCTGTGATATTTATGCAGACAGGTTTTTGCAGTTACATTATTGTTGGCCGGCTCCATTATCCAGGGGTGCCTGGTTTTTCTATCCCAGCATTTGTTAACTTCTTTTGTCACTATTATTCTTCTCTATCACTCTTTCTCATTTCCTCTTTTTCTGCCTCTATCTTCATCTCTTAGTAATAAAAATATACTTACTATCGTTGGTTACCCATAATTATAATGCTAAAGAACCTTGGCTGGTTTTAGATCGTCTTTGAGATGTTATGAAAGGGAAAAAATTTATCCTACGAGGACTATTTCATCGTTTATCATTCTTCGTCTTGATGGCAGTTCTAAGTTCTTTTTCTCCTATCCCAAGAGTACTTATGGTTTCTAAATGGGATTACTTTGAGTGATTTTATTTTGTTCTTCGTACTATTCAATATATAGACAATAAAATTGGTAATTTCTCCTTTTTATTTTCATTTGTCATTCCCATCGCTACCCAAAGCCTTCGTTCTCCGAGTTCATGTTTCTGCTACCAATTTCAAATAAGAATTTACCCGACTCACCATAGAACCAAAGCATTTGGAAGTAAAGATAAATTTCACTCTCTTACGTGAAGCTGCGACAATGGAACCCAGCTTCAGCCAATTCGAAAATATTAGAAAATACTTTTGATGTCCTGCCTCAGAAAGTGTTTGTAATCTGAGCGTGAGCCAAGAAAATGTGATTTTACCAGTACTACTAAGATTAATACTGCTCTATCTGATGAATTCATTGTTAAAGAAATAGCAAATTTCTATTAATCAAAGTCCTTTTTTTAGAAATATCTTTTAAATCATCAAGTCTTCTTATTATATTTATTAATTGAAAAGCTGAATTTGGAGAATAAGGTTTATTCATCCCATGGAAAACCAAAAAGTCACTGTGTTGGCTGATCTCTTAAAGACAAATAGAATTGATTTTTGTTTCGTAACTTCTTTCTTTTTGATTCTACTAAACATATCTTTAAATCATATCACAGACACCCTTTTCAATCTTTCATGGGCAGAATCTGAGTTCAGCCTCGCTACGAATCAAATAATGCTGGCAGGCAGAGAAGTGCTTTCAATCATGTGCTTGGAATGTCTGGAATGCAGTTAAATGAATGCAAGCAGCGGACTTACTATTGTATTCTTTCTGAGCAAATGCAAGCAGGCTGGCCTAGGGAAGGAACACCTGAAACTTTGATGCGTGTGAAAAGCACGATTCAGAAAATATGATTAGGAACCCGTCTCTTTTTTTCTGTTCAAATGATCTTTTATTAGGGTAAATAAAACAAAGGTCACGATTTATACTCACTATAAAATATACAAAAAACAAGACACTAAGCACACATTAGAGTAATCAAAGTAAATTATTACTATAAAAGCAAATGCGCATAACATATCCAAGAACTTTAAATTTATAGAAGACAAATGGCTTGAACGCCATAATATATATATATATATATATATATATATATATATATATATATATATATATATATATATATCAAAAACAACAAAGAAATCACACAACAGAGAAAATATTTAAAGCGATAAGTCTGATCACCAGGCACTTAGCATCTCTTTCCACCATACCACACTACTTTCCCTTTGCGCCACTTGTCTATTTTCAGGTAACTATCCACACACATCCGTTTTTTGTCCCATACACACACCTATTCACTTACATCAATTCACAATTCATAATTCGACAAGTTTTCCTCACCTTTCTCTATAATATCTCAGATAAAGGATTCAAAAGATATTATTATTTAATTATTCGCTCCTTATTTTACATTTAACCGTATTTGGAATCCATTCAATTAACTAAGAAAGCTTATTAAAATTCAATTTTAGTTTAATCGATAAATTATCATTATTTTATCGTTTACTCATTGTAATTTATTTAGTTTACTTAGTGCTTGTTCGCAAAGTGGTTCTTTTCAAAATGTTTACTTTAAATTGCATTGTTCACAGGAAGTGTTAGGGATTTTAGTAAATCTGTAGTCTATAAACCTTTTTCATGCAAATGATGTTTTTAATCTTAAACAAATTGCTTGTGAATGCAATCTTGGATTTATGCAATGCAGAGATACGGAGCTGAGTTTATAAGCTGCAACCTTTTGCTTGAATAGTATTGCATGAACATGGGTCTACTATCTACCTGAATGCTTGCATTGCATCTGAGGTAAAACAGGAATTTGGGTGTGGAAAACATCGTGTAAAAAAGAATATTTTCACATCTATTTGAGCTTTGGCCAACGATTTAAAACATACTCGTCTTGAATTTACTTTGATGCCATTTTAGGACTCACACAAAGTTGATTTAAAAAAAAAACCATTTAAATACCATCGAACCTTTGAAAAAGAGCAACCAAAATCAAAGAAAAATCAACAATATTTGTTCGGTAAATTGAGTTTTTCAAGAACATATCCCTATAAGACATTTGCATTAGAAGAGATCTCTCATATGTATCTCCAAAAGTGGTATAACAGATGATGGGAGAGTCGCGTGACCTTCTGGCCACTATCCCTAAATGAATTCTCCTCTTCTTAACAGATTTTATCTTCGATAAATCCACCTAAATTAATCTCTTTTTTTTAAATTTACACTAGCTATTCGCTAATAGCCAGTGAATATGTAGCAGGTAGATAGATTTCTTCTAAACCATTTTCTTTCTACTTTTTCCTTGCTTTAATGCCATATGGGGCAAGAGGGGAATTTTTATGAATTATACATATGTCGTTAGTAACAAAGCTAGTTTTTTTATAAATATTAATTACCCCGACCACTTTTCATTTCATGTTGTATTCGACCTACATCGATGTCCAATTGCGATAATGGATTTCAAATCCTCAAAACGTACAATTAATGACAGATTATTAACAAGTTTCGTATAAATTATTACCAGACCGTTCCCCATTTCTTTATCTGCAAATTAACTAATGAACAAAAGCTATAGTGTTATTAATTATAAATTAATACTTTATTCCTCTTTCCAGATAATCACTTTCGAAAAATTAATATAAAACGTCCTCATCAGAAGCAATCTGGTAATTCGAGTCATTTCTGGACAGAATTGAGCGGCAAGATTAGAAGTGGGATCTTTAAGGCCATAATAAACAATGAATGTATGGATGTATTGATGCTGATCTCATGGTGCACACTTCATAATGATCGCGCCGTAATTCAATTTTATAAACGAGGCTCTTTTAAAATACTATTTTCGAATTTAAAAGATGATAATAGATAGATGATGTTTGATAGGGTAGATATTTACGTGTGCTGATGATTTGAATGGATATATGCTGAATGAGTTAAAAAATTCTTTGGCAGGTTGTTATATGATAGTTCAGTAAGAAGGTCACTTTCCTTTAGAAACTTTGTCATTCCAGGACGGATATTTTGTTCATTAAATATTAGGGTTCGTTCGCATCAAAACCCATTTCTCTCCTAGTCGTTGTTTTCATCAGCAAAAGGCTATGTTCAGAATTTGATGATATGTGAAAGGAATTATTTATTATGAGTTTCTTAATAATAAGCAACAGTTACTGCGGAGCTGGATGTTCAACATTCGCTAGAGATAAATAAATCTTTTGAGAAAACCGTCCTCCAGTGTTCAACGAAATGGTCCCCTCCTCTTCCATGACAATGAATCCCACAGATGGCACGTTTGACCCAAGAAAACATTAATGCAGTAGTAGGGCAAGTTCTTGCCCGCTCTCCATATTCTCTGTCTCTTGCTCCATTTGATTACTATTTTGTTAAGTGAATACATCAACTAATGGGAAATGTTTACTCTGACTTGAAGAAAGTTGTTCTCCTTTTCATCTTTAAATGATGGCAGACCAATGTCAATAAAGCTGTGTAACACGATTTTTGTTGCAGAGCAGAAAATATGTGATTCTAGATGATTTTTAGGCGCTAATTACAACTTATCTTTAGAATTTGCATATCGCGTCTAGTGTTTGTGTAATTTGAATTTTCCTTTTTAATAAGCCATTTCACACTTTTGCACAATATTGTACCAATATGCAATTTTTAATATATTTAATATATATAATAATATATATATTAATAAATAATATATATATATATTTTATATATAGGTATTAACAATTTTAATATATATAAAGTAAACTATATTGAAGCTCAAATATCATTGAATTCTAATTACTGTTTTTTTTCAGATTTTCAGATTAATAGATACTTATTTGTGATAACTTTTCTGCTAGTGATAACTGGTAACTGGTAAAGAGGATAACACGTTTATCTGAGTTTCGCTCTTATAAGAACCTTATGATAAGGATCTGATATTGTGTATCGTTTCCTTGCTCAAGTTAGCATTTGAAATCTTGTCATGGCTTCAAGTCCTAGACGCGGATGTGTAAACAGCCCCAACATATTTTGTTATGGTTGTGGGCAATTCACACCAGTGGCACAACGGAGAAAAATAGAAAGAGCAGTAACGATGCAGCAAGCTTACATATAAAGGGTGTTCCAATAACTTGGACCAATTTTAAATGTGAGTTAAGTTTAGGAGTCTAATTTTTTTTCTTTTTCTTTTAGATTTAATAACTTCAGTCTTTAGCAATTTCAACCAATGAAAGATTAACAACATTTTATCAACAAATTTTGGTTATGGAGACAAGGAACCAAGGAAAATTTAATCTAAATATGATGGGGGATTATTGTTGGTTATGGGAAGCACGACTTGGGGGGTAGGTACGAGAAACCGCCCCTTTTATCTAAGTTCAAAGATTTTATTATTCAGGACAGCAAGTTTATTCACGCGAAACTTCCTTCAGATTCCCATTAAGTATTTTAAAATGGAGGATTTTTAAAAATTCACTTTAAATTTTGGTCAATTCTACATATATATTTTGCTCCCTAAATTTCATATAGCCGTAATTTGAATCCCTTCAATAGAACTAAGAATCAAGTTGAAATTTAACTTTAGTTTAAACGACCAATACTCATTCTGTTATCGTTTTATCATTAATATTTATTTAGATTTCATTTGGCTGTTTTCCATTATGGCATCACTGAGACATCACACACACACCACCTAAACTTATCTCCGGTATCATGAACCTAGTTCTCACCACGGAACCTAAAGGCAAGAGATATGTTGTAGAATTTCCAAAAAACATGTTAGCTCAGGGTGCCAAAAAAATGGAGAAATAAATATTAATTTTGAGGTACTCCTCTTCATAAATCGATAGAAAATGCCAAAAAAATCACCGACTTATTAACCGAAGAAGTAATCCCAAGAAACTAAAATACCAGAATACTCATTTATCAAACTCATTCATAAAGGAATAAAAAATCAAGATATTTAATTGTTGATAAAGGATAAAAACAACTGCACAACACAAGATGCCGCTGAATGAATAGGCAATAGAAGGCCAAATTCTTAGAAAACTCACATTAAAATATACATTTAATTGTTTCTGTTAGAGATAATCGTAGCAAACCTATCATTTTCATGATAACATTGCATTTTTTTCTCTTTTTCTCCTTATAGGGAGAGTCGTAGTTTTGATGTTTAATTTGCCCAATCCTCATTAATCCCTTCTCTCGTTCTCCGCCTCACCACAGTAGTGAGCTAGGATATACAGAACTATTTCCAGGATCACCTAAATACAGTAGAGACTAATTGATTAGCCTCAGGTCTATATTAACCCCCTTATTATTCTCTGACTCTCTGATATTTGTTTATATGTCATTATTAAAGAACCTTCACTCAAATTTATAGTAGTCCAATAATCTTATGCAATGAATCTTGCTTGTATTTCCTAGAGGACATTGAAGGCTTATTAAACAACTCAAAATAAACGAAAGACCTTACAATATTTTGTCAAAAGTCAAATTTGGTTTTTGACTGGAAAATAAAATACTTATTAAAGCTTATGTGGTTAAATAGCTAAAAAAGTCGAAAGAGGGATTAAAATGGTTTAGGGATGAGAAAGCCAGAATGAATCCCTTAGGCAAAACTACTCTTAATAAGCAGGAAATAAAACTTTAAAAAACAAAAGAAAGTAGCAATTATAATGTACTGTCATATAAAAACCCATTTAACGAACAATAAAGGAGAAATATACAAACATTTACCAACTAAAAGTCTGTGAAGGAGAGATAAGGAAAGCAGAGACGCTGAGAATCTGCCAAGCATGTGTTACTTTTCCGTGCTTGCAGGTGATTGAAAACAAATCTGTCACGCTCGCAGCTGTTGCTTGACCATTTTTTTCCTGCTTGCATTCCACGAATTCCAAAAGCACTCCACACATGCCTGAGTGCTTGCAAGCAAACTTTGCTAGAGAGAAGCGAAGTTGATTGAAGTCTTACACTGTATTGACACCTAAATATGAAACCAATTGCTAGTACTTTTTTTCTCTTTCATTTTAAATAGAGATATTTCAAATTTATAAGGGTTTTTTTCATTTTATATTTTATTTCATAATTTGGAGGGGGGGGGGAGCAAAACATTTTCTGGTTTCAAGCTTTACAATTGTGGTCATAGTTGGTTTCTTATCTGCTTTTATTTAGAAGAGAACGACGCTTGCTTTGAGTTACAACTGAAATTTGCCTCGACTCAAAGTAGGCCATGAATTAAAAACAAATCCTTGTACGTTTTTAATTTCTATCACATAATTTTAAAATCTAATTAGAATTAATAATAAATCATTAATACAATAGTAACTATCAAATGTCCTTCATACTCTCGGATTAGGGTCTGCATCATGCTATCTCATATTTTTCTTTTGCTTTTTCTAGGAAAATTTAATTAGAAAAATCTCTAACTTCATGTTTGCCCTCTGAGGATTTCTTCATATCCGCGATATAGATTCTGCCTCTAATCTTCTTTCGATTATTTTTCTCTTTGAGTTTACCTCTGTACCTTTATAAGAGAAAGCTCTGACCTCATCGCTCACCGCAAAATTTCAGTAAATATTTTCTTTAATACCCATTTCATACCACACGTAGCCTCTTTGGAAGGTATGAACTTCAATGTAATTCTAAGGACCAACTCGCCATACTGAAATTAAGGGTATGATTCTTTACCCTCTACGAACACCAAACTTTATTCATAGGCAAATATTTATTTATTTTCTTCACTTGCTTAACATGAACTATTTATCTCTTATTAGTGAAGGGAGATTCACTATTTGGTGCTTTGGAAGAAACTTTAATATACTGTTTTAGAATACTTTTTAGAATAATACATTTTGATTCTATTTTATATATCACCTCATATAGGAAAATAGCCAATTGTTTTGGAAAGAAATAAATACTCATTGCCCCTCAGTACTGCCTTTGCAAAGATATATATTATTCTACCTGGAGAATTATAGCATTGTTTTAGTTACTAAACACCTAACATCACATTTTCAAAATTCAATTGTGGTTAGTGATTGTAAAATTAAGTATAGGAGTAATATGTTAAATAAAAATTGACTCGGAGGCATTTTAATGGTATCAAAGATGAAAATTAATAATATGCTTTTGGAGAAAGTACTATCAATGATCAGAAAGCAATTCATATAAAAACAAGAGAAATGAAATTGATTAAAATATATGGTCTCCTAAAAGTCTCCATCAAAAGGGAAAAACATAAAAATCCACAAGCATTTTCACCCCGCCTAAAAGTGTGCAAAGTTGGGATGAGCAAAACAGGGAAGGCAAGAATCTAGTAAGTTGTGGAATGTTGCCTCTTGTTGCTTTCAGGTGACTGGAAAAAAAATCTCTCGCGCACAGCTGTTGCTTGATTGATATTTTCCTGCTTGCAATCAACAAATTCCGAATGGCTTTCCACATTCTTTAATGCTTGCAAGCACAAATCGCTGGAAGAGAACGAAGGTGATCTGGATCTTGTACTCGTAAAATTATTTGACTCAGGCTTCTGAATGAACAACGACTAAAATTAGGCCTCCAATTTCAGTCACATTATTTTAAGATCTGATTGACAAAAAGTATATTAATGCACTAGTATCTAAACACTTTCTCGTGTATTTAATTATGATAATTAAACTTTTCATCAGTCTCTACAAACAGATAAATTTCACCTTTTATTCATCTTTAGTATTTGGTAGGCGTGCGTTTCTAAGGAAATCGTAATATAAATCGCTTCAGATAATTTAAATAATTTTACTCATAATAATTACATTATCGGATTAAAAGATAAACACTAATTCAAATATTTACTTCTCTTACTACGTAAGCCATCGGATAACGCTTCAACCATTTAGCGCAAAATAGAAGCAAACCATTCTATAATTAAGTCCACCTGAGAGAAGGGTCGGGGCATTCCTGACCATTAAATTGCATGATTTAGCGCGACAATGCGGTTGTCAAACGTTTCTCTTAGTTTTGTTCGTACAGCAAGCTGTCTATGAGCTGGTGCGCCGTTCTGAGTCCACCAAAGTCTATTGAAATGATTGCCGTAAATCTGGTGGAGTTCCGGGATGATTCTCTCGTTGATCATGCTCAGGTAGGCAGCACCATTCAAGTTATTCTCGTAAAACAATGGGCGACAAGATAGCTGTTCCCGCATATTCCGATCCACAAAGACACTTTCTGCTGACAAATACGTGTGTTAAAGTTAAATGCTGAGGGGTGGTTCAGCGGCGCATACTGCCGAATGTTATGGCTATTTACCTTTCCATTCATGAAAAAGACTGCCCCGTCACCAATCACAATGTTTTCCAAGAAACAAGCAGGTTTATGGAGAAGCCATTCGACAAATTGTCTACGACGAGGAAAATCAGTTTTAAGAAACTGGTGTCTTGCATGCATCTTATAGAGATGCCATTTTAAGTCATGTTTAATAATGCGGTTAAATGATTACTTTGACAATTGTAACTCATTCTTTCTGACTGATACATGTGGATTTTAAAAATCTGTCATCGGGACATTTTCGATATTTTCTGTTGTTCTTATGGTTCTCATACCACCCGAACGACCTTTATTTAGATTTAAGCATGTTCCTTCATGTCGGTTTTTGCGAACATTTTTCCAAATTGTGGGCTTGCTTGGTGGGTGCCGACCTTGAAAACGTTGTTCAAATCAATCTTGTACTTGTTTAATACTGCCAGTCTTAATAAAGTTTGTGACTACAAATACGCGTTGATCTTTTGTTAACTGCATGATTAAAAAGGTTCTATGGAAGTAAACTTTTACACAGAAACGCTTTGATTTGCTTAGTAAGCCATAATGGCGAGACCATACCACAGTTTGGTCAAAAACCACTGTAAAATGGCCTAGGCTTTGCTGAGAAAATAGCACAGTGACCTAGGCTACTTAGGCTCCCTACGCTTCTCTTTAAAGGGCACGGTGGCCTAGCCTTCCTAGGCTTCGTTTTATTATTTTACTTCCTCGCGAAAACATATTTTTGATAGCCTCCACTAAACCTATTAGTGTATCAATATCATAAAAGGAAATTTAATGAAATTTCCATAATCGACAGATAAATAGTTGGTAAATAAAACACTTTTTGCATGACCCAAAAATCTCCAATAGTTTTGGGGTTATACTAATTCAAATTACGGTTAACTTTTTTCTGGGACACCTCCTATATACTTTAATATCCATGTTGTATCCATGAAATTATTAAAGACGACCATTGATTAATACCAGTTCCACGGTCACCTGACTGAGCACACAATTTCATACAAGAAAGAAACTCTTATCAAGAATTTGATCCCTGACATATTATTAAATATAAAAATAAGCTGAGGTTTGTATGCTTTAAATCATTTTATATTTTTCATACATTTAACCGCATATATGTATTCAATTTTCTTTCCTATTTTGGCCTTCTAAAATGCTTGCGAAAACACCACCACATGAAGTATGTTTTCCATATGGGTACCGGACTATGTTGAGGAACAGGCATAATTTAAAAGCCGTTGCGTACCATTCCACTGCAAACCCTAAGTATTAAATTAAACTATGTACTTTCCACACATCCAACGCAATTTCGTTTTCAAGTATTTGTAATAAGATGATACAAGATTGAGTATTTCTCTTTAAAACTTTCCATATAATGATCTTAACATTTTGGTAATTTGAAACTTAATCTGACATGACAACAATATTTTGAATTTTATTAACATTTGGAAAAATTAGATATAACTATTTTAATGTTATATTTAATAAAGTATAGAGCAAATATAGCAAAGAAGAGGCAGGTAATAAACTTAACAAGTGGATCAGTAGATAAACACATGGGTTGCTTGAATCATATTGGGACCACGTAGTCAGGGTGTGGCTGGTGCATTTTTGCTTGCAAGTATTTGAAACCAAAATTGGCAAATAACATAACATAACATAATTTGACGGATGACAAAAGCCACAAGGGCCTATCAAAGGTCATCCATTTGCATCTGTCAAAAAATGGCAAATGGCAAAAGTCAAAGCATATTATGCAAGCAGTGTAAAGTACATTAAAGAAAACCAAACTATCAACAGTAGAGCTATATTGAGCGAACATCTACTACGGAACTTCACGTTTTAATCAGCACAACGACTAAAATCACATTGTTTTAACTTCTTGAAGAACGCACAAATTCATCAATATTGAAAATTTCAAATATATTTTCCTGGATTCCTCATTTTTTGGAAATTGAAATAATCTTCAATTTTAAGAGCGTAGATTAATTCATTCATATTCAAAGCACTTTCTTTGAAACAAATAATATGTTACCACATACTACTTCAAAAGTCTGGTGAATGGGGGTAATACTGATTAAAGACTACCGATTAAACTAAATAATAAAAAAGAATTCATGGGAAAAATAAAAGTTGTTTAAATAATATTAAAAAACAAGTCTCAACTTAAACCCAAGAAAAATTAGTAATATTTGTTTTTTTATAAAAATGTCTTTGTTTAGAATTTATCCTTAAAAGACACCCCAAAAAGAATATATCATATCTCCAAATTTGCTATAGGTCCTCTTTTTCCTCTACATGTTCCCTTTGTAAATTCACACCGTTTAGCACGAAACTCTTTCAATTTCATATTGGTTCACATGCCAATAGTATATTTGCATTTTAAAATAAATTAATGATTTGAAAAGGAAGAAATTGATTAGAATTAAAGAGAGTATCAACAAGGAATAAAGAAAATAGTTTGGGGTCGCTTCCTTATCTTATATGTATAGGAATTCTTTCTAAACAGTTTGTTCTGGGTGTTTTAATTCTCTAGTGTCCTTTAGAAGCAGGGTTGGCATTAACCCCCCCCCCCAAAAAAAAAACACCCAATAAAACGATCCCAAAACCCACTTAATAAAACCTAGTCACAAGTGTAATTTGTTTTTTTTTTGTTTTTTAACTATTTTAATTGTTCAAATCCATCATATCAATTAAATTGCAATTACCAGTATTTCTGAAGGTATAACCTTATAATAGTAGATAAATTTATGTAGCTACCTGCATACCATATGAATATTATAGCTACCAAATGACAAATATCACCTATATGATTCAATCGTGTGCATGGAAATAAAACCATAGCTTAAGTTCTCCAATTCATTTCTCTTTCACACAAGAAAAAATAAAAAAAGCATTAAGCATAGCTAGGTAGATTCAACAAAAACCTTCTTATAAAACGTATATATTATGAAAACTTCCAATTAAAAATAAAAAAGAATAGCTATTAGCAAACAATAAAAAAAAGGTGTGACTTATGGAAACAAAAGTAGATATAGTTTCTATATTGTTTATATATTTTCACAAGCTTTTGTACCTTATCACTGTCTAACCTATTACTTACTTTAGACCAGACAAGTCCAAACGATGAAAATATTTGTTCAATTGAACCTGAGATGGCAGGACATGTTTGGAGCTTAGAAAGAATTACAAAAACCTTGAGGTAGTTTTTTGTTGGTTGATTTATCGTTCATTTTGTCAATTATCGACCACCATTCACTAGGAGATATCGTAGTCAATATTGGCTAGTGAATATTCTTGTGGGAAATGCATCAGCATCCTCTAGTTTAAGTAACATTAGCCCAGAAACAAACTCTGGATATTGCTTGAAAAGCCATTCCTCTGCTTCATCTTGAGTCCTTAACTCATGACCTTCAAGAAAAAAAATATAAATCAAATTTAGCTACACAAATATTAAATATATATTAATAAATAACTTAATATTTGAATTTATTGTTTTATATATGATTTAATAGGAAAATAATTTATGCATTTTAAACTTTACCTAAAAAGCGAGGATCAGTCATGTATGCGAGATAATGGTAAAGTGTCTTTGCATCGTCATATCTCTTACTGATAGTTGCGTGGTAATGCTCAAATTCTTGATTGTTAAGGAAGGACAACCACAATTCAACGCAGTCTTACAATTGTCACTTGCATCTGTAAAATGAAACATTGATACTGTCTTTTATTTTCTTGTATAACTAGCTAAACTGTCAATATAATAAAGGGGTGTTAGATATTTAAATAATTGTTCCCATACAAATTAATATTTATTTTACTATTCAAGCATTCTAGGTAACCACAATATTAAATAAAAAGCTTACCTGGTCTAACACTCTATCAAATATTTTCAGTCTAGATTGAAGATTATTTATCTCTCTAAATATTGCATGATTTTCAATTATTTTACTGATCTTGGCAGGAATATCATTTTATCAACAATTTTTTAAACATAAATTTTGTAGTTTTTGGTATATGTATCCAAAAAGTCTAATTGGAAGATCCAGCGTTTTTCATTTGGAAGATGAGGCATGCGTCCTCCTTTCTCATGTAGCCATCCTTGTAAAATAAGATAAAATCAAAAGTCCAACAAGATGTGAAGTTGGTCCCCCAAAATAAGTAGATATGTACTTCTTTGTTAATTAAATCATACATTTTGTTTAATTAATACATAGAATAGTTATATACTTTGAATGTTATTTTAAGGTTATTTTATATATTTACTTACGTGTGGTTGATGCGTGTTTCGGAAATATTTCTGCACCTCAATCACATGTTTGATGGCATCTGGGTGCGTCACTTCTTTTTCCAAAAGATTTAAGTAATGTTCAGAACAACCATAAGTTAATAGATTAGGGTAGGTTTCTTTGATTAACTCCTTCATTTTTTTAATTTTATTTTTATTGTCTTTCACCACTGCAAATACTTCTTTATTGCAGGTTTCCTTCAGATCTTTCAGATCTTTTACATAGGAGTTCAGTACAATACTCTGCTGTTTACTGATTTGACCATGAATCAGTTGTGCATAAAAGTGCGGGCTTTTGTTCATAATGTGCACTGTAAGCAATAATTGGGTCATTAGTAACACTACTCCATTCATCTTGCATAATTGTTATTGTTGTCTCTTCTTTGCTGAGTTGATCCATCATTTTTGGTTTACTTCATTGTAAACTTCATTCAGGAACTCTCTTCCAATCATTTTATGGTTTGGGGGCTTGAATCCTGGTCTTAATGAATTGATCATGTCTATGAACTCTTGGTTTTCAGCAGTATTGAAGGATATATTTGCACTTTAGAAAACTTTGCAATTTTTATATCAATATCTGCTTTCTGGTCTATATTTGTTGTTATTGTGTATGATGACATCAACCATTGTTTCTTACGAGGTGTTGATGAAAATAATTAGGTCACGGAACTTGCAACAGTGCACAAGAACTAGGTCCAGGTTGAGGTAAAGGTCCTGTTTGTGCCAGAGGGACAGAGACATCAATTATATTTGAATCACTGGCCTGTAACCCAGTGCCACTATTTCTGCTCGAAGCTCTTGGCAGATCAAGAATACCTAGTTCATTTTCTTTTTCCAAAGATCTTTTTTTCTTTTTTGCAATCTTTTAAATGGGCTTTCACTATTTTTATTTTCTTGCTAAGTAAATCACGTCAATAATCACAGGATACCTTTGTACTGTTTTCAACTTCAGCCACTTTCTCCCATTCTATCCCCTTCTCTCTACCACTTCCCATAGGCATTCTTAACTTGAATGGTTCAAAGAATTTGAATAAAATCTAAATTCTTATCTTCTGAAAATAAAAATAGGGTTTTATAATATACAAATGATAACAAATCTCATTTTATAAATAGTTATATATGTACTTAATTGATAAAATCAGATCAATTAAAATACAGGTATGATTTTTTGCTCTGCAAGCTTTTGGACATTGATAGTGGTGCAATGGGGCCGAACTTGTTGTGTATGCATTTGAAACATGGTTAATCATTGCTGATCAATCATCTTCAACAGTAAGGTTGCAGATATGAATGTATAATAATAAATATTAGTATAGCTAACTAGTATATAGTAACTATTACATAGTAGCTAGGTAAATATTGCTACTTATTGGTAATTTATTGCTGGCTGAAATTTAAAAAAACTATAGGAGTGGAGCATGTTGCTGTTGTACTGTTTAGTCAACAACAGTGCCTGTTTAATCAACAACAGAGTACACCATGCTCGTATCTCAATGGACAGTGACCAGTTTTAAACTAGTACAATACACGTGGCGGTGGGGCAACTCTGAGTGCAAGTTTGATGTGTTTATTGTTAAGATTTGTTAACTAGCTACTGGTTATGTCAATGTTTAAACAATTAAACACATATTAGCTTATTTGTATTAGTATTTATTTTAATTTACTTAGAATTTTTAACTTTATTATTCACTTTTAAAACTTGTTTTCATTAGTTGAAGGTCTTGCAACATTTCAAATTAGAATAAAATCTAAAAAATGATAAAACCAAATATTACCCCCCAAAGCCCAATAAAACCCACTGGGCCGGGTTTTTTAAACCCCCCCGTTTATTCAGACCTGTTTGGAAGTAGACGTTTTATCAATTATATGCTCTTAATAAGCGTTATTTCTGATAAAAACAATATTATTATACCGACCACTTTTGACGCACACGGCGATAATGGAACACTCGGCCTAAACCCGTGGCTAATTAATTCTTTGGAAATATTTTTGCTCACATAAATATCAGAGAGTTCTTGGCATCCGATAGTCATCTAAGCAAATGCAATTTTACCAGTTTCTTCAACATACGCTTTTGGAATTCTTTGGTCTAGATTTTACAAATTTTTATGAATCAAAGCCATTCTCTTCTGTGACCTATCCTCAATGGAGGCGATTAATCAAATACCACATCGCAAATTTTCTACATTTTATTTAGTGTGAGCACAAAATTATGAATAATTGGATTAATTAATAATTAAAAATATTTATTTCGCTCCAGTTTCATTTTTATTTTATTTAGTATTATTAGGTTCAGGTTGGAGGAAAAGTTTGCTTATACATCTCTTGTAAAAACAGCAAGTAATTGTCAAAAGATCTGTTAAAAACTAAGGATATTGATTTGTGATTGTTACGGTATTTCGTATTCATTATTGATGAAATCTCTAACTCATATCAAAGACACACTTTGGTATCATTTATAGGCACAATCTGATTTCTCTCTCTTGCTCTGTTTCAGCTTCTTGGAAGCAAGTGCTGGGAATGTCCGGCATGCAGTTAGATGAATGCAAGCAGCGGATCTACTATTGTATGCTCTCTGAGCACCTGCAATCAGGTTGGCATACGGAAAGCACACATGAATTTCTCTTTGTTTGTGAGTAGCACGACTCGGGAGGTGGGTACGATAAGCCGCCCCTTTATTTTTGTTCAAATAATCTTTTATTTTGAACAAGCAAGATACGTTAATTTAAGTTTCGGTTAACTTTGTCTGCAATATCTCTAAAAGAGGATGTAAAAATAATCCTAATGTTACTTTATTCCAGTGGTTGTTCCCAATATTACATAAAATAAAAAATGGAATTATTTTAAAAGAAATATTGAACCGTAATATTATTCAATTCAACTTTAGTGTTAAGTGAGAAATACGCATTTTTTGTGTTTAAATGGTTGTTATTCTTAATCATTTCCTTCATCATGAAAGGAAGGGATTATTGGAAACCTTAGATACTTTACATATTTATCATGCAAATTATGCTTTCTAACAAAATAAATTGCTTCTGACTGCAATCTTAAAATGGTGAATGGTGCAAAGTTTATCAAAAGCTAACAAGATTTTTAAATTGATAAACGAAATTAGGGGAAATAAAGATCGTATAAATATTCAGTATAGAATTGAGGTTGACATAGGCTAGATTATTGAACAACATCACCTTTGGATAATGGAGCGTGGAAGAATTACGTAAGTTAAAGGAACTAGTTCTTAAAAATACCACTGGTAAGAGATGCTGCAAATAAAACCCCTTGTTAGGTCAGGAGCTATTAAAATGGCTCTGTGAATAGTTTTAAGACGTGCTTGAATAGAACAATCATCTCCATTAGTTGATGGATCAATCATATCCAGCAAATGATGGAGAGGGTGATGTTGATTTATGGCACTCTGGACAGAGTCATCAAAATTAGTTGAGAAGCCACGATAATTAACCATTTGAAACATCGTACGCAACACCAAAGATAAAATTAACCTAGTTTTTACTCCTTAACTTGAAGACATTAAGACACAATAAATAGCATAAATCTTGTACATAATAGTTTGAGTCTTGTTAAATGACCTCGTAAAACGTTACAACACACAAGTACCAGTGCCTCGAGCATTTGACGTTTATTCACTCTCAAGATAAAGGGGAGAGAGTCAACTGGGCTTAGCTTACAAATACAACACGAAGAAGAGAGGTAGTATTTATTTTTAAATCAGCGATAAACTAACAGCTTAATGTTCTTATTGTTTATAATGGTACCTAACCAGAATATATCTCTCGCTATAACAAGAGGTAAAGTTCGAAGGATAGTTTTGAAATGAAGCCTTTTAGCTATCTCATTTAAGATTATGACATTTGCGATAGAATTCTTAACAATCATGTTCAATTTTATCACCTCCGTCCCCATTTCTTTCTTTAATTTCTCTCTTAGACTTTCCCTCGGAATAATTGCGACCAGAAGTTGTATTTTCATCGATCTACGCAAACACTCATTGTATTTTCAGTACATTAATTTGTTCCAAACCCATCTTTGCATTCTCTCTCTCTTTCTTTCTCTCTCAATGCAAGTTAAAGATCTCACCCTGCCTAGGTATTAAATTCTTCCCCTCCTCGAGCAACAAAGTCTATTCATAAGCACATTTCCCTGTCCTCGACACTTGGCGGCAGACTCGGACCTGATCTACATGAACCCCACTTTATAACTCTTTTGTATATCTCTTATTAGGAAATAAAGGTTTTGTGTTTTCATTAATAAATCTTTACTTAAATGTATAGGGGAAAATAATTTAATTTATCTGCACCTTGAAAAATATCCAAGTGTTTTAGATTGATAGAAACAGTGATAAATACCTTATTTCTGGATTTCTCAGGCTTTAGTGAAGATTATTTGGAGTAATATCTATTGACGAGTTATTAAGAAAGGTGAACCAACCGTCCTTTTTTCAGAGGTATAATGTGTTAATTGAATGTAAAAGTAAGTATAGGCTTGCAATAAATACAAGAAACTGAGAATATTGCACTAAAATAATATTAGGAAGGAGTAATAAGAAAAGATGAATCAACGAGTGAAATGAACGTTGCCATAAGAGTCCACTGAATATAAAAAAACCTAGAGTAAAAGAGGGACTCCAATAATTTCGTAGATCACTAAAAAAATAGTAAAATTAATGCTTAGTCCAACGATCAAACGCTTTTATTGAACAAATCTTTATAAAAAAAGGAGAGAAACCATTTTTATCACTAGAAGACTGCATCTAATTTCACTCTCGCAGTGAACCAGAGTCTGCTTGGGGGCAGACACAAAAATGCTTTAAGCCTGTGCTTGTAATTTCTGGAATACAGTTAAATGAATGCAAGCAAATGGCTTGTGAGCCAATGCACTATTGTAAAATCTCTCGGCAACTGCAAACACACTTGCCTACGGACCGAACGTGTTAATTTCTCTTTGCTTGTGGAAAGCACGTCTATGGAAGTAGATAACCGAAGCAGTCCAATTTTTCTGACTTTAACTGATTTTCGATTTAGGACAAGCGAGCTTATTCAGGCGAAACCTCCCTCAGATTTGTCATAGGTATTTTAAATTGAAACGATTTTTAAAAGAACACGCGAGTGATTTTGAGGTTTGGTGAAAATTTGTAACTTTCGAAATGGACTCAAGACCTATGATTTAGAAATCACGAGAAAATATCTTCTTAGACATCATACACATCACCTAAACTTATTTGTCTTGAAAATCGTGAACCATGTTCTCATCAATGAACCTATAGACATAATAGGTGCTGAGAAAAACTAATGAATATCAATTTGGCGATAGACTTCTTACATCGATACGAACTGTGAAAATTTCACCAGCTTATTCATTAACAGAATTAGTGAGCTCAAGAAACCTCAAAACACGCAATTGACAAACTCTTTCATAAAAATAATAAAAACCTAATGATTTTTAAATTTTCACATTTATTTATTCTAAATCAAGAAAGAAGCGGGAAAATTATGCACAAAACAGGAGTCACACAAAATGACAAGACAGTACAAAGGCAAAAAGAAACACTTGCTCGTGATAATTGTACCTAAAATTAATAAAAATTCTATAACAACAGTGGCTTTTTTGCGTTCCATATCTCCTTATAAAGGAGGCAGAAGATTTGATGTGTTCTTTAGGATAACCATTTAAAATTACTGGTAATTTCGGCCTCTACTCTCCTTTCTTTCATTTACTCCTCGGCTTCTTCATTTAACCTTTAAGGGTAAAGAAGGTATTAATATGTCCAATACCCATTTTTTCATTCGTTCTTTCCCCCACAACAACTTAAACTCCTTGGAAGGCAGGTATTCAATGTTGTTTGCAGCACCCCTTCAACACAGTAGGGTCCGAAGGATTGATTTTTCTCCCTCCACGAACGAAAAACTTAATTTATAAGCAAATTTTTACTCGTCTTCGACACCCGTTGGCCGACATGCCTCTGCTCTACATGAACCCATACTTAAAATTTTCTTAGGAATATCCGTAAATATTGAAGATAGATTCGCTATTCATTGCATTTAAAGAACCTTTACACAAATTAATTTTAACCGAATAATGGTGAGCAAAGTATCATGCTTCTATTTGTCACAGGAGTTTGTGAAAGCAAATAAACAAGTGTTTTAGACAAATAAAAATATACTCAGCTCTTTTCTGCTCTTTAGGAGTTTTGTAGCTTTTGACTGGATATTAAACGATTTGGTAAACAAGGAAAAGCTAACAATACCTTTGCAAGAGTCATAATTGATTGTGGATTTGCAAAAATATTACTTATCAGAGTTGATTGTGTTAAAAACTAAATAAACATAGGAAGAGGGAATAGAATGCAATTAAGGATGATATACATGAAAATGACGCCTCAAAGCACTCATAATAAGGAACATGACGTAAAATAAAATGAAAGACCGCATAAAGATTGCAAAACAAATAAAATATTTATAAAATAATAATGGAAACAAACCAACATATTCACACACATAGAAAATGTTTGTTAAGAAAGAATAACAAAAGCAGGGACTCCAAGCCTCTGACAAGTCGGTGTGTTTCATTTTCGTGCTTGCAGCTGATTGAAGGCAAATCTCTCACTTCATTTGCGCATTTGATGCTTGCTTGTGGTTTTCCTGCTTGCATTTCTCGAATTCCAATAGCATTCTACGCATTCATACTTGCTTGCAAGCACACTTTGGCGATGAATCGAAGCTGATTTGTGTGTTGTACTGCAGTCGAGACCTAAAACTACAACAATTGCAAACACATTTTTCTCCTCTCTTATTATTTAAATGCTGAAATTACAAATTTAGTAGATTTTATTAATTGTAAACTTTATTCCATGATTTGGGGTTAAAATTAAATTTGACCTTAGTTGGTTTCTTTCATGAGAAGTTTTAGAACAGAAAGCCGCCTTCATTTAGTTACAACCCGTTTTCATTCGACTCATTGCAAAAGATGAGTTAAAAACAAATAGTTGTACTCCTTTAGAAACTTACTAACATAAGTGATAGCTTAAGGCGTGCATCATGCTCTGAAAACCAGAACAAATACAATCTAAGCCTTTTTCCTCTTTACATTTTTATTGGGTTTTCGTTTTTGTCCTTATTCTTTGATTATATGTATTACTAATCATTGGTATTTACTTTTTAGTGAATAAAAGTAAAGAAGGTAGATCGATAGCTTTCCTCTCAACAGGGGCCGAAGCTTCACGAAAGGAGATTTTCTGGAGAGATCTTCAAGATGAGGTACGATTCGAATAGGGGTTGCGGGACTTCGCGGGGGAACAAAGAAAACGGTCTGGACGGAGGGACTGGCAGACTCTCATTCTCTTCGAGGAATGGAGTAGTCAGGGTTAAAGGGACAGGAGGCTGGTCCGTTAGATAGCCCCAGGGCATGGCCGTCGCTAAAGGATTCTCGATGCCAGTCAATATAAACTTACTTCGAGATAACGAGTAAGAACGGAGAGCGAATTTTGCCTAATGATATAGGGGTAGGGTTAGTACGGCTGCGCTCATGGAGGAATAGACATGCCTGGGTTGCATGTAGTGAGAGGACGGCGTTATCGTGGGGGAGAGGGGAGCAAGGAGCGTCTGAAAGCAAATACAGCTGGTTCGGGTGACTCAGCGCCGGGCTGCTTCCTTCTCGAAGATTCTAAACTTCCCAGGACAAGAAGAACGTGGTTTAGAGCGAAGGGGCTGAAACGAGTATTCCGAGGGGAGCTTCTTCTCACGCTGGTCCTTTGAAGGCATTTCCTTACAAATACCTTATGAGTCCATTGGAACTTTCTCCTATGTTTCTTTCACAATGGATGAATCAGAAAAGCATGAATAGGTATTCAGCTCTGCCACAAATTTAAATAGTTTTTCGTATTACTGTATAGGTCCGCATGACGCTGCTAAAAGTATGTCTGTTTACTGTCCATGGTAGAACCTTTTGCTTGTACTAGTGTTTTATAAGTTTTGCGAAAAGTCTGGAATAAAATGAATCATGGGATCTCTGAAATCTATATGTACTCCTTTATATTTTCAGTGCCAATGCAGCAACCACAGGCTTATGCACACACGTACATCCATGGTAGTATCTCTTAGAAAATTATTTCTTTTCTTTAAAATTGCGTTTTGGAAAGAATTTGATCCTCGTGTCCATTGACTTCATACACTCCATTGCATCTAAATATTCATTTTAATTTCAATATCCGCTTTGAAAAATGCATACAAGCGAACGTGTTCATGGATAATCTTTCCCAAAAGGCTGCCGCCCTATTTTGAGCAACTGAGTTATGTATAGGAGAGATGAATTCCTTTCCGATCCTTAACGTACATCACAAGTAGCTGTTCGATTATATACCTTCCACACATGGTTTGATAATTTACTTTAACACTTTAAAATTCTATCTTTAAAATCGTTTGTATTGCATACTTCCCATGTTTGTTTTATTGTATGCAGTTGTTGTTCAATTATTGCATGTTTCTTATAAATTTTCATCGCATTCCACAAATTCCAAAGTGCTTGAAAGCAAATTAATCAGACAAAAACATATGTTTAGATCTATGTAAGCATCATGCAGAAACAGAACCATTATTAAAAATTTACAAATCGAAATTAAATCTTTCCAAACTGTTCTAATATATTGTAATTCCATTTTTATATTAGAGAAAGGAAGTGGATAAAATCTAAATTTGTGTTATAGATATACGATATATACCTTTTGATCAGGACAGAAAAATAATGTTTTTTTCTTATTTTCTCTCTCTATTTCTCCCTCTCTATATGTAGGGTTTATTTTTCTGCTAGAAATGTTCTACAGGAACGAACCTGTAGATATCTAGTGTCGTTCTATTTGATACTTCACTTCTATGGATTGGTTGATAGATGCAGGGAGTTCAAAATGCGAATGGAAGTAGAAGATGAATTTCTTTCCGTTCAACAGTAATTACAAGTACTGTTTTTCGATGTGGCAACAATGAGGAGAGTTTTGGCACCGATGTGTCATGGACCGTTTGTGGTACCTGTCAGGATAGTTAGAGATTAAATACAATGAAGAAAGAGAATAGGAGGCAGATAAATAAGCGGTGGATAAAATAAGAATGAAGATGTTGATTGGGTTATGAAGTTATTCTACAAGGAAGTAAAAAGGGTAACAAACCAGGAGGAAACGAGGTATGTGACTATCAAGGAGAAGAAGTGGAGGATACTAGTGAGCAAAGAAGACATCAAAAGAGGATGGCAAGAATACTTTGATGAGTTGTGAAATGTCGGGATGCAAAATTATTTTTTATGTTAGCCTTTGTTAGTGCAATTTAAGTGTTGTATATGGGTATGTAAGTGATAAAGTTGAAAGAGGTAGTTAGTACTTTAGAAGTTGGAATAATTGCAAAGGGTTGGAGAAAATGGTATAGTCGCTGAGATGCAAAGAATTGGTGGGGGCTTGTGTTTGTGAATGGGTCTGTTCACCTAGTGGCTCTACTGTATTCCTTTTGAAATTAAAGTGTGGATGAGGAATGACATAGTGCCTTAAGTGTGCGGTTGTGTCATGAAAAAGAAACAAATGGAGAATGCACGAATTACATTTGAGAGAAAAAGATTGATCCAAAGAAACTGTATATTAAACTTCTGATTAGATAGAATGCAAAAACAGGATAAATAAGGGATTGAGACGGATGGGAACATAGTGCCGGTAATTAAACGGTATGTGAATCACGTATTTGCACTAAAACTGCTAAAAATCAAAGAATTAGAGGAGTGAAGTGTATGCAGAGGTGATAGATTTGGAGAAAAGTTGAGATTGCTTAGATAAAGAAACATTATTACAGGTGCTACGAATTTTTCATTCAGTGTTAAATGTGGTTGTTGATTAAAAAAAAGATATAAGACTTTAAGAGTTATAGAATGAAAAAAAGAAAGAGAAAATAAAATGTTTTATGTATAATGGTTATAAACACAAGAATGAAATGTCTTAATTAAAAAATAAAAGACATAACGAGGAATGCAATGTAGTGGCAAAAGAAACCTTTTTAAGGAATAATAAAAGAAGCATACATACATCTCAACTCACATCTAGTATAAGTGTGTGAAGGACGGAGGGATCCCAAGACTCTGGCATGCAGGTGTATTGCGTTCGGTGCTTGCAGCTGATTAAAAGCAAATCCCTCTCAAGCAGCTGTTTCTTGCTTGTTGTTTGTCCACTTACATTCCACGAATTCCATTGGAATTCCACACATTCCTTACTGCTTGCAAGCACACTTTACATTTAGGAAGGGAAGCTGAATGCAGGTCTTGTAATGTACTTGAGAGCTAAGAAGGAAATCAGGTGCAAGCACTTTTCTCTTAGAGTTCAAATGAGAGAATTACGAATTTATTAGAATTTTTTAGTGTAAACTTTATTTCACGATTTTTTTTAGGTGGGTAGGGGAGTGTAATTTTTGGTTTTACGTTATTTCGTGCTAAAATGATTTAGAAGATACCGTCACATGCTCTGATAATACCATAGTAACTTTCCTGCATACCCGAGTCTTAAGCTATGAATCTTGCTCCAAAATAAAGACAAGAATAATCTAAGCATGTTTTGTGTGCTCCTTTGTTTGTTATTCTTATTTTATTATTATAATACTAATCTTTAATCTTTGTTAGTTTTTTTCTATTGAAATCACCAAATATTTGGAATTTAGATGATATTAATGATATTTATGAAAAAAAGATAAAACACGATCTCGACTATTTAGTTCAATTAGTTCTTTAGCCATCAGAAACACGTTATACTTTTTATCCCTAGGATAATAAGCAACCAGTTCATAGCTAAGACCATATAAAGAAAAAAGTATTAAACATCCCTGAGCATAATGTATGCAGGCAGATGATGCTTTCAAGCATGTGCTTGGAATTGAATAGAATTGAGTAAATGATTGCAGGCATTTTCCATGGTAACAGATGCGTATGGAAACCACATGATTGATGGCAGTTACAACCAAACTGTCTAACACTTTAATTTATACGTTAAAAACTAATTATGTGTAAATTGTAGTATGAGACTTTTCTTTCAAATAATATTTTAATTAGCCATTCGGGGATTTTTTTACATTGTTTTCTTTCACTGGGATATATAAAATCGTTTTATAGTTTAGATTGTACATATATTTAAGTTAGTAAAATTTCTTAATATAACTAATCAATTTCTGCCTCTACTCCTATATTATTTTTCTCATTAGCTTCCCCTCTGAGCCTTAATTTGAGGAAGGCTCTAAATTCATTGATAAACTTCAGCAAATATTTTCTTAAAATACACAGATTTTAATCTTTTTCTATATATAAAATTCTTACCGCACGTACCTTCTTTAGACGGTATGATCGTCAATTTATTTTAACAGACCACTTCGACGCAGTTAAACCTAACGGCTTGATTTCTTCTCCTCCACGAACATTAAACTCAATTCCAAAGCAAATTTTCACTTTTCTTCGTCACTTGCTTAAATTGAACTTTTTATACCTCTATCCTTTATTAGTGAATAGAGCTTAACTATTTTGTGCTTTTAATAAGCTTTACTTTAATGTTCTGTCACCGAATAATCATTTGCTTTTATTTTATAGAGGCTCTCATATAGAAAAAAAACAAATGTTTTGGACAGGTATAAATAGTCAATAAACCTCGCTAATGATTTTCAAAAGCTTGGGTGAAGTGTGCTTGGAATCATTTTTATTTTGTTGTAGTTAGTAAACAACTAACATCACATTTTCAGAATTCAAGTGTGGTTGGTAATTATAAAAGTAAGTATATGAGCAGTTATTTTGTAAAGAAATAAAATCCATGAGTAAGAGGGATTAAAATTATACTAAAGATAATAAAAAATATAATACTTTTAGGAAAAGGTAATCTCGATGCTCACTGACTAAAATTGATTAGAATATATTTTCCCATGAAAGGCCCCATCAAAATAAAAAAACAAAAATACGCAAACATTTACACATACATTTAAAGTGTAAAAAGTTGGAATGATGAAAGCAGGGAGTACAAGACTCTGGTAAGCAGAAGTATGGTGCTTTTTGTGCTTGCAGGTGACTGGAAGCAAATATCTCGCGCGCAGCTGTTGCTTACTTGTTGGTTTCCTGTTTGCATTCAAAAAATTCCAAATGGCTTTCCACATTCATCATTGCTTGCCAGCACATGTCGCTGGAAGAGAGTAAAGTGATCAGGATCTGGTAATTGAAAACTTAAACTAAAACCAATTGCAAGCATTTATTTTCCCTATGTTTATATGTAAAACTAAAGTTATTATTATGATATTTTGGGTCAGGGAAATAAATTACTGGATTTAATTTCAATTTTAAGGATATTCTAAAGGACTCCGCATCCTCTGCTTTATAAACTAAAATTATTCAGATCATTGCAGTTCGTGAGGCAATGACGAATAAATGTAGGCTTCAAATTTCAGTCATATTATTTGAAAATTTGTTTAAAAAATAATAATTACTTTAATACATTAGTAAATAGTCATTTTCCCATGGATTTAGATATTATAATTAAGCTGTTAATCACACAATAAAAAATGATTAATTACACTTTTATTAATCTTTTTTGGGTCTGTAACTTCAATTGGTTTGGGACTTCTCTTTCGATGGAATATGTCATGATTATAATTACTTTAGCTGAGCATTATTAATATTAATTTGATTTTACTTGTTGTTTTTTACTTTGTTTTTGTCCATAAAAAGAAAAATAAATGTCTTACAATAGTCATGAATAGGTATTAATTAATTTTAATTGTGGTTCGTAAAGTGAATGAGAACGAGTGTTTATAGTATGGTACCTACGAAATAGAACTTGTAAAATCCATTTTATTATTTAAGTTCAGAAATGTAAAGAATAAACACGAAGATCATTGATCAATGCCATTTCAAGTCACATGACGAATACACCCGCGTGTACAAAGAGTAATTAGCAAAGCAGTTGCTCTCTGACATGCATTTAAATGTGACGATAAGTTGACCTTTGTATGCAAGAGGTCATTATAGATGTTTCACTTACCTTATTTTTTTCATACACTTCACTACATATAACTATTCAATTTCTTTTTTATACTTGATGTTCTATAATGCTTGCAACTACACCACTATATGAAGTATCTTCCTAACAATGTTACCGGAATATGTTAAGGAACATGCCTTTTATTAGGACATTTGCCCACTATTTTAACTCCTGTCCATAAATAGTCACTTAAACTATGTACTTTCCAGACTTCTTATCTAACCCTCTTTTAAAATTGGTTATGTAAAGTAAATACTAATGCCGTTTTTAATCATTTGTTTTAAGATTTTGAAACAGAGAACAGTGGAAGTATGTATGGGTCGTGTCTGATTCGTATTTATAGGGAATCATTCTAAGCAGATTTTTGTGTAAATTTGTATGCTCTACTTTCTAACGAAAGTAGAAAATTTTTATCTAGTATTCATTTCGAAGTAGACAAATCTGTTGAACAATTATATGTTCTTAATAACAAAGATCGCTCTTCTAAAAACAGTATTAAAATTCAGACCACTTTTGATTTCCTTTTCCAATATCACTGTGATAATGGACCTCTTTGCTAATTAAATTTTGGGAAATATTTTCGCTGTCACATAAATCTCAGAAAATTCTTGGTCTACGATTGTGATCCAAGCCTATATGATTGTACCAGTTTCTTCAACATACGCGTATGTTTGAATGCAATTATAAGCACAGTGGAACAAACACAATTCTTCATTTTCTTATCAATCTTTTGAATTCTTTAGTATAGTTTTAGCATAGTTTTCTGAATCAGGGTTATTTTCTTTTGTATCCGATCAGCAATAGAGGTCCTTATTCAAATTCTACATTGCAAATTTTCTGTATTCTAGTTAGTTTGAACATATAATGAAGAATGATTGAACTAATTAAATATTATAAATATTCATTGTACTCAGTTTCATAAACTTTATTATATTAATTATAATTAGGTTCCAGTTGAAGTATAGGATTACTTATACAACTCGTGGAAAACCAATAAGTAATTTTCGACATCTCTTAAAAACTAATAAAATTGATTTGTGGTTGGTACGTTATTTCTTATTATACTTAGCCAACAAATCTCTAACTCATTCACAGACACTCTTTTGCATCTCTAATAGGCAGAATCTAATTTTCCTCTCGCTCTGTTCCAGAGTCTTCTTTTTCACCAGATAAGAAGTGCTTGCAAGCATGTGCTTGGAATGTCTGGAATGCAGTTAGATAAATGCAAGCAGCGGATCTCCTAATGTATGCTCTTTGTGCAACTGGAAGCAGAATGGCCGATGGAAGGCACACCTAAATTTCTCTTCGCTTGTGGGCAGCACGACTCGAGCGGTGGTTACGGTTAGCCGTCCCTTTTCCTCAGTTTAAATTATCTTTTATTTCGGACAAGTGATCTTATTCAGGTGATATTTCAGTCAACTTTCTCTGTAATATCTCAAAAAAAGGATGCAAAAATAATCATAATGTTAGTTTATTCAATTTATTGTTCCTATTATTACATTAAACCAAATTGCAAACAAATGGGTCTACGTGAGACCTCGTTGTTACCATTGCTTGTGAGGCAAAGGCAGGCAATGTAGGGAGGAGACATAGTGAGAAAATGTAAATTTTCTTATTGATTAAACTTTTGTCAAAGAATGGAAAGCATACTCAGCTTGAGCTTACTTTCATATCATTGTAGGACTTATAAAATGTTGATTTTCACAAAAGATTAAAATACTATCGAACTGTTGATCGCGTCGAAATGGAGGTTCAGCTACTTAATAAAAAAACGATTATGAATACTTTGAATGCTTGGTAAACCAACACTCCTCCTAGTAGACACTCGAACAGTGAGATGGGTAAGTTCATAACTTAAATTGATAACAGAGTTGTGAACTCATGGGGAACTTGATGCATGACCAAGTTAAGAATTAAATTCGAATTTAGCTCAATAAGTGGTAAATATTCCATTGTTAAAACATTTTATGAGGCGCCAAGTTTGTTTTCTTATATTTTAAATTTTTCGAATTCACATTAAAGATAAAAACGTGATATTTAAATTTTAAAAACTCCAATAATTTATTCACTCCAGTCGAACTAAAATAATCTTTAGTAAAATGTGCAAATGTTTAGTAAATAAGGTTCACGTTTAGTATGTGCAAACCTGATATCGGAAAGAAGAGGATAATTTTTTTTAATCATATGAAGAATAATCTCTAAGTTTATTAAGACTGTGCATAAGAATAATTCACGTATTAATTGGAAAATCATTAAAATTGTAAGTGAGATTCAAGTGTGCCTAATGGTGACTGTGGAATACCAAATTGTAAAGATATTTGATTAGATTCCTACCAAAAGCATACAATCACAACCACCATTTTGGTTCTTTTTCTAGTATGAATTGAAATAGGCATGCTTGCATTTTCTAAAACATCCCCGTTAAACCAGGAACTGTATCGTATACTCGGTCGTGATTTGTAAAGGTAATGAGAAAAGTTAGGTACACCGTATTCCGAGGCAGGGAAAGTTTCACAAAACATCTATTAAACATCTAGTAACAGTACACTAACTTTACTGCATTTCGGGCATCAAAAAATGATTGAAAGCACTTTTCTGCATGTAATCATAATCTATAACCAATCAAGATGCTCTGTGCAGTATATGAGATGAAACGAAAAATAACGTCTAGATAAGTCCTAATTTAATAGGTATAAAATCGGAAATGGTTATCATATAACAATCTGAAAATATCAGTATAGAACCGTTTGCGATATTCATGTATTCGGTTTCCTAGTGAACTAGTTATCAAGAGTGGAACAAGTCCTTAAGACTGAACTAATCATTACTGTCTCTCTTGCTTGCAAGCAGAGGAAGTCTTCCACCTTGGCCTTCAAATTTCCTGGGTGGAGGCACGCGGTTGCATGCATAATAAGTCTTGGTAGCAGATAGGTCATTGAAAACACTTGCTTGATTTCATTTTCAACCACATCGACTACTGGCTTGTTGACATTACAGCGTGCGAAGAAAGCATTCGAAAGAAACAGAAATTTACTATTATATCTGCTATATTTCGTCGAGACTTCACTTTGGGATCGGCAAGTATAAAATCTTATACCCTATGCAATGTTTGATTATCTTCTTTCAATGGCAATAAAAGAGAATGAGATCAAAAGGAAAATTATTCTTTTAATTCTTTCCCGATTCCTTGTTTCTCTCTTTCTCTTTGATAAAGGAACTAACAGTAAAAGTAACCAACGATGGACTTTTGTTTCAGTGGAAAATCTGTGTAAAATAAAGAAATATTTTACTCTAACTGGGAAGATATATCAATAAACTAAAGATTAGTAATTATTTTTCTAATGCTAGAAGGGACCAAATTCTTTGGGACCAGGGAGTGAGTCATATTACTATTTAAATAATGATTTCCTTAAAATATGATGACATGAAAGACCCTGTTCTTATATTCTACCCATATTGTCAGCCTTCTAGCAATTTTATCACCAGGCACGTGGACACTAAACATACCAAAAATAAATTCCTTAAGAGTGTAATGAAATTGAAATGCGAAACCCTCTAAAAATCTTTAATAATGCGATGTGATGTAAGGATTTGTTCTCGAACAGATGTGTGGCAGTCCTGCTAACAGCAAAGCACTACAACAGAAGAAGACCTAATTTTCTGATCTCATGCCATAACATGCAACAAGAAAGATACACTTGAGGACTTTAAAATCGACTATCATAAGAAAGATTTATATCTTGGGTTTCTTGAATAAATCCACATCAAACATAAGGGCCCCAATTTGATTAAATATTAAACTGTTAATCTATATAACTCCTATACCTTACCAAACCATCAAAATTGTTCTAGTCAAAGTCATTTCAATGAAGCAAATGAGGAATATCGTTTATTGAATTTATTCCTCTCCCTATTACTGTTTTTAGACGTTCTTGTGTGCTTCAAAATTCTATTCAAAATTTTAGGTTATTAAAAGTTTTAAATCGATCATTAGCATTAACTTATCTTATATTTATTTTACTTTAAGGAATTTTTATCTTATAATATTTTATTATGTAATGTACGTAAAAATGAACGAACAGATAGTAAAATTAAAGCACACTTTGAATTTTGAGTATTATTGAGGATTCTTATTTATCATCATGATAATAATTACACAGGGAAACAATTTTAATTAAATTTTCTGGTGACTTAGATTTATCTGCCAATTTTAATTCGTTTTGTCATGCTGATTTTAAATATAAAATCCATTTCCCTCCACATGCTATAGTTATTGTGTAATTTTAACTTTCTCGTTTCCCCCAAAACTGCCATCCGGACGGGCAGAGAGGGTGCTTGTAGAAAGCAAATACTTCACAGTACATAGTAGTAAGATAGTAATAAGTGTTTTTGTGCAAAATATTGACATTATTGTTTCTTTTTTCAGGTATAATGTTAGAGTGATGGCTCCGACAAGAGGAAATTGCGTTAATGATCCAGACACCATCTGCTACATATGTGGCTGTTACATGCTAGTTCGTCAAAGGCGCAATATATCAAACTTTGTGATTTGCACTTATAAGGCATATTTTGATGTTCCTCTTGGCGATCAAGATAAGAAGTTTGCCCTACATGCTGTTTACCATAGTTGTGTGGATCATCTTCGTGAATAGACTAAAGAAAAGAGGAATGTTCTTCCTTTTGGAATCTCCATGGTGTGGCGAAAACCCAAAAATAATGCATCGGACTGTTATTTCTGTCTGGTGAATAATACTAAAGGGAATGGCAAGAAAAATCGGCACAAGATCGACTACTCCAACATTCCCTCGGCGATCCAGCCAGTACCTAAATCTGTGTCTTTACCAGTTCCGATTTTCATTGATATGCTTCCTCTGAGAATGAAAATAATATACCTGATATGGATGTCCAGGGAATAGATTCAGAGTCTGCAGATTTATCATCAGATGCTAAACAGTCATTAGCTCATCACAGTTTCAATCAAAAGGATTTAAATGGCTTCATACGTGGTTGTTGCTCTCCAAGAAAGCAGCAGAATTTTAGCCTCCAGGTTGAGTGAAAGACATATGCTTGACAGGTACGCACGGGTATCAAATTACCAAACAAGGAAGAGTACATTTATTAAGTATTTCTTTGAGGCCAAATAATTTGTATACTGCTACGATGTTCCTGGTCTGTTTACCAAGTTGGAACTTGGCACCTACAGCCCTGCTGAGTGGATACTATTTTTGAATATCTCTAAGCGTAGCCTTAAGTGTGTCCTATTTTATAATAGCAATGACTTTGGTGCAGTTAGCTCGGTCGCTCTGTTTACCTGCTGGAAACTCACGATGACATAAGAATGGTGATGGATTTACTTAAGTACCATAAACACAATTGGATCCTATGTGTAGACCTTAAGATAGTCAACTTCCTGCTTGGCAAGCAGAAGGGATAGACAAAGTTTCCATGCTATATCTGTATGTGGGACAGTCGAGCCCGTGACATACACTGGTTCCAAAAAGAGTGGCCAGTTCGGGAAACTTTGGAAGCAGGAATGCCAAACACTGTTAATGAGCCGACTTTAAGTAGAGAGAAGATCGTTTTCCCTCCACTTCATTTCAAACTGGGGTTGATGAAGCAGTATGTCAAGGCGTTGAGCACTGACAATGATTGTTTTTAGTACATAGTATCGGCCTTTCCTGCTTGCTCATACAAGAAAAATAAAACCCAAGTGTTTTATATTGATATAAACAGTGATAAATACCTTATTTCTGGATTTCTCAGGCTTTGGTGAAGATTATTTGGAGTCATATCTATTGACGAGTTATTAAGAAAGGAGAACCAACCTTCCTTTTTTCAGAGGTATAATGTGTTAATTGAATGTAAAAGTAAGTATAGGCTTGCAAGAAATAAAAGAAACTGAGAATATTGCACTAAAATAATATTAGGAAGGAGTAATAAGAAAAGATGAATCAACGAGTGAAATGAACGTTCCCATAAGAGTCCACTTAATATAAAAAAACATAGAGTAAAAGAGGGACTCCAATAATTTCGTAGATCACTAAATAAATAGTAAAATTAATGCTTAGTCCAACGATCAAACGCTTTTATTGAACAAATCTTAAGAAAAAAAGGAGAGAAACCATTTTTATCACTAGAAGACTGCATCAAATTTCACTCTCGCAGTGAACCAGAGTCTGCTTGCGGGCAGACACAATGGTGCTTTAAGCCTGTGCTTGGAATGTCTGGAATACAGTTAGATGAATGCAAGCAAATGGCTTGTGAGCCGATGCACTATTTTAAACTCTCTCGGCAACTGCAAACACACTTGCCTACGGACCGAACGTGTTAATTTCTCTTTGCTTGTGGAAAGCACGACTATGGAAGTAGATAACCGAAGCAGTCCAATTTTTCTGACTTTAACTGATTTTCGATTTAGGACAAGCGAGCTTATTCAGGCGAAACCTCATTCAAGATTCGTCATAGGTATTTAAAATTGAAAGGATTTTTAAAAGAACACGCGAGTGATTTTGAGGTTTGGTGAAAATTTGTAACTTTCGAAATGGACTCAAGACCTATGATTTAGAAATCACGAGAAAATATCTTCTTAGACATCATACACATCACCTAAACTTATTTGTCTTGAAAATCGTCAACCATGTTCTCATCAATGAACCTATAGACATAATTAGCGCTGAGAAAAACTAATGAATATCAATTTGGCGATAGACTTCTTACATCGATACGAACTGCGAAAATTTCACCAGCTCATTCATTAACAGAATTAGTGAGCTCAAGAAACCTCAAAACACGCAATTGACGAACTCTTTCATAAACAAAATAAAAAACTAATGATTTTTAAATTTTTACATATATTTATTTTAAATAAAGAAAGAAGCGGGGCAATTATGCCCAAAACAGGAGTCACACAAAATGACAAGACAGTACAAAGGCAAAAATATACACTTGCTCGTGATAATTGTACCTAAAATTAATAAAAATTCTATAACAACAGTGGCTTTTTTGTGTTCCATATCTCCTTATAAAGGAGGCAGAAGATTTGATGTGTTCTTTAGGATAACCATTTAAAATTACTGGTAATTTCGGCCTCTACTCTCCTTTTTTTCATTTACTCCTCGGCTTCTTCATTTAGCCTTTCACAGTAAAGAAGGTATTAATATGTCCAATACCCATTTTTTCATTCGTTCTTTCCCCCACAACAACTTAAACTCCTTGGAAGGGAGGTATTCAGTGTTGTTTCCAGCACTCCTTTAAAACGAAAAACTTAATTTATAATCAAATTTTCACTCGTCTTCGAAAACCCGTTGGCCTACATGCCTCTGCTCTACATGAACCCATACTTAAAACTCTCTTATGAGTATCCGTAAATATTGAAAATAGATTCGCTATTCATTGCATTTAAAGAACTTTTACACTAATTAATTTTAACCGAATAGTTGTAAGCAAAGTATCATGCTTCTATTTGTCACAGGAGTTTTTGAAAGCAAATAAACAAGTGTTTTAGACAAATAAAAATATACTCAACTCTTTTTTTGCTCTTTATGAGTTTTGTAGCTTTTGACTAGATATTAAACGATTTGGTAAACAAGGAAAAGCTAACAATACCTTTGCAAGAGTCATAATTGATTGTGGATTTGCAAAAATATTACTTATTAGAATTGATTGTGTTAAAAACTAAATAAACATAGGAAGAAGGAATAAAATGCAATTATGTGAATCACGTATTTGCAGAAAAACTGCTAAAAATCAAAAGATTAGAGGAGTGAAGTGTATGCAGAGGTGATAGATTTGGAGAAAAGTTGAGATTGCTTAGATAAAGAAACATTATTACAGGTTCTACGAATTTTTCAGTAAGTGCTAAATGTGGTTGTTGAGTGAAAAAAAGATATTAGACTTCAAACGTATTAGAATGAAAAAAAGGAAGAGGAAATAAAATGTTTTATAATGGTTATAAACACAAGAATGAAATGTCTTAATTAAAAAATAAAAGACATAACGAGAAATGCAATGTAGTGGCAAAAGAAACCTTCTTAAGGAATAATAAAAGAAGCATACATACATCTCAACTTACATCTAGTATAGGTGTGTGAAGGACGGAGGGATCCCAAGTCTCTTGCAAGCAGGTGTATTGCGTTCGGTGCTTGCAGCTGATTAAAAGCAAATCCCTCTCAAGCAGCTGTTTCTTGCTTGCTGTTTGTCCACTTGCATTCCACGAATTCCATTGGCATTCAAAACATTCCTTACTGCTTGCAAGCACACTTTACATGTAGGAAGCGAAGCTGAATGCTGGTCTTGTACTGTACTTGAGAGCTAAGAAGAAAATCAGGTGCAAGCACTTTTCTCTTAGAGTTCAAATGAGGGAATTACGAATTTATCAGAATGATTTAGAAGATACCGTCACATGCCTTGATAATATCATAGTAACTTTCCTGTATACCAGAGTCAAGCTATAAATCTTGCTCTAAAATGAAGACAAGAATAATATTAGCATGTTGTGTGTGATCCTTCATTTATTATTATAGTGCTAATCTTTAATCCTTGTTCCTGTTTTTCTATTGGAAACCCCAAATATTTGGAATTTAGATAATATTAATGATATTTATGAAAAAAAGATAAAACACGATTTCGACTATTTAGTTCAATTAGTTCTTTAGCCATCAGAAACACGTTCAACTTTTTATCCCTAGGATAATAAGCAACCAGTCCATAGCTAAGACCATATAAAGAAAAAAGTATTAAACATCTCTGAGCATAATGCATGCAGGCAGAGGATGCTTTCAAGCATGTGCTTGGAATTGAATAGAATTGAGTAAATGATTGCAGGCATTTTCCATAGAAACAGATGCGTATAGGAACCACATGATTGATGGCAGTTACAACCAAACTGCCTCAAGCTTTAATTTATACGTTAAAAAATAATTATCTGTAAGTTGTAGTATGGGACTTTTCTTTCAAATAATATTTTAATTAGCCATTCTGGGATTTTTTTACATTGTTTTCTTTCACTGGGATATATAAAATCGTTTTATAGTTTAGATTGTACATATATTTAAGTAAGTAAAATTTTTTAATATAACTAATCAATTTCTGCCTCTACTCGTATATTATTTTTCTCTTTAGCTTCCCCTCTGAGCCTTAATTAGAGAAAGGCTCTAACTTCATTGATCAAACTTCAGCAAATATTTTCTCAAAATACACAGATGTTAATTTTTTTCTATATATAGAATTCTTACCGCACGTACCTTCTTTAGACGGTATGATCGTCAATTTATTTTAACAGACCACTTCGACGCAGTTAAACCTAACGGCTTGATTTCTTCCCCTCCACGAACATTAAACTCAATTCCAAAGCAAATTTTCACTTTTCTTCGTCACTTGCTTAAATTAAACTGTTTATACCTCTATCTTTCATTAGTGAATGGAGATTAACTATTTTGTGCTTTTAAGGAGCTTTACTTTAATTTTCTGTCGCCGAATAATCTTTTGCTTCTATTTTATAGAGGCTCTCATATAGAAAAAAAACAAATGTTTTGGACAGGTATAAATAGTCAATGAACCTCGCTAATGATTTTCAAAAGCTTGGGTGAAGTCTGCTTGGAAGTATTTTGGTTTTGTTGTAGTTAGTAAACAACTAAAATCACATTTTCAGAATTCAAGTGTGGTTGGTAATTATAAAAGTAAGTATATGAGCAGTTATTTTGTAAAGAAATAAAATTCATGAGTACGAGGGATTAAAATTATATTAAAGATAATACAAAATATAATACTTTTAGGAAAAGGTAATCTCGATGATCACTAACTAAAATCGAAAAAAAAATAATTAAATCAAGTGGAATATATTCTCCCATAAAAGGCCCCATCAAAAATAGAAAAACAAAAATACACAAACATTCACACATCCATTTAAATTGTACAAAGTGGGGATGATGAAAGCAGGGAGAACAAGACTCTGGTAAGCAGGAGTATGGTGCTTTTTGTGCTTGCAGGTGACTGGAAGCAAATATCTCGCGCGCAGCTGTTTCTTGATTGTTGGTTTCCTGTTTGCATCCCACAAATTCCAAATGGCTTTCCACATTCATCATTGCTATCCAGCACATGTCGCTGGAAGAGAGTAAAGTGATCAGGATCTGGTAATCGAAAACTTAAACTAAAACCAATTGCAAGTATTTATTTTCCCTATGTTTATATGTAAAAATAAAGTTATTATTATGATATTTTGGGGTGGATAAATAAATTACTGGATTTAATTTCAATTTTAAGGATATTCTAAAGGACTATGCATCCTCTGCTTTATAAACTAAAATTATTCAGATCATTGCAGGGCGTAAGGCAATGACGAATAAATGTAGGCTTCAGATTTCAGTCATATTATTTTAAATTTTGTTTAAAAAATAACAATTATTTTAATACATTAGTAAATAGTCATTTTCCCCTGGATTTAGATATTATAATTAAACTGTTAATCAAGCAATAAAAAATGATTAATTACACTTTTATTAATCTTTTTGGGGTCTGTAACTTCAATTGGTTTGGGACTTTTATTTCCATGGAATATGTCATGATTATAATTACTTTAGCTGAGCATTATTAATATTCATTTAATTTACTTCGTTTTATACTTTGTTTTCTTCCATAAAGAGAAAAATAATTGTCTTAGAACAGACATGAATAGGTATTAATTAATTTTAATTATGGTTCGTAAAGTGAAGGAGAACGAGTGTATATAGTATGGTACCTACGAAATAGAACTTGTAAAAACCATTTTATTATTTAAGTTTAGAAATGTAAAGAATAAACATGAAGATCATTGATGTATGTTATTTTAAGTCACATGACGAATACACCCGCGTGTACAAGGAGTAATTAGCAAAGCATTTGCTCTCTGACATACATTTAATTGTGACGATAAGTTGATCTTTGTATGCAAGAGGTCCTTATAGATGTTTCACTAACCTTATTTTTTTCATACACTTCACTACATATAACTATTCAGTTTCCTTTTTATTCTTGATCTTCTAAAATGCTTGCAACCACACCACTATATGAAGTATCTTTCCAACAATGGTACCGGAATATGTTAAGGAACATGCCTATTTAAAGGGCCTTTGCGTACTATTTTAACTCCTGTCCATAAATAGTAACTTAAACTATGTACTTTTCAGACATCTTATTTAACCCTCTTTTCAAAATTGATTATTTAAAGTAAATCCCAATTTCGTTTTCAATCATTTATTTTGAGATGTTGCAACAGAGAACAGTGGAAGTATGTATGGGTCGAATCTGATCCTATATTTATAGGGAATCATTCTAAGCAGATATTTGTGTATATTTGTATGTTCTACTTTCCAACGAAAGTAGACAATTTTTTATCTAGTATTCATTTCGAAGTAAACAATTTTTTTTGAACAATTATATATTCTTAATAACAAAGATCGCTCTTCTGAAAACAGTATTATAATTCCGACCACTTTTGATTTCCTTTTCCGACATCACTGTGATAATGGATCTCTTGACTAATTAAATTTTGGGAAATATTTTCGCTGTCACATAAATCTCAGAAAATTCTTGGTATACGATAGTGATACAAGCCTATATGATTTTACCAGTTCTTTCAACATACGCGTATGCTTGAATGAAATTACAAGCACAGTGGAACAAACACAATTCTTCATTTTCTTATTAATCTTTTTAAGTCTTTAGTCTAAATTTAGCATAGTTTTATGAATCAGGGCCATTTTCTTTTGTATCCGATCAGCAATAGAGGTCATTATTCAAAATCTACATCACAAATTTTCTGTATTCTAGTTGGTTTGAACATATAATGAAGAATGATTGAACTAAATAAAAATTAGAAATATTTATTTTACTTAGTTTGATAAACTTTATTATATTAATTATAATTAGGTTATACAACTCGCGGAAAACCAATAAGTAATTTTCGACATCTCCTAAAAACTAATGAAATATTTGTGGTTTGTACGTTATTTCTTATTATACTTAGTCAACAAATCTCTAACTCATTCACAGACACTCTTTTGCATCTCTCATAGGCAGAATCTAATTTCCCTCTCGTCCTGTTCCAGAGTCTTCTCTTTCAGCAGATAAGAAGTGCTTGCAAGCATGTGCTTGAAATGTCTGGAATGCAGTTAGATAAATGCAAAGCAGCGGATCTCCTAATGTATGCTCTTTGTGCAACTGGAAGCAGAATGGCCGACGAAAGGCACACCTAAATTTCTCTTCGCTTGTGGGCAGCACGACTCGAGTGGTGGTTACGGTTAGCCGTCCCTTTTCCTCAGTTTAAATTATCTTTTATTTCGGACAAGTGATCTTATTCAGGTGATATTTCAGTCAACTTTCTCTGTAATATCTCAAAAAAAGGATGCAAAAATAATCATAATGTTAGTTTATTCAATTCATTGTTCCCATTATTACATTAAACCAAATTTGGAATCATTCCAATTTTATTCTTATTTATATAGTTTTTAAATTGCTCTTTCGCAATCTGGTCCTTTTTCAAAGGGTTAGTTTTATCGCTTCCTTCATAGAGAAAGGAAGGGATTATAGAAACCCGTATTATTTATATCTTTTTTTATTCAAATGATGCTTTCAAGCAGTATAAAATGCTTGTGAATGCAATCTTGGAATGACGCAATGCAGAGATACGGAGGTAGGTTTAGAGGCTGCAATCTTTTGCTTGAATTGAATTGCAAACAAATGGGTCTACGTTGGACTTTGTGGCCACCATTGCTTGTGAGGCAAAAGCGAGCAACGTAGACAGGAAACATCATGAGAAAATGACTATTTTCTCATCGATTGAACTTTTGTCAAAGAATAGAAAGCATACTCAGCTTGAGCTTTCTTTGATCTCATTATAGGACTCATAAAATGTTGATTTTCAGAAAAGATTGAAATACCATTAAACTGTTGATCGTGTCCAAATGTAGGTTCAGCTAATTAATAAAAAAACGATTATGAATACTTTGAATGCTTGGTAAACCAACACTCCTAGTAGACACTCGAACAGTGAGATAGGTAAGTTCTTAAGTTAAATTGATAAAAGAGTTGGGAACTCATGGGGAACTTGATGCATGACCAAGTTGGGGATTAAATTCGAATTTAGGCTCAATAAGTGGTGAAATATTCCATTGTTAAAACATTTTATGAGGCGCCAAGTTTGTTTTCTAATATTTGAAAATTTTTGAATGCACATTGAATATGAAAATGTGATAATTTTAATTTTAAAGACTGCAATGATTTATTCACTCCAGTCGAACTAAACTAATCTTCAGTACGATGTGTAAATGTTTAGTAGATAAGGTTCAGGTTTAGTATGTGCAACCTGATATTGGAAAAAAGAGGATAATTTTTTTGAATTAATTGAAGAATAATCTCTAAGTTTATTAAGACTGTAAATAAGAATATTTCAGTATTGAATGAAAAATCATTAAAATAGTGAGTGAGATTCAAGTGTTCCTAATGCTGACCGTGGAATACCAAATTGTAAAGATATTTGATTAAGTTCCTACCAAAAGCATACAATCACAATGAGCATTTAGGTTCTTTTTCTAGTATGAATTGAAATAGGCATGCTTGCTATTTCTAAAACATCCCCATTAAACCAAGAACCATATCGTATACTCAGTCGTGATTTGCAAAGGTAGTGAGAAAAGTCAGGTACACCGTAGTCCGAGGCAGGTACAGTTGCACAAAGCATCTATTAAACAACTAACATCTAGTAACATTACTCTAATTTTACTGCATTTCAGGCATCAAAAAATGATTGAAAGCACTTTTTCTGCATGTAATCATAATCTATAACAAATCAAGATGTTCTGTGCAGTATATGAGATAAAACGGAAAATAACGTCTAGATGAGTCATAATTTAATAGGTATAAAATCGGAAATGGTTATCATATACCAATCTGAAAATATCAGTAAAGAACCGTTTGCGATACTCATGTATTCAGTGTCCTAGGGAACTAGTTATCAAGAGTGGAACGAGTCCTTACAACTGAACTAATCATTTCTGTCTCTCTTGCCTGCAAGCAGAGGATGTCTTCCACCTTGGCCTTTAAATTTCCTGGGTACGGGAACGCGGTTGCATGCATAAAAAGTCTCGGTAGCAGGTAGGTCATTGGAAACACTTGCTTGATTTCATTTGGAACCACATCAACTACTGGCTTGTTGACATTACAGCGTGCGAAGAAAGCATTCGAAAAAAACAGAATTTTACTATGATATTTTCTTTATTTCGTCGAGACTTTACATTAGGATCGACAAGTATAAAATCTTATACCCTATACAATGTTTGATTATCTTCTTTCAATGGCAATAAAGGAGAATGAGATCAAAAGGAAAATTATTCTTTTAATTCTTTCCCGATTCCTTGTTTCGCTCTTTCTTTATGATAAAGGAACTAACAGTAAAAGTAACCAACGATGGACTTTTGTTTCAGTGGAAAATCTGTGTAAAATAAAGAAATATTTTACTCTAACTGGGAAGATATATCAATGAACTAAAGATTAGTAATTATTTTTCTAATGATAGAAGGGACCAAATTCTTTGGGACCAAGGAGTGACTCCCATTACTATTTAAATAATGATTTCCTTAAAATATGATGACATGAAAGACCCTGTTCTTATATTCTACCCATATTGTCAGCCTTCTAGCAATTTTATCACCAGGCACGTGGACACTAAACATACCAAAAATAAATTCCTTAAGAGTGTAATGAAATTGAAATGCGAAACCCTCTAAAAATCTTTAATAATGCGATGTGGTGTAAGGATTTGTTCTCGAACAGATGTGTGGCAGTCCTGCTAACAGCAAAGCACTACAACAGAAGAAGACCTAATTTTCTGATCTCATGCCATAACATGCAACAAGAAAGATACACTTGAGGACTTTAAAATCGACTATCATAAGAAAGATTTATATCTTGGGTTTCTTGAATAAATCCACATCAAACATAAGGGCCCCAATTTGATTAAATATTAAACTGTTAATCTATATAACTCCTATACCTTACCAAACCATCAAAATTGTTCTAGTCAAAGTCATTTCAATGAAGCAAATAAGGAATATCGTTTATTGAATTTATTCCTCTCCCTATTACTGTTTTTAGACGTTCTTGTGTGCTTCAAAATTCTATTCAAAATTTTAGGTTATTAAAAGTTTTAAATCGATCATTAGCATTAACTTATCTTATATTTATTTTACTTTAAGGAATTTTTATCTTATAATATTTTATTATGTAATGTACGTGAAAATGAACGAACAGATAGTAAAATTAAAGCACACTTTGAATTTTGAGTATTATTGAGGATTCTTATTTATCATCATGATAATAATTACACAGGGAAACAATTTTAATTAAATTTTCTGGTGACTTAGATTTATCTGCCAATTTTAATTCGTTTTGTCATGCTGATTTTAAATATAAAATCCATTTCCCTCCACATGCTATAGTTATTGTGTAATTTTAACTTTCTCGTTTCCCCCAAAAACTGCCATCCGGACGGACAGAGAGGGTGCTTGTAGAAAGCAAATACTTCACAGTACATAGTAGTAAGATAGTAATAAGTGTTATTGTGCAAAATATTAACATTATTGTTTCTTTTTTTAGGTCTCATGTTAGAGTGATGGCTTGGTCAAGAGGAAATTTGCGTTAATGTTCCAGACACTTTCTGCTACATATGTGGCTGTTACATGCTATTTTGTCAAAGGTGCAATATATTAAACTTGGTGATTTGCCCTTATAAGGCATATTTTGAGGTTCTTCTTGGTGATCAAGATAAGAAGTTGGCCCTATATGCTGTTTACCATAGTTGTGTGGAACATCTTCGTGAGTAGACTAAAGGAAAGAGAAATGGTCTTCCTTTTGGAATTCTCATGGTGTGGCGAGAACCAAAATATAATGTATCGGACTTTTATTTCTTTCTGGTGAATAATACTAAAGGGATTGGCAAGAAAAATCGGCACAAGATCGACTACTCCAACACTCCCTCGGCGATCCAGCCAGTACCTCATTGTGAGTCATTATCAGTTCCGATTCTCAGTGGATATGCTTCCTCTGAGGATGAAAATGATATACCTCATATGGATGTCCACCGAACAGATTCAGAGTCTTCAGATTCATCATCAGATGCTAAACAGTCATTAGCTCATCACTGTTTCAATCAAGAGGATTTGAATGGCTTGATACGTGATTTGTTGCTCTACAAGAAAGCAGCAGAACCTTTTGCCTCCAGGTTGAGTGAAAGACATATTCTTGACAGGTCGGCACGGTTATCATATTACGGAACAAGGGAGAGTACATTTATTTAGTATTTCTTTTAGGACAAATAATTTGTATACTGCTACGATGTTCCTGGCCTGTTTACCAAGTTAGGACTTGGCACCTACAGCCCTGCTGAGTGGATACAAATTTTGAATAGCTCTAAGCGTAGCCTCAAGTTTGCCCTGTTTCATAATGACAATAAATTTGGTGCAGTTTGCTCGGTCGCTCTGTCCACCTGCAAGAAACTCACGATGACATAGGAATGGTCATGGATTTACTTAAGTACCATGAACACAATTGGAACATATGTGTTGACCTTAAGATGGTCAACTTCCTCCTTGGTAAGCAGAAGGGATATACAAAGTTGCCATGCTATATCTGTATGTGGGACAGTCAAGCCCGTGACATACACTGGTTCCAAAAAGAGTAGCCAGTTCGGGAAACTTTGGAAGCAGGAATGCCAAACATTGTTATTGAGCCAATCGTAAGTAGGGAGAAGATCGTTTTCCCTCCACTTCATTTCAAACTGGAGTTGATGAAGCAGTATGTCAAGGCGTTGAACACTGACAATGATTGTTTTCAGTACATAGTATCGGCCTTTCCTGCTTTTTTAGAAGAAACTGAGAATATGGCACTAAAATAATATTAGGAAGGAGTAATAAGAAAAGATGGATCAACGAGTGAAATGAACGTTCACATAAGAGTCCACTGAATATAAAAAAACATAGAAACACACTTTTACACCCCCAGTTAAAGCGTGTAACTTTAAGATGAGTAAAAGAGGGACCCCAATAATTTCGTAGATCACTAAAAAAATTGTAAAATTAATGCTTAGTCCAACGATCAAACGCTTTTATTGAACAAATCTTAAGAAAAAAAGGAGAGAAACCATTTTTATCACTAGAAGACTGCATCAAATTTCACTCTCGCAGTGAACCAGAGTCTGCTTGCGGGCAGACACAATGGTGCTTTAAGCCTGTGCTTGGAATGTCTGGAATACAGTTAGATGAATGCAAGCAAATGGCTTGTGAGCCGATGCACTATTGTAAACTCTCAAAGAAACTGCGAACACACTTGCCTACGCACCGAACGCGTAAATTTCTCTTTTCTTGTGGGAAGCACGACTATGGAGGTAGATAACCGAAGCAGTCCAATTTTTCTGACTTCAACTGATTTCCGATTTAGGACAAGCGAGCTTATTCAGGCGAAACCTCCCTCAGATTCGTCATAGGTATTTTAAATTGGAGGATTTTCAAAAGAACACGCGAGTAATTTTGAGGTTTGGTGAAAATTTGTAACTTTCGAAATGGACTCGAGACATATGATTTAGAAATCACGAGAAAAGATCTTCTTAGACATCATACACATCATCTAAACTTATTCGTCTTGAAAATCGTGAACCATGTTCTCACCACTGAACCTATAGACATAATATTAGGAATTATGTAGACTTTTCAAGAGAAATTTTGGCTCAGGCGCTGAGAAAAACTAATGATTATCAGTTTGGCGATAGACTACTTACATCGATACGAACTGCATAAAATTTTACCAGCTCATTCATTAACAGAGTTAGTGAGCTAAAGAAACCTCAAAACACTCAATTGAAAACTCTTTCATAAAAATAATAAAAACCTAATGATTTTTAAATTTTCACATTTATTTATTCTAAATAAAGAAAGAAGCGGGGCAATTATGCACAAAATAGGAGTCACACAAAATGACAAGACAGTACAAAGGCAAAAAGAAACACTTGCTCGTGATAATTGTACCTAAAGTATTAAACATTCCGTGACAACAGTGGCTTTTTTGTCTTTTATTTCTCATTATAACAGAGGCAGACGATTTGATGTTTTCCGTAGGATTACCTTTTAAAATCACTAGTAATTTTGGTCTCTACTCTCCTTTCTTTCATTTTCTCCTCGGCTTCCCCATTCCACCTTTAACAGTAAAGAAGGTTTTAATATGTCCAATACCCATTTTTTCCATTCGTTCTTTCCCCCTCAACAACTTAAACTTCTTGGAAGGAAGGCTATTTAGTGTTGTTTGCACGACCCCTTCAACACAGTAGAGTCCAAAGGATTGATTTTTCTCCCTCCACGAACGAAAAACTTAATTTATAAGCAAATTTTCAACCGTCTTCGACACCCGTTGGCCGACATGCCTCTGCTCTACATGAACCCATACTTAAAATTCTCTTATGAGTATCCTTAAATATTGAAAATAGATTCGCTATTTATTGCATTTAAATAACCTTTACACAAATGAATTTTAACCGAATAATTGTAAGAAAAGTATCATGCTTCTATTTGTCACAGGAGTTTTTGAAAGCAAATAAACAAGTGTTTTAGACAAATAAAAATATACTCAGCTCTTTTTCTGCTCTTTAGGAGTTTTGTAGCTTTTGACTGGATATTAAACGATTTAATAAACAGGGAATTCCTAACAATACCTTTGCAATAGTCAAATATGATTGTGGATTCGCAAAAAAATTACTTATCAGAGTTGATTGTGTTAAAAAATAAATAAACATAGGAAGAGGGAATAAAATGAAATTAAGGATGATATACATTAAAATGACGCTTCAAAGCACTTATAATAAGGACACATAACGTAAAACAAAATTAAAGACCGCATAACGATTGCAAAAAAAGGTAAAACAAATAAAATATTTATAAAATAATAATGGAAACAAACTCACATATTCACACGCATAGAAAATGTTTGTGAAGGAGGAATAACGAAAGCAGGGACTCCAAGCATCTGACAAGCCAGTGTGTTTCATTTTCGTGCTTGCAGCTGATTGAAGGCAAATCTCTCACTTCATTTGCACATCTGATGCTTGCTTGTTGTTTTCCTGCTTGCATTTCTCGAATTCCAATGGCATTCTACGCATTCATACTTGCTTGCAAGCACACTTTGGCGAAGAATCAAAGCTGATTTGGGTGTTGTACTGTAGTCGAGACCTAAAACTACAACAATTGCAAACAAATTTTTCTCTTCTCTTATTATTAAAATGCTGAAATTACAAATTTAGTAAATTTTATTAATTGTAAACTTTATTCCATGATGGGGGGTTAAAAGTAAATTTGACTTTAGTTGGTTTCTTTCATGAGAAGTTTTAGAACAGGAAGCTGCCTGCATTTAGTTACAACCCGTTTTCATTTGACTCATTGCAGGAGATGAGTTAAAACCAAATAGTTGTACGTCTCTAGAAACTTACTAGCATAAGTGATAGCTTAAGGCGTGCATCATGCTCTGAAAACCAAAGCAAATACAATCTAAGCCTTTTTCCTCTTTACATTTTAATGGGTTTTTGTTTTTGTCCTTATTCTTTGATTATATGTATTACAAATCATTGGTATTTACTTTTTACTGAATAAAAGTAAAGAAGGTAGATCGATAACTTTCCTCTAAACAGGGGCCAAAGCTTCACGAAGGGAGATCTGCTGGTGAGATCTTCACGATGAGGTACGACACGAACAGGGGTTGCGGACCTTTGCGGGGGGACAAACAAAACGGTCTGGACGGAGGGACTGGCAGACTCTCAATCTCCTCGAGGAATGGAGGAGTCAGGGTTAAAGGGACAGGAGGCTGGTCCGTTAGATAGCCCCAGGGCATGGCCGTCCCTAAAGGATTCTAGACGCCAGTCGATATAAACTTACTTCGATATAACGAGTCAGAACGGAGAGCGAATTTTGTCTAATGATATAGGGATAGGGTTAATACGGCTAGGCTCATGGGGGAATAGACATGCCTGGGTTGCATGTAGTAAGAGCTCGGCGTTATCGCGTGATAGAGGGAGGCAAGAAGCGTCTGGAAGCCAATACAGCTGGTTCGGGTGACTCAGCGCCGGGCTGCTTCCTTCTCGAAGATTCTAAACTTCCCAGGCAAAGGAGAACGGGGTTTAGAGCGAAGGGGCTAAAACAAGTATTCCGAGGGGGTCTTCCTTTAACGCTGGTCCTTCGAGGGCATCCCCTCACAAATACCTTATATGAGTCCATTGGGACTTTTTCCTATGTTTCTTTCACAATGGATGAATCAGAAAAGCATGAATAGGTATTCAGCTCTGCCACAAATTTTAATAGTTTCTCGTATTACTGTATATGTCTGCATGACGCTGCTAAAAGTATGTCTGTTTACTGTCCATGGTAGAACCTTTTGCTAATACTAGTCCATTATATGTTTTGCGAAAAGTCGAATAAAATAAATCCTGGAGATCTCTGAAATCTATATGTACTCCTTTATATTTTCAATGCCAATGCAGCAACCACATGCTTATGCACACACCTACATCCATGGTAGTATCTTTTAGAAAATTATTTCTTTTCTTTATAATTGCGTTTCTTGAAAGAATTTGATCATCGTGTACATCGACTTCATACACTCCAGTGCATCTAAATATTCATTTTAATTTCCATATCCGCTTTGAAAAATGCATACAAGCGAACGTGTTCATGGAGTATCTTTCCCAAAAGGGTGCCGCCCTATGTTGAGCAACTGAGTTATCTATAGCAGAGATGAATTCCTTTTCGATCCTTAAAGTACACACAAGTAGCCGTTCGATTATATACCTTCCACACACGGTTTGCTAATTTACTTTAACACTTTAAAATTCTATCTTTAAAATCGTTTGTATTGCATACTTCCCATGTTTGTTTTATTGTATGTGTAATATAATAATACAATATACTGGTATAATTTAACATTTTCCATAAACTGTTTATAATATTTTTGTTTTCTGGAACTTAATCACAACCTAAACAGACTTAACAACTGTTTTTTGAAATTATTTATTGTGGAAAATGAACTTAACTTGACTTACTAATTATCTAAATTATGTTCGCTATCTTAAATCTAACACCAACAACGGAGGCAAACAATGCAAATGTATCAGCAACAAACAAATCACTTGATAACCTTATATTGGGACCAGGTAGTCTGAGGACAGGCCGGGTTTTTTTGCTTCAATGTGGTAGAAAGCAAAATTTACAGGATGCAGCTGTTGTTCAATTATTGCATGTTTCATTAAAATTTCAATCGCATTCCGCAAATTCCAGAGTGCTTGAAAGCAAATTAATCAGACAAAAACATATGTTTAGATCTATGTAAGCATCATGCAGAAATAGAACCATTCTTAAAAATTCACAAATCGAAATTAAATCCTTTCAAACTGTTCTAATATATTGTAATCCAATTTTTTATATTAGAGAAAGGAAGTGGTTAAAATCAAAATTTATGTTATAGATATACGATATATACCTTTTATCAGGAAAGGAAAATAATGTTTTTTTCTTATTTTCTCTCTTTATTTCTCCCTCTCTATATGTAGGGTTTCTTTTTCTGCTAGAATTGTTCTACAGGGACGAACCTGTAGATATCTAGTGTCGTTCTATTTGATACTTCACTTTTATGGATTGGTTGATAGATGCAGGGAGTTCAAAATGCGAATGGAAGTAGTAGATGAATTTATTTCCTTTCAACAGTAATTACAAGTACTGTTTTTCGATGTGGCAACAATGAGGAGAGTTTTGGCCCTAATGTGTCCTGGACCGTTTGTGGTACCCGTCAGGATAGTTAGAGATTAAATACAATGAAGAAAGAGAATAGGAGGCAAATAAATTAAACATTGGATAAAATAAGAATGAAGATGTTGATTGGGTTATGAAGCTATTCTTGAAGGAAGTAAGCAGGGTAACGAACCAGGAGGAAACGAGGTATGTGACTATCAAGGAGAAGAAGTGGAGGATGCTAGTGAGCAATGAAGACGTCAAAAGTAGAGAGCAAGAATACTTTGATGAGTTGTGAAATGTCGGGATGCAAAATTATTTTTTATGTTAGCCTTTGTTAGTGAAATGTAGGTGTTATATATGTGTATGTACGTGATAAAGTTGAAAGAGGTAGGTAGTACGTTTAGAGGTTGGAATAATTACAAAGGGTTGGAGAAAATGGTATAGTTGCTGAGATGCAAAGAATTGGGGGGGGGGGCTTGTGTTTGTGAATGGGTCTGTTTCCCTAGTGGCTCTACTGTAAACCTTTTGAAATTAAAGTGTGGATGAGGAATGACATAGTGCCTCAATTGTGCGGCTGTGTCAAGGAAAAGAGACAAAGGAGGAATGCAAGAATTACATTTAGGACAAAAGGATTGATCAAAAGAAACTGTATATTAAACTTCTGATTAGATAGTATGCAAAAACAGGACAAATTTCGAGATTGAAACGGGATGGAACATAGTGCCGGTAATTAAGCGTTATGTGAATCACGTATTTGCACTAAAACTTCTAAAAAATCAAAGGATTAGAGGAGTGAAGTGATTTGGGGAAAAGTTGAGATTGCTTAGATAAGGAAACATTATTACAGGTGCTACGAATTTTTCAGTAAGTGCTAAATGTGGTTGTTGATTGAAAAAAAGATATTAGACTTCAAACGTATTAGAATGAAAAAAAGGAAGAGGAAATAAAATGTTTTATAATGGTTATAAACACAAGAATGAAATGTCTTAATTAAAAAATAAAAGACATAACGAGAAATGCAATGTAGTGGCAAAAGAAACCTTTTTAAGGAATAATAAAAGAAGCATACATACATCTCAACTCACATCTAGTATAGGTGTGTGAATGACGGAGGGATCCCAAGTCTCTGGCAAGCAGGTGTATTGCGTTCGGTGCTTGCAGCTGATTAAAAGCAAATCCCTCTCAAGCAGCTGTTTCTTGCTTGTTGTTTGTCCACTTACATTCCACGAATTCCATTGGAATTCCACAGATTCCTTACTGCTTGCAAGCACATTTTACATGTAGGAAGCGAAGCTGAATGCTAGGCTTGTACTGTACTTGAGAGCTAAGAAGAAAATCAGGTGCAAGCACTTTTCTCTTAGAGTTCAAATGAGAAAATTACGAATTTATCAGAATGATTTAGAAGATACCGTCACATGCTTCGATAATATCATAGTAACTTTCCTGTATACCAGAGTCAAGCTATGAATCTTGCTCTAAAATGAAGACAAGAATAATCTAAGCATGTTGTGTGTGATCCTTTATTTATTATTCTTATTTTATTATTATAGTGCTAATCTTTAATCCTTGTTCCTGTTTTTCTATTGGAAACCCCAAATATTTGGAATTTAGATAATATTAATGATATTTATGAAAAAAAGATAAAACACGATTTCGACTATTTAGTTCAATTAGTTCTTTAGCCATCAGAAACACGTTCAACTTTTTATCCATAATAATAATAAGCAACCAGTCCATAGCTAAGACCATATAAAGAAAAAAGTATTAAACATCTCTGAGCATAATGCATGCAGGCAGATGATGCTTTCAAGCATGTGCTTGGAATTGAATAGAATTGAGTAAATGATTGCAGGCATTTTACATAGAAACAGATGCGTATAGGAACCACATGATTGATGGCAGTTATAACCAAACTGCCTCACACTTTAATTTATACGTTAAAAAATAATTATCTGTAAGTTGTAGTATGGGACTTTTCTTTCAAATAATATTTTAATTAGCCAATTGGGGATTTTTTTACATTGTTTTCTTTCACTGGGATATATAAAATCGTTTTATAGTTTAGATTGTACATATATTTAAGTAAGTAAATTTTTTTAATATAACTAATCAATTTCTGCCTCTACTCGTATATTATTTTTCTCTTTAGCTTTCCCTCTGAGCCTTAATTAGAGAAAGGCTCTAACTTCATTGATCAAACTTCAGCAAATATTTTCTCAAAATACACAGATGTTAATTTTTTTCTATATATAGAATTCTTACCGCACGTACCTTCTTTAGATGGTATGATCGTCAATTTATTTTAACAGACCACTTCGACGCAGTTAAACCTAACGGCTTGATTTCTTTCCCTCCACGAACATTAAACTCAATTCCAAAGCAAATTTTCACTTTTCTTCGTCACTTGCTTAAATTAAACTGTTTATACCTCTATCTTTCATTAGTGAATGGAGATTAACTATTTTGTGCTTTTAAGGAGCTTTACTTTAATTTTCTGTCGCCGAATAATCTTTTGCTTCTATTTTATAGAGGCTCTCATATAGAAAAATGCCAACTGTTTTGGACAGGTATAAATAGTCAATGAACCACGCTAATGATTTTGAAAAGCTTGGGTGAAGTCTGCTTGGAAGTATTTTGGTTTTGTTGTAGTGAGTAAACAACTAACATCACATTTTGAGAATTCAAGTGTGGTTGGTAATTATAAAAGTAAGTATATGAGCAGTTATTTTGTAATGAATTAAAATTCATGAGTAAGAGGGATTAAAATTATACTAAAGATAATAAAAAATATAATACTTTTAGGAAAAGGTAATCTCGATGATCACTAACTAAAATCGAAAAAAAAATAATTAAATTGATTGGAATATATTCTCCCATAAAAGGCCCCATCAAAAATAGAAAAACAAAAATACACAAACATTCACACATCCATTTAAAGTGTACAAAGTTGGGATGATGAAAGCAGGGAGTACAAGACTCTGGTAAGCAGGAGTATGGTGCTTTTTGTGCTTGCAGGTGACTGGAAGCAAATATCTCGCGCGCAGCTGTTTCTTGATTGTTGGTTTCCTGTTTGCATCCCACAAATTCCAAATGGCTTTCCACATTCATCATTGCTATCCAGCACATGTCGCTAGAAGAGAGTAAAGTGATCAGGATCTGGTAATCGAAAACTTAAACTAAAACCAATTGCAAGCATTCATTTTCCTCATGTTTATATGTAAAAATAAAGTTATTATTATCATATTTTGGGGTGGATAAATAAATTACTGGATTTAATCTCAATTTTAAGGATATTCTAAAGGACTCCGCATCCTCTGCTTTATAAACTAAAATTATTAAGATCATTGCAGGGCGTAAGGCAATGACGAATAAATGTAGGCTTCAAATTTCAGTCATATTATTTTAAATTTTGTTTAAAAAATAACAATTATTTTAATACATTAGAAAATAGTCATTTTCCCCTGGATTTAGATATTATAATTAAGCTGTTAATCAAGCAATAAAAAATGATTAATTACACTTTTATTAATCTTTTTTGGGTCTGTAACTTCAATTGGTTTGGGACTTTTATTTCCATGAAATATGTCATGATTATAATTACTTTAGCTGAACATTATTAATAATCATTTGATTTACTTTGTTTTATACTTTGTTTTCTTCCAAAAAGAGAAAAATAAATGTCTTAGAACAGACATGAATAGGTATTAATTAATTTTAATTATGGTTCGTAAAGTGAATGAGAACGAGTGTATATAGTATAGTACCTACGAAATAGAACTTGTAAAAACCATTTTATTATTTAAGTTTAGAAATGTAAAGAATAAACATGAAGATCATTGATGTATGTTATTTCAAGTCACATGACGAATACACCCGCGTGTACAAGGAGTAATTAGCAAAGCATTTGCTCTCTGACATACATTTAAATGTGACGATAAGTTGATCTTTGTATGCAAGAGGTCCTTATAGATGTTTCACTTACCTTATTTTTTTCATACACTTCACTACATATAACTATTCAGTTTCCTTTTTATTCTTGATCTTCTAAAATGCTTGCAACCACACCATTATATGAAGTATCTTTCCAACAATGGTACCGGAATATGTTAAGGAACATGCCTATTTAAAGGACCTTTGCGTACTATTTTAACTCCTGTCCATAAATAGTAACTTAAACTATGTACTTTTCAGACATCTTATTTAACCCTCTTTTCAAAATTGATTATTTAAAGTAAATGCCAATTTCGTTTTCAATCATTTATTTTGAGATGTTGCAACAGAGAACAGTGGAAGTATGTATGGGTCGCTTCTGATCCTATATTTATAGGGAATCATTCTAAGCAGATTTTTGTGTATATTTGTATGTTCTACTTTCCAACGAAAGTAGACAATTTTTTATCTAGTATTCATTTCGAAGTAGACAATTTTTTTGAACAATTATATATTCTTAATAACAAAGATCGCTCTTCTGAAAACAGTATTATAATTCCGACCACTTTTGATTTCCTTTTCCGACATCACTGTGATAATGGATCTCTTGGCTAATTAAATTTTGGAAAATATTTTCGCTGTCACATAAATCTCAGAAAATTCTTGGTATACGATAGTGATCCAAGCCTATATGATTTTACCAGTTCTTTCAACATACGCGTATGCTTGAATGAAATTACAAGCACAGTGGAACAAACACAATTCTTCATTTTCTTATTAATCTTTTTAAGTCTTTAGTCTAAATTTAGCATAGTTTTATGAATCAGGGCCATTTTCTTTTGTATCCGATCAGCAATAGAGGTCATTATTCAAAATCTACATCACAAATTTTCTGTATTCTAGTTGGTTTGAACATATAATGAAGAATGATTGAACTAATTAAAAATTAGAAATATTTATTTTACTTAGTTTGATAAACTTTATTATATTAATTATAATTAGGTTATACAACTCGCGGAAAACCAATAAGTAATTTTCGACATCTCCTAAAAACTAATGAAATATTTGTGGTTTGTACGTTATTTCTTATTATACTTAGTCAACAAATCTCTAACTCATTCACAGACACTCTTTTGCATCTCTCATAGGCAGAATCTAATTTCCCTCTCGTCCTGTTCCAGAGTCTTCTCTTTCAGCAGATAAGAAGTGCTTGCAAGCATGTGCTTGGAATGTCTGGAATGCCGTTAGATAAATGCAAGCAGCGCATCTCCTAATGTATACTCTTTGTGCAACTGGAAGCAGAATGGCCGATGGAAGGCACACCTAAATTTCTTTTCGTTTGAGGGCAGCACGACTCGAGAGGTGGTTACGGTTAGCCGTCCCTTTTCCTCAGTTTAAATTATCTTTTATTTCGGACAAGTGATCTTATTCAGGTGATATTTCAGTCACCTTTCTCTGTAATATCTCAAAAAAAGAATGCAAAAATAATCATAATGTTAGTTTATTCAATTCATTGTTCCCATTATTACATTAAACCAAATTTGGAATCATTCTAATTTTATTCTTATTTATATAGTTTTCAAATTGCTCTTTCGCAATGTGGTCCTTTTTCAAAGGGTTAGTTTTATCGCTTCCTTCATAGGGAAAGGAAGGGATTATAGAAACCCGTATTATTTATATCTTTTTTCATTTAAATAATGCTTTCAAGCAGTATAAAATGCTTGTGAAGGCAATCTTGGAATGATACAATACAGAGATACGGAGGTAGATTTAGAGGCTGCAACCTTTTGCTTGAATAGAATTGCAAACAAATGGGTCTACGTTGGACTTCGTGGCCACCATTGCTTGTGAGGCAAAAGTGGGCAATGTAGACAGGTAACATCGTGACTATTTTCTCATCGATTGAACTTTTGTCAAAGAATGGAAAGCATACTCAGCTTGAGCTTACTTTCATATCATTGTAGGACTTATAAAATGTTGATATTCACAAAAGATTAAAATACTATCGAACTGTTGATCGCGTCGAAATGGAGGTTCAGCTACTTAATAAAAAAATGATTATGAATACTTTGAATGCTTGGTAAACCAAAACTCCTAGTAGACACTCGAACAGTGAGATGGGTAAGTTCTTAAGTTAAATTGATAACAGATTTGTGAACTCATGGGGAACTTGATGCATGACCAAGTTGGGAATTAAATTCGAATTTAGCTCAATAAGTGGTAAATATTCCTTTGTTAAAACATTTTATGATGCGACAAGTTTGTTTTCTTATATTTTAAAATTTTCAAATGCACATTGAATATGAAAATGTAATAATTTTAATTTTAAAAACTGCAATGTTTTTTTCACTCCAGTCAAACTAAAATAATCTTCAGTACGATGTGTGTGTAAATTGTTTAGTAGATAAGGTTCAGGTTTAGTATGTTCAAACCTGATATTGGAAAGAGGCGGATAATTTTTTTTAATCATATGAAGAATAATCTATAAGTTTAGTGAGACTGTAAATAAGAATAATTTACGTATTAAATGAAAAATCATTAAAATAGTAAGTGAGATTCAAGTGTGCCTAATGGTGACTGTGGAATACCAAATTGTAAAGATTTTTGATTAAGTTCCTTCCAAAAGCATACAATCACAATGAGCATTTAGGTTCTTTCTCTAGTATGAATTGAAATAGGCATGCTTGCTTTTCTAAAACATCCCTATTAAACCAGGAACCATATCGTTTCCTCGGTCGTGATTTGCAAAGGTAATGAGAAAAGTCAGGTACACCGTAGTCCGAGGCAGGTACAGTTTCACAAAACATCTATTAAACATCTAACATCTAGTAACAGTACACTAACTTTACTGCATTTCGGGCATCAAAAAATGATTGAAAGCACTTTTTTCATGTAATCATAATCTATAACAAATCAAGATGTTCTGTGCAGTATATGAGATGAAACGGAAAATAACGTCTAGATGAGTCCTAATTTAATAGGTATAAAATCGGAAATGGTTATCATATAACAATCTGAAAATATCAGTATAGAACCGTTTGCGATATTCATGTATTCGGTATCCTAGGGAACTAGTTATCAAGAGTAAAACGAGTCCTTAAAACTGAACTAATCATTCCTGTCTCTCTTGCCTGCAAGCAAGGATGTCTTCCACCTTAGCCTTCAAATTTTCTGGGTGGCGGCACGCGGTTGCAAGCATAATAAGCCTTGGTAGCAGATAGGTCATTGGAAACACTTGCTTGATTTTATTTTCAACCACATCGACTATTGGCTTTTTGACATTACAGCGTGCGAAGAAAGTGTTCGAAAGAAACAGAATTTTACTATGATATCTGCTTTATTTCGTCGAGACTTCACATTAGGATCGGCAAGTACAAAATCTTATACCCTATACAATGTTTGATTATCTTCTTTCAATGGCAATAAAAGAGAATGAGATCAAAAGGAAAATTATTCTTTTAATTCTTTCCCGATTCCTCGTTTCTCTCTTTCTCTTTAATAAAGAAACTAATAGTAAAAGTAACCAACGATGGACTTTTGTTTCAGTGGAAAATCTGTGTAAAATAAAGAAATATTTTACTCTAACTGGGAAGATATATCAATAAACTAAAGATTAGTAATTATTTTTCCAATTATAGAAGGGACCAAATTCTTTGGGACCAGGGAGTGAGTCATATTACTATTTAAATAATGATTTCCTTAAAATATGATGACATGAAAGACCCTGTTCTTATATTCTACCAATATTGTCAGCCTTCTAGCAAGTTTATCACCAGGCACGTGGACACTAAACATACCAAAGAATAAATTCCTTAAGAGTGTTTTGAAAATTGCAATGCGAAACCCTCTAAAAATCTTTTTTAATGCGATTTGATGTAAGGATTTGTTCTCGAACAGATGTGTGGCTGTCCTACCAACAGCAAAGCACTACAACAGAAGAAGACTCAATTTTCTGATCCCTTGCCATAACATGCAACAAAAACGTTACTCTTGAGGACTTTAAAATCGACTATCATAAGAAAGATTTATATCTTGGGTTTCTTGAATAAATCCACATCAAACATAAGGGCCCTAATTTGATTAAATATTAAACTGTTACTCTATATCACTCCTAAACCTCACCAAACCATCGAAATTGTTCTAGTCAAAGTCATTTCAATGAAGGAAATTAGGAATATCGTTTATTGAATTTATTCCTCTCCCTATTTCTGTTTTTAAACGTTTTTGTGTGCTTAAAAATTCTATTTAAAATTTCAGGTTATTAAAAGTTTTGAATCGATCATTAGCATTAACTTATCTTATATTTTTTTTATTTTAAGGAATTTTTATCTTCTAATATTTTATTATGTAATGTACGTGAAAATAAACGAACAGATAGTAAAATTAAAGCACACTTTGAATTTTGAGTATTATTGAGGTTCCTTATTTATCATCATGATAATAATTACACAGGGGAACAATTTTAATCACATTTTCTGGTGACCTAGATTTATTTGCCAATTTTAATTCGTTTTTCCTGCTGATTTTAAATATATAATCCATTTTTAACTACATGCTATAGTTATTCTGTAATTTCAACTTTTTCGTTTCCCCGAAAACTGCCATCCGGACGCGACAGAGAGGGTGCTTGTAGAAAGCAAATACTTCACAGTACATAATAGTATGATAGTAATAAGTGTTATTGTGCAAAATATTGACAATATTGTTTCTTTTCTCAGGTCTCATGTTAGAGTGATGGCTCCGTCAAAAGGGAAATTCGTTAATGATCCAGACACCATCTGCTACATATGTGGCTGTTACATGCTAGTTCGTCAAAGGCGCAATATATCAAACTTTGTGATCTGCACTTATAAGAAATATTTTGATGTTCCTCGTGGCGATCAAGATAAGAAGTTGTCCCTACATGCTGTTTACCATAGTTGTGTGGAACATCTTCGTGAGTAGACTAAAGATAAGAGAAATGTTCTTCCTTTTGGAATCTCCATGGTGTGGCGAGAACAAAAAGATAATGTATTGGACTTTTATTTCTGTCTGGTGAATAATACTAAAAGGATTGACAAAAAAAAATTGGCACAAGATCGACTACTCCAACATTCCCTCGGCGATCCAGCCAGTACCTCATTCTGAGTCATTATCAGTTCCGATTTTTAGTGGATATGCTTCTTCTGAGGATGGAAATGATGTTCCTCATATGGACGTCCACGAAATGAATTCAGAGTCTGCAGATTCATCATCAGATGCTAAACAGTCATGAGATCCTAACTGTGTGAATCAAGAGGATTTGAATGGCTTAATACGTGATTTGGTGCTCTCCAAGAAAGCTGCAGAACTTTTAGCCTCCAGGTTGAGTAAAAGACAGATGCTTGACAAGTCGGCATGGGTATCATATTACGGAACAAAGGAGAGTACATTTATTAAGTATTTCTTTGAGGACAAATAATTTTTATACTGCCACGATGTTCCTGGTTTGTTTACCAAGTTGGGACTTGGCACCTACAGACCTGCTGAGTGGATACTATTTTGGAATAGCTCTAAGCGTAGTCTCAAGTGTGTCCTGTTTCATAATGGCAATGACTTTAGTGCAGTTCCTCTCGGTTGCTCTGTCCGTCTACGAGAAACTTACGATGACATAAGAATGGTCATTGATTTACTTAAGTACTATGAACACAATTGGACCATATGTGTAGACCTTAAGATGGTGAACTTCCCCTTTGGCAAGCAGAAGTGATATACAAAGTTTCCATGTTATATCTGTATGTGGGACAGTCGATCCTGTAACATACACCGGTTCCAAACAGAGTGGCCAGTTCGAGAAACTTTGGAAGCAGAAATGCCAAATATTATTAATGAGCCAATCGTAAGTAGAGATAAGATCGTTTTCCCTCCACTTCATTTCAAACTGGGGTTAATGAAGCAGTATGTCAAGGCGTTGAACACTGACAATGATTGTTTTCAGTACATAGTATCGGCCTTTCCTGCTTTGTCATTCGAAAAAATAACAGCAGGAGTATTTGATGGTCCCCAAATCCGAAGACTTCTAAGTGATTCTAGATTCGTGAACACCATGAATGAAAAAGAGAAGGCAGCCTGGCTCTCATTTTCTGCTGTTGTTAGTAACTTCTTGGGAAACAACAAAGCGCATAACTACGAAGATCTGGCTACTAATATGCTTTAAGCATATCATGATCTGGATTGCAACATGAGTGTGAAGCTTCATTTCCTAAATAGTCACCTCGACTGATTCCCAGAGAATCTGGGAGCCGTGAGCGACGAACAAGGGGAATGCTTTCATCAGGATTTGATAACGATGGAAGAGCACTCCCAGGGTCACTGTGATAAACACATGATGGCGGACTATTGCTGGACGATTAAAAGAGATCATGCAGAGAAGACTTGCAAGACAAAGAGTTACAAAAGCAAATTTTTGCCCAATTGAAATCGAGAAGAGGTCCTCTAGCTTGATGTACGGTCATTAATAAATTAGCATCTATTTGATTACAGTATTTGTTATCCTAATGTGTAATTCAAGTTTTTTCTCATACGCAATAAAATGTTTGTGCAAAAAAAACTTCTTTACTATAAATAACGCAAAAGGATGATTCAAAATTACTTCAGGGCATTATGATAGGCGTGATGAAATGAAAATTATTGTATAATATTAGTTATTGAAATTACGAAAAATCTGTAACATTTAGAGAGAATCTGATTTCAGATTTGAATTCAGTATGCTCGAATTATGTAGGAAAATGTACTTTTTCAATTCACCAATCACATTGTTTCCCAGTTTTATCTATTATTACTTCTTTCTTCGATTAAGATACTCTTAAATTATGATTTCTTGAGCATCTTTTTAATCAGAAAACGCTTTAATGAGGATTTCGTTATTTTCAATCAAGATATTATTTTTTAACTAAGAACGGATTTTATTCGTTGTGTATCTTTTTAATCAATAAACGCCTTAATGAGGATTTAGCTATCTTTAATAAAGATATTATTTCTCAACCAAGAAAGGATTTTATTCCTTGAGTATCCTTTTAATCAAGAAACGCCTTAATGAGTATTTCGTTATCTTCAATTAAGATATTATTTCTCAACCAAGATTTTATTCCTTCGACTAGGATTTAAGATGTGAGTTTTCCAAATATTATATCGGTTACTCAGAATAGATATTGCTCTAGATTTGCTTCCTCAACTGTAATTTACAAATAATTTGTTTCACTATATATAATTAGGTGCGGTTTGTAATTTGTCGTGTTGGTGACTCTGAATTCTGCGGATAAGGATTTTCTGGCGTCGGTTCTTTCTCCTTCATTCATATTAAACTCAGTTGTGCATCATCCCTGAAGGAAGTTATACCATGGCTGAAATCAATCGTCCAAAAATTTGGAAATGGCAAGCTGTGCTTCTTGGTATTCACGGCGGATATTCCATTGTGAAGATTGAGTGTTCGACCTACCATCTGAGGACGGTACGGAGGATCAGGAAAGAGCTGGATGAGTCAAGCAATAATTTGATAAGGTACGGCAGCTCGGAAACCTCACTTTAGCACAGGGAAAAGAGAATGTCAGATTCTATCATCAGGAATTTAATGCATGAGACAATCCGCTACTATTCATACAAAAAGAGAAAGGGTCAGCGTCTGTCGCAGAAGATGAAGAACAAGTAGAAGAAACGTGTATGAAGTTTGTGAACAAACTAAAGCCTTCCCTAAAGTCTAGCATGCTTTGGATCTTCATAGACGAGAAGAATTTCTAACAGGACCAGATGATGAGTCGCAAAAAAATCACTGGTTGCTACGGCCCCAAAGAGATACTGAGAGTCATGAAGACAAAGTTCCTGGTCCACATCGTGGTGTTTGGAGTGGTAAGTAGCCAGAGCCACGTCATGCCCCATTTATTTTTCCGGGGGATCTCAGGTTCGGAAAATAATGCTACATTTAGTGCTTTGAGGTGTTGTTGTTTTCCTGGAAGGTCGTATGCGCGCTGCACGGGCAGAATGATCCAGTGTTGGCCTTCAGACAATTTTTTGACCACATCACTCCGAAAATCTGACCTCTCAACTTAGACTGTGTAGGGGTGTGGTTGAGAGAGACCATCAAGTCCTCGTTTGCCACCAAGGTTGAGCCTAGGTGGAAGATTACCAAAGCTTTTGCTAAGTTAAACAGCTGGGCCGTCGAGAATCCCAGCAGCAAGTTCCGACGACCTTTGGATGCTCTGCTTGAGACCGATGGTGAATTCATTTAAGAAAATGAATAGTAGCCAAAGACATTTAAGGTATGACTTTTTCTTGATGCAAAATAAGAAATTTACTTTATGCTAGTTTTCGCTTCATCTGCTGGACATATTTTTATTCAATTTTTCCACTTAGCATAAGTTAACAGCAGAGTGTATGGTTTGATTATATAGGAGTAACTCATAATAAATGATGCCTTTGAAAGGCTAACAGATACCTATAATACGTTTTTGCTTGAAGTAAGGATCAGTTAAATTGCGTTTTAACAACATATTAGGAATGGATTGGTCGATGCAGATTTTCTCGGAAAAGGTTCTGAAGGACCCATACATCATAGCGAGAAGTTTCCATGAAAAGTACTTTTTGGAACTTCTAACATAAATGCAGGGCTTAGAGTTGTGATTTTTAGATTGACTTTACTGTTTACCTTCAAAGGATCGTCGTTCAACACTAAAAGTGAGCCAGAACAACTTGCATCATCTAATCTGAAATCTCTGCGTTTGTTTTTTGCAAACTAACTCCGACCCGTTGAATCACCTACACAGCTTCACTATAAAAATTACAAATGATTTTACACATTTACTTATCGTTCAACACATTGACTACCATGTCACTTACATGTGAATGACATTGACATTTACAATTGCCGCTTCGTCAGTCATATATGACTGACATGAGCAGACACAGTGGCCGCCGTGTCAGGCTGATACGGCTGATATGTAGTATCTATGTTTTAACATTGTATTTGGCTTCTTTGGCGCCTGATGAACATTTTGATATATGTACGGTGGCGCTGTGATGGAAATTTGATTTATTATAGGGGCATTTGTGGCCTGTGCTGTTTTTATGGTGTGTTTATAGTGGTATGTTTAACTATATGTATTTTGCCATGTTTATATAGTGAATTGTGTGTTCCAACGTTTCGCTGTTACCCCAGGCTTCGACACGTGGAGCCAGTTGAAAAATAAAGCCTTTTTTTAATAATAACTGAAATTAAAACTTGGAAATAAATTGATATTTTACTTAATCTTCTTTCCATAACTTTATGAAACTGAAATTAAAACTTGGAAATAAACTCTTTTTTTCGTAACTTTATAATTTATTTAGTTCTTATGTTGGTCCCCAAAACATGCAAGACACTTAAACGGCTCTTTTTTATTATCAGGGCAGTAAGTACTGACCATTTTTTACTTCCTTCGAGCTTCCATTCTTCCCATTTGTTTTAGCATAACACACAAAACATCCTCGCCTGCTTTTCTTGCCATTAGCATCTTTTTTAATTTGGAGAGTATGCACATTGGCGCATTGTGGTTTGGAATGGTTTTCTGTTGGTGGAAGTTCGAGTAAATCTGATGGAACTTTTTCTCGAAATACTCTTATTTTGATCGCCTTGTTAGTAGTTATCTTATAGAGCACAAATGCATTCACCAATGCCATTCCGAGAAGCATTTCCAGACCCAGTTTTCGGTACTACTTTACACCTTTGCGTAACGTTGTTGCATATGATGCCATCTGGTCAGAGAAGTCAATGTCAGTTTTACCCTTATTATAAGCAAGGATTGCTGAGGGTTTTTTTTATTCTTTTTCCTTCTTGCTCCGGTTCTTTCTTCTTCATCTGCTGTCTCTTCTCCCGTTGTCTCTTCCTCTGTGACATTCTCTATAACTGGGCTATGCTTAGTGGAGAGTAAGCGAACATCTCTAGTGTCCTTCTGTTTCAAGACCACAATTCTATTAGCATCCTCACGGGCTTCCTCTGTCCTCTTTAGATTTGCCTTCATCACTTCCTTTGGCATTTCCTTTTTATTTGCCCGTACTGTGCTCACGAGAGGAATGTTTTGTGCTAAGAATTATTTTGCCAGATCGTAGCTTGTATAAACGTTGTCCCCATACAAAGTACGCCCTTCATTCTTTAAACCAGATACCAGTTCTTCGCAAACATTTTTAGCAATTCCAACTTCTCGAATGCCACCTGCAGCTTTTCCTGAATATACGAGGGACGGTCAATAAGTTTTGCAATTCGGATATAAGGAAACGAGATATGAGGAAAAGTGTTTTATTATTTTTCAATATAACTACCTTCGACTTCAATGCACTTGCGCCACTTGTCGCTGAGGCTTCTAATTTCCGACAACCGAAAATCTCCCAACTGCTGTTCAATTCACTCCTGGACGGCGAGCTGGACATCTTCATCGTCCCCAAACCAGCGTCCACGCAGTGCAGCTTTGAGCTGGCGGAATTTTAAAGTAGTCGATAAGGGCCAGATCTAGACTGTAGGGGGGGATGCTTGAGCCCTTCGTATTCGCACTCGCGCAGGGCAGCTTGTGCAACTCTGGATTTGTGGACTTTGACGATGTTGAAGTCGATCATGGGGCGTGAGGTTTCCATGGACCCAACGGACAGAGACCTTGGTCATGACCAAATTGTCGTGGATGATGTTGATAACACTTCCATGTGATATTCCAAGTCCTGGCTCGATTTCTTCGACCTTCACCCGTTGATTTTCGAGGATCATCCTATCCACCAGGGCCAGATTGTCCTCGTTGGTCACGTGTGACGGGCTTCCTGGACTGAGGTCATCTTCAAGGGACTCACGATCATGGCGGAACTCCATATTCCATCGAGCAATGGTTGCATAGGAAGAGGCGGTGTCAGTGTACACTTCAACTATGCATTCATGGAAAATTTAATCAGTGCGCGGTGCTCAACCTTGTCCATTGTTGAAAAATTTGTGACTGAAGATCTGCGATCAGCTACTGCTTCTTAAATAGACAAGGCAGGAGCGTGCGGCTGCAGTTCCTGGCTTGTCATAACTTGTCCTAACACCCCCACAAACAAATATCCCCCTTCCTCTGTTTTGCCCTACCGATTCGCAAAACTTATTGACTGCCCCTCGTATTTCAACATTATGGGTATATCCTTCTGACGAGCACAGTTTGAATAATTTAATGCCATATTTATCGGCCTTTTTGGCAAATACTGACGGAACACTAGTCTTACTCTTCAGGGGATGAGGGTTTCATTAATGACAATATCATGTCCTGGTGAAAATGTGGCCTGGACTTCTTTAGTAGCATGTTCAGTAGAGGTTGAATTTTTGCTAAGCGCTCGCCTTCTCTTCTTTGGGTATTATCGGCAAAGTGAAGGAATTTTAACCACATTTCAAAGCGATTTCTACTCATGGTCTTAGATGCAATTTCATTCTTATATAAATAACTGGTAATCCAATAATCAGAAATGCTCTCTAACTTCACAAGGCCCATCCACATAGCTAAACCAAGAAATTTTCTCATTTCATTGCTGGAAGTTGGAGTCCATTTAGGAAACCATGAATGGGTCCTGAGGGTCATATTGGCAATAGCTTTGGTGGCATACAAATTGGTTTGATTAACCAATTCGTTTATAATTTCATCATCCACAAAGACTTTATAGAGGGCTTATGGACTGGCATTTGGTAATAAATCACTCTGCAATCCAGATTTGCCGGTAAATGGAAAAGTTTTCTGTCTTCCTCGAAATGTTTCCCATTCAATGGCATCTCCTTCATCAATATTCCTTCCTTGACCTTCATTTTCAGCTTCTTCCTCTTCAACATTCAGCTGAGCAAGTAATTCTTCAACATTATCATGAATCTCCGCTTTATCTTTAGCATCTGGTATATAATCTGGATCGAGGTCCGAATGAGCCAGATCTGATGAAACTACTTCAGTGCTTTCATTGAGCACATCTGCCAGGTTCAATTCACTAAGATGTACTGTTCTTCTTTTTTTATTATCTGAACTATTGGCACTCATTTTAGAAGGCTACTAATTTGAAATGTATTATGTACAATTATATGGCTGAACTTATGTTAAATTATAGAGCTGGAATTATGTTCAATTATAGAGCTGCAATAAAAGAAAGAAATTGAGATTATTGATAATACCTATGTTCTGAAAGTGAAATATAAACGTCAGTCAAATACAACTGACAGGTGATGCGAGACCAGGGGGCTTTGTCAGTCTTATGTAACTGACGTGTCAGTCACATAAGACTGACAAAGCCCCCTCCCCGGTCACAAATCACGTGAGTAAACTACCACCAGGGGCCGCGTCAGTCAAAACAGAAAATGACCTCATGACCTCAGAAATGACCAAAATCAACAATAAATGGTACCTAACACATTTATTACATGATAAATACTCTACTTATGTGAAAAAAAGTACCTTGACGCCCAGTGACCATTATTTGGTCTACCACCTTGACAGTCAGTGTGTTAAACACTTTTAATTAAGTTCAAATTACATGCAAAGAATTCAAGTTTTGGTTATATATGTTTGATCTTGATGAAGGCTTTCACCAATATAGTAGATTACTGGAATAGTTTGCCATCTTAGAGAGTAGACAGTCCAAACGTCAATGTTTTCAAACACAGATTAGATGATTTTTTGGGGAGGGAGGGTTAACTTTGGGGGTTTGCCATCTGAGAGAGTAGACAGTCCAAACGTGAATGTTTTCAAACATAGATTAGATGATTTTATGGGGAGGGAGGGTTAACTTTGGGGGTTATTCTGGGCTCATTCCTGTGAATGCAGTTTTTTATTATTGTATATTACAATTGATTTGGATTTTGGCGAGTCTTGATGATGATGCTTTTTGTTTTTTACACATTCCTGTGGCTGGTTCTAATTGTATCTTGTAGATGCATGATTGGGCACGATCCTATGGATGCATTTTGTGGGTGGGTTTTGCCCTTTGATAGGCCCTTGTGGCTTTTGTCATCCGTGAAATTATGTTATGTTAAGGCTAAAAATATCCATGATGTACTTTTTATGTGTGACGCAACCAATTCCTTACCTCGCTGCAAGTGATGCCAAAATATTAATCTCGCCAACATTACAGCTGTAATATGATGAGTTTAAAGAACTTGTCTTAAATTAAGGGTGCAGGTCATAACGCCCCATTGCTCTGCGTCTGTCTGCTGTCTCCTTTCCCCCAGTCCACCCTGTCCCGAGCCAACTGTTTACACTCGTTTGAAGGCAGCCCAACTTCCACAGGAGTCTGGTCCCCCCATCGCTTGGGTGGTCTGCCTCTCGGTCTCCTATCTTGATAGCTGTCATGGCTGTTAGAAATAACCAATGGCACTCAGTCCCGAGCGCTCAAAAGAGAGAGGGTGCAAAGTATCACCCTGTAACAACAGGGAACCATAGAACGAGGAAAAAAAAACTACAGATGTTGGTAAGTGAGATGAGACGGTTTTGAGTAGAACTGTTGGGTGTGGCAGAGACGCAGTGGACGACCGACATGAAAAACATTTTTGAAGTTGAAGGCGTTTCTCTCGTAGCTTAAAGTAAATTAGATGGAATAAGACATCAGGGTGTGGAGCTTATTGCCAGCAGGAGGATCGCAGAAGTGATGACCGGATACGAACAAATATCAGAGAGGTAAATGGCAGCTATATTCGAGCTGGAGAGAGAAAATAATTGGGAATTCAAAGGACAAAGGAGAATTTCAGTTAAACACGTGTTTAACTCAATTTTTTCTTTGTCCATTGAATTTCCAATTAATTTCTCACACTCTCTCTCCTTTTTATAATCTCAATCGACCTATAAAAGCTTGCCTTAAAAGCTTTTCTGTACGGAAGAATGTTTGTTCTCCTGCGTAGCCGAGTGAATAAAAGTCCTTGCTCTAATTGAAATCAAAGCAGTTGCTTGCTGCCTCAGTGTGCTTTGTTCGAATCCTACCCGACTACGGATTTTTCGAATTATGAAATAACATTGTGCCGAAGAAAAAATGATTACTTTTTCTCTTTCATGCAGTATGCTGGATTTATTTCATCATGCTCTAGCGCTCATGAGATATACACATTGTATATTTGCCGCGCGTTTCATTCAACTTCTCCTTTGTCCCCTGAATTCGAAATTAATTTCTCTCTTTCCCTTTCATAGCCTTGAATGACCTAGCGAAGCTTGCTTTAAAAACTTTTTATTCGGAAGAATTTTTGTTCTCCCGAGTAGCCGAGTGGATAAAAGGCCTTGCTCTGATTAAAATCAAAGCGATTTGAATCCCATCCTAATACGGATTTTTCGAATTAGGAAATAATATTTTTCCGAAGAAGAGATTATTCCGTTTTTCTCTTTCATGCGGTATGCTGGATTTATTTCATCATTCTCTTGCGCTCATGATATATATACATAAATGCTAGTTAGGTATTTTATATTCTCTTGTGATAAAGCAGTGAGCATCATTAACTGATGTTTGATATTTTGTTACAAATACTGGAAAAAGAAAAAGATTTTTCATTGATTCCAAATAAAACTGATTAAACGAATGCTTCAAAAGAGTAGAGTTGCTAGGCAACGGTCACTCTTCGATGGCATAGGCAGATATTTCTGGCGGGAACCGAGTGTAAATTAAGTATCTGTTTGTAGGTGTGTTTCACGAATTTCAGTGAACAAATTTGAAAAGTTTCATTTCAAACATGTTAACAAAATTTTCCTGCTTAAAAATGTTTTAACTCATGTTATATTTATATTATTTTGATATGTATCCATCATTGTCTTATTATCATGCCATGTCTCCAATATCTCGCCGTTTCTCTTTCTTTCCAGATTTCTTCCATCGTGAATCATTTTGTCACCTTATTCTCCTTCTCTTTCATCACTGTTAATTTTTGTCCTTCAATCAACGTACTCTGTTCGAAAGCTTTTCTCTCCGACTCGAACAGATTGTGCGTTAATTAAACCGGAAAAAAGAAAGTGTCCTTAAATAAAAAAAACGATAACTTTCAACATCTCCACTTTAGGGGTTGTGCCACCATAGCTCATCATTATAAAGAAAAGACAAAGTCTGCAATCGAAAAACGAAAGAGATAAAGTCTGTGGATGAGAAAATAAAATGGATATCGAAGTGAATAACACAACGTTAGTTGAGACTAAACTTTTATCCAAATTCTTCGATCTGAGATCTATTTGGGTCGGAAGAGAAAAGAACTGCTGGTTTTGGGGCTGGGGGGCACACACTCCTCCTGGAAATAGGTGAGAATATTATAATTTAAGATTAGTCCTTTTAGTCCTGCCAATTTATAATAATAATAATAATAATAATATGAATTTGAGACTCATCAAATATGGACAAACAATAGGAAAAAACGCGAAAGGTACTTAAATAGGACACAGCCCTTGTACACTGAATGACAAAAATGTATACACATGAACACTTCTCCGCTATATACTCACTTGCACGATTATTTTGGGTACCTCTAACATACTTCTATGCTATAATGTGTACAATGATAGCGTCTTATTAATATATCTTTCGTGTTTCTTCTAACTTTATTGTGCAGACCTCATGTTTGTTTTCGGTAATTTTGCTGATTTGGGTTAAAAATATTCTCACTACCAAGATAATATAAGACATTTTGTTTTTTATTTTGATCCAGACTGCTCCAAGGAGAGGGTGTAGATTTTTATCCACAAAAGAGAAAATTTGGATTGAAATGTTTGTAAAAGAGATTTCTTGAAAGAAGCAATTATATATATGCCCTCGAATCCTTTGTCCTTTGGGCGCAATGTATCGACGCACATCAGCCTCGCGTTATAGTAAAACCTTAGTAGTATCAGAAGGAAGGTTATAATAACTTGATTTTATCCCAATTATTTTCATACTGCCATCATTCATACATTCATACCCTTACCTAAGGTCGCCAGGAAATTAAAAATGCTGGTTGAAAAAAGGGAAGGTTATAGAAACTAATTAGCCTCTAACGTAATCTCTTTTGTAATTCATCAGAGATAGAATACCGGCGGTCATCAATGAGATAAGGATTGGGCGATAGGAATGACAATGTGGAAAGAAAATCATTTAAAGAAAATAATAAAAACGTATTTCCCGATTAATACCTTTGAGAACTCTTAGGAGTTTTGTCCACGCAGAGGAGGAACTTAGTTTTTATATCTTGATGACGAATGGCGTAAAGATGAACAAAAACAAACAAATTTCTTAAAATAAGAAAATAAATTAGGGATGCATATTCAGTAAAGGAAATGCTTAGATTGACCTATATATGAGGGTAACTGAGAGTTTAATAGCGAGGAAGAAGAATTGTGGATAATTTAGGTTGACTTAAGCTGGAATATTGAATAATGTCACCCTTGAATAATGAAGACTAGAAGAATAATGTAACCTCAAGAAACTAGTTCCTAAAATATCACTGGTAAGAAATGCAGCAAGTGAAACCACTTGTTAGGTCAGAAACTATTAAAATGGCTCTCTGAATAGTATCTTGAGTGCTTGAATAGAACAATCATCTCCATCAGTTGATGGAACAAACATATCCATCAATTTATACACTAGGTGGTGTCAATTTATGTCACTCTGGACAGAATAATCAAAATTAGTTGAGAAGCCACGATATTTAACCATATGAATCAAAGTTTGCATCATCTAGGATAAAGTTAACCTAGTTCTTACCCCTAAACCTGAAGATCTCAAGACTCAATAAATGATGTAGATTTTGTACGGAATATCTTGGGTCTGATTAGATGAACTCGGGAAACTTTAAAACGCACCAATGCCAAACTCTGACAGGAAAGATATAGGCTTCGAGCTTTTGAATTTTATTCACTCTAAAGATTAAAATAGAGAGGCGCCTGGACATAGCACACGAATGTCATGCAATGAAGATTCGTGTTAAAAAAATTTAAAATCAGCGAGAAACAAAAAGCTTATTGTTCTTTTTCTTGATAATGGTGCCTAACTTGAATATCTTTTCCATGCTAACAGTGCTTTTTCGGTCTTATTATTCTCGCTAAAACGAGAGGGAATTCGGAGTATAGTCAAAGGATTATTGTCAGAAATTTCTTTCTTAGAGTTTGGAAATGCGTCCTCTCACCTATCTCGATAGAGTTCTTAACAACTATTTTTAATTTCTGCACCTCCCGATCCCATCTCCCTCTTTAATTTTTCTTTTCACCTTCCCTCGGAGGCTTTGTGACTAAAGGCTGTATTTTCATAGTTCTACGCAAACTTTCACTGTCTTTTCAGTACATTAATTTGCTAAACACCTACTTTTGCATTCTCTCTTCCCCTCATTCTCTCTCTGTCGCCACGCGTGTCATCAATGAGAGTTATCATATTCAATGCAGATTAGAGGCTTGCCATGCAAAGGGTTCAGATTCTTCCCCTCCACGAGCGACAAACTCTCTTCATAAGCAAATTTTCATGTGTCCTCGACAATCGGCGGCAGACCAACACCTGTTCCACATGAAACCCAGTTTTTAACTGTCTTTTGTGTATCTTTTATTGTTAAATCAAGATTATTTGTTGCTATTAATGATCTGTACTCAACATTATTAGGGTAACTTATTTCAATATATGTACTCATTGATTGTACTTGTTCATAGGTTTAAGTTAGAAAATACTTAAGCATTTTGAACAGGCAGAAAATCCGAAAACAATTTTTTCGCTTTTTTTTCAAGCTTTTGTGATGATTATTTGGAATTTTGTACCTATTAAGGGAATTATTATTCAAAGTGAACATAACGTTCACATGAGTCAATTTAATACAAAACTACATGGAAACACACATTCACACACATAGTTAAAGTGTATAAAGTTGGATAGATCACTCAAAACTAGCGAAATTAATGCATGCCTTCTTCGTTCATTCGGTTTCATTGAACAAATCTTAATTAAAACCAATGTGCTTTCATGTATTACTTTGGGCTGTTTGAGATGTAAGGAATGAATTTAGATTAATGCAAGCCATGAATTATAAGCAGGTGCACTATTGTAAGCTCTATATGCAACTGCAAGCAAACTGGCCTACTGACCAAACACCTAAATTTCTCTTTGCTTTTGGGAAGACGACTCGGGAGGTAGGTATTAGAAGCCGTCCCTTTTCTCTCAGTTCAAATATTTTTTTTATCTAGGATAAGTGATCTTACAAACCAGGGAAATCACACTTTATGATTAGACAATAAGTAAAAACGTGCTTGCTCAGGATGATGCTACTTAATTTGATTATCATTTCCATGACAACAAAGGCTTTTCGGTCTTCTTTTTCTCCTCATAATGGAAGCATAAGTTTTGATGTTTGCTTTAAGCTTACTTCTTAAAATCACCATCAATTTCTTTTCCAATTCTCCTTTCTTTCATTTTCTTTCGGTTTTCCCATTGAACCTTCCGCAGTGAAGGATGTAAAAATTTGTCCAATACTCATTTTTCCATTTATTCTTTCCTCCTCAATAACTTAAACTCTTTGGAAGGGAGGCTATTTAGTGTTGTGTGCGGACCTTCTCAACACATAAGAGCCCAAAAGGTTAAATTTTCTTTCATCCATGAACGAAAAACTCAATTCATAAGCAGATTTACAAGTATTTACGACACCTCTTAGCAGACGTTCGTCAGCTCTACGTGAACCCTTGCTTATAACTGGCTTTGGTATATCCGTTATTATTGAAAGGGGATTCACGATATGTTGCATTTAAAGAACTTTTACAAAAATTAATTGTCGCCGAATAATCGTATGCAAATTCTTCATGCTTGTAATGTATTTGTAACAGGAAATGTGAAAGCAAATACATAAGTGTTTTGGACACATAAAAATAAACAGCTCTTTTCTGCTTTTTAGGAATCTTTTAGCTTTTTAGTGGATATTAAAAGATTTAATAAACAAGGAAAACTAACAATACATTTTAACAAATAAAATGTGGTTGTTGATTCGAAAACAAATTAATTATTAGAGTTTATAGGGTTAGAGAACTAAATTAACAGAGGAAGATGGATTAAAATGCAATTAAGGATGAAAAACATTCGAATGAAGCTGAAAAGCACTTATAAAGAGCAGGAAACATAAAATAAAATGAAATAAATAACAATGATTGCAATAAATCGTAAAAAAACAAACTTTATAGAATACTAACAAAACAAATACACATATTCACACACCAGCAACTGTGTGTGAAGAAGGAATTACGAAAGTAGAGGTACTAAGCATCAGGCAGGCAGGTGTGTTGTATTCCAGTGCTTGCAGGTGATTGGAAGCAAATCTCTCTCACACGCAGCTGTTGCTTGATTGTTGCTTTTATGATTACATTCCTCGAATTCGAATAGCATTCCACAAATTTCAATAGCATTGCACACATTCCTGAGTGCTTGCAAGCATACTTTTACCCGAAGGAAGCGAAACTGATTGGAGCTTTTTACTGTAGTCTGAACATAAAAATGCAACCAATTGCACACTCCTATTTTTTATAATTTTATTGCAAAAAATACAAATTATAAGTTTATTTTATTTTAAACTTTATTCCATGCTTTATGACTAAGAACAATTTACTGGTTTGAAGCTAAACAATTATGAGCTTACTTGGTTTCTTACATGAAAAGCTTTAGAAGAAGACCTCGTGTTTTGAGTTACAACTGGCTTTGCTTCAAATACTTTTACGCTTCTTATTTCTCTCGAATAATTATAAAACTAATTAAGAATATAGGTAATTTGTTAATATCCTAATAGCTAGAAACCTAGCTACCTATATGAGAGCTAAAAGTGTGCATTATTCTTTGAAACCAAAATAAATTCTATCAACGCCTTTTTTTCTTTTTTCATTGTTATTCCTTTCTTTATGTTGTTCTTCTTCTATATTTTAAAACTTTAATCTTCGGTATTTATTTTCTATTGAATTCTTGGAATTTCTATGGCTTCAGATAATGGTACTGATATTTTCGGAATCAAAATAAAACTCGATTTCGCATATTCACTTTTCTTATTTCTCCATAGCTGAGACCATCTGAGAGAAATATATGGTTGGCCAAAAAGTCTTGACTCACTTAGGAAGTGGAAAGAAAACAAGAAAATTTTATGGAGCAACACCAACAGGAGGTTAGGTCAGCCTTCCTCATTCGACTACATTAAATAAATGAGTTTGGAAAAAAGTGGAATTACCCTTGACGATCAGCCACATTCTGGTCGACCACCAACCTTTGACAGCGAGACTTTAGTAGCACATTGAAAGTTGAACCTTCTGCAAGTAGTCTTTATCTTGCGAGAGTTTTTGGAGTGTCATCGCATCAGACTGTGCTGAACCGATTGCATCAAATGGATTTTGTTCACAAGAAGTCAACTTCTCAATAAACCAATGGACGACCGATTCTGGAGGCGAATTGTCACATCAGATGAGAACTGGGGTACTTAGCTAATCACGATCGAAAGAGGAAATAGTTTTCGCATTTCAAGAACCGGCATCCGTTCCACAACGGAATCGGTTTGACAAGAAGGTCATAATATCTGTCTGGTGGAATTTCCAAGGAGTACTACATTTCGAGCTTGTTCCACATGGTTGCGCCATCAACGCAAACTTGTATTGCCAGCACCTAGAACACGTGTACGAAAAACTATAGGAGTATCCTGCTTCGATCAATCGAGGTCAAGCTTTGTTTTAGCAGCACAATGCGAGGCTACACGCTGGCAGGCTGACTATGGAGAAGTTCAGACAGATGGACAGTTTTGAGATTCTTCTACATCCACCATTCAGTCCCGATGCTGCTCCGAGGGACTATGGCTTATTCCCATCAATTGCACAATTACTCCATGACCAGCGATTCAACACTTTTGGTGGAGTGAAAGGAGATTGTTTACATTTTTTTTAATTCAAATCCAGCTGATTGAAATCTGGCAAAAATTTGAATGCTAGCTGATTACTGGAAGAAGATCGTAGAGAAAGATGGACTTTATTTTGAAGAATAAATGTGTGTGTTACGGCATAAACTTTTGTTTTTTTCCTTCAGCTTCCTATGTGAGTCAGGAATTTGTGGCCAACCCTATATATTAAACATTCTTGCTTCTCCTGTCTAAAGGCAGAGGGTGCTTTTACTAAATTTTTCCTGTTGCAAATTATTAATGTATAAATATCTGCTAGTATGAGACTTTTTTTCAATGTAATACTTTATGACTCCATTGGTTTTCTTTAGGTTTTCTCTTATAATGAAAACAAAATCTTTTGAGAAGAAATCCAATGAATATATCATAACAGCCATGAAGAGCCTTTCCGCTCTGCTTCAATTTTATTAGTTTCTTTTGTTATTATTGCAGGACGCTATTATGTTTATAATTCGATTTCCATGGTAGAGCTTCTGGAAATACCAGGCCATAATAAGTGTTGCTAAATGTCTGGCCTAAAATGAATCATGAAGATCTTATAAATCTCTATGTATACCTCCAAAATTTCACAGCTTATTTAACATACATATGTCCGCAAGGATATCTATTAGCAATTATTTCCTTCCTTGACATTTGCCTTCATAAAAAGAGGTTGATCCTCGTGTGATATCATCCCTGAAGATACGTCCATTGCCTTAAAGCTTTCAGACAATCCATTGCATATAAATATTCAATTTCATTTCCATATCTGTTTTTAATATTGCATACAAGCGAAAGACTTCATGGACTGTTTCCCAACAGGCTGCCGGCCTATGTTGGGCAACAGTAATCTACGGGACATTTGAATCCTCTTCCGATCCTTAAAGTACATCACAAGATGCTAGGTTGATTATATATTTTGCACACATGTTTTCCTAAATTAATATCCTTTTTTTGACAAAGCTATTCTTAAAAGCAATTCATATACAAGTTCTAACAATTTTGTTTTCAAAAACTTAATTATAACTTTTCTTGGACTTGATAAAGTTAACTAAATTTACGATTTTTCTAAATTATCTTCGTTACTATATATCTAACACCAACAACTGAGGCAAACCTCACAAATGCAGCAGCAACAAATGGATCAGTTGATAACCTCAAATTGGGACCAAGTAGTCTAAAGAAAGGCCGGGGTTTTTTGCTTGCATGTCATAGAATGAAAAACTTACAGGATGAAGCTGTTACTCAATTTTTGATTGCTTGCTACAAATTTCAATCGTATTTCAGAAATTCCAAAGTGCTTGCAAGTAAATTAATCAGACCCCCTCAAAATATATGGCTCTGTGCAACCATCATTCAGAGACCGAACCATCTTACAAAGATGTAAATCGAAATTAAATACTCCAAATTGTTCTAAAATTTTGTAATCCAATTTTTGTGTTCGAAAAAGGAAGTAGTTAAACCTTTATTTTATGTTATAGATATTTCATATATACCTTTTATCATGGCGATAAAATATTGTTTTCTTATTTTGCTCTCTCTCTCTCTCTCTCTTTTTCTCCTCTCTATGCAAGGTTTACTACTCTGCCTGAATTATTCTGCAGGAACGTACCTGTAGACCTATAGTCTCGTTATTTTTGATAGTTCAGTTTGATGAATTGCATGATAGATGCAGGAAGTGCATAATGCGAAGAGAGTTACAGATTGAATTTGTTTCTTTTCAACAGGAATTGTAAGTGCCTTATTTCGACCTGGCGACAATGAGGAGATGTCTGGTACTAAGGTGTCATGGACCGCGCTTTGCGTTTACCGTCAAGAAAGTTCTAGGTTAAAATACTTTGATTAAATAGAGTAAGAAAGCATCTAAATACTACTACGGACAAAATAAGCATAGGTATCTTGAGAGGAATTGGGAGCTATTGTGGAATGAAGTGATAAGGGTAAGTAACCAAGAGAAGAAGAGCTATGCGAACATCAAGGAGATGAATGGCACGATACTAGTGAGCAATGTTGAGGCCATAAGTCGATGGCAAGAATACGTTGATGAGTTTAATAATGTGGCGATGGAAAACGATGCAAAGGTAAACAAGATTAGCTTATTTGGTGCAATGCAGGTCATGTATAAGGCTAAGTAAGAGATAAAAATGGAAGAGGATGTTAGTAATTTTAGAGGTTTGAAAAATTGCAAACGAGTGAGGAAGATAATAGAGTTACTCATATGGTAAAATGTGGTGGAAGCTTCTGTTATTGAATGGATCTGGTCATCTAGTAGCTGTGCTGTATGGTCTTGTTAAATTGGAAGCGAGGCTAAGGACAGGCACAGTGCAGCAATAGAATGGTTCTGTTAAAGCAAATTGACGTAAGAAGAATATAAGAACTAATGGTAGGACAGTTCTGTTGAGTGATGTATATAAACACTAACACTACATAAAAATTCTGATTGGATTAACTGAATAAGAAGAGTAATTTAGGAATTTATAGAGCTTTAAAAAGAGAGGTTTAGAGCCAGTAAGGGGTATATGGATCGCAGATTTGCACACCGCTAGCTTAAAAATCAAGTGATTATAGTAGTGAAGTGTGTGTAGAGTTGATAGATCTGGAGAAAACCTAAAATCGTGCAAATGGAGATTCATTCGAGCAAGTGTTACGAAATTTACATTGAGTGGAAAAATATTAGATGGTGTCAAGTGTAATAATGTTGAAGATAATGATTGGGTTAGACTAAATGATAGCTGGATTAAGTGGCTTGAACGAATTGCAGAAGGTAGTAAATCAAGGCTGTGTAATGTTACTAGGGATGTTTAATATCCTTAGAGTAGTGAGAGAAGTACGTATTGGAATGAGAGAAATGGGTGAGATTGATGAGGAAGGGTAAAGGATAGACTCTATCTATGTCGGTGTAATAGATATCTTAATGATTATGTGTCCGTGGCTAAGAGTGTGAGAGGAGGTAAGAAAAAGTTTGTGAGAAGAGGGAAGTAAAAGTGTTGTTTGTGGTGTGACTCGTGAAAAGGGCAAGGATCTAGGTATCAAGGATGTATTGGAAATGGTAATGGTATGGAAAAAACAGATTAGGTAATTAGGTAATTTATATTAGAAATTATGTCTGCCAAATTGGTTACACAAGTCCTGATCCCCATAATTCACACACCTCTACTTTACTGATTCACGGAAAATGGTTTAAATTGAAATAGTGCACAGAGTAGTATTGAACAGTATTTTGATGAGAATTTTACTGGTTTTGTGTTGAATGATTCTTTCTATCTATTTTTTAGAATGGTTTTCTGTAGTAATGTAGATTAATTAAAACCTCTTGTTTCTGGTGGATAAACGTGTTGTGTGTGTGGAATCCAGGTTTAGAGAGGTTAGTTAGATATTTAAAGTGATTTTCTTGAGTATTAATGTTTGCCCAAGAATTAGGTCTTAATATCGCGCTCATTTTCTAATTGTACTCTCCTCTCTTTCATTTTTCCTCCGGTTTTCCCGTCTGAACCTTTCATAGAGAGGGATGTAATTTTAATCATGTACACAAACTTTATTTATCCCTTCAGTACCTTAATTTGTCCACTCTCATTTTTCCCTTCTGTCTTTGCCTCTCACCACACTTAACCTCTTTGGGATTGTAGGATATACAGTGATGTTTGCAGGACCACCTCAACACAGTATTGGAAAATGAATTAATGTTTTCCACTTCTACGAGCGACTAATTCCATTCATAAGCAAATTTTCACGCTTCTTTGACACCCTTTGGCAGACGTACCTCAACTCTACAAGAACCCTTACTTAAAACTATCTTTTGTGTGTTCGTTATTACTAAAGAGACACTCACTTTTTTCGCTTGTAAAGAACCATTACTCAAATTTAATATCGCAGGATAATCTCATTCATACATACATTTGTTGTTTGTATTTCCTCAAGGAAGTTTATGGAAAAAGATTCACAAGCATTTTAGACAGATACAAATAAACATAACTTATTTCTGGCTTTCGGGAATCTAGTGGCTTTTGCTAGGTTTAATAAGCAATTTAATCGACTAAGAAAGCCTAACAACACTTTTACAGAGAACAATATTTTGATTTAAAACAAAATATTAGCCTGCAAAGATTAAAGAACGACCATTAAACTGGAAGAGGGAATAAAATGGTTTAAAATGGTTATAAACACAAGGCTGAAGCGCCTTAGGTAAAAGTCCTCTTATTAGGCAGGGAAAAATTTTTAAAAAAATACAGACATAACAAAGATTGCAATGTACTTTCAAAACAGTATCTGTAAAGAATAATAAAAGAAACATACACACATATAAACTCACAGTAAATATAAGTGTGAGAAGGAGGGATTAGAAAAACAGGGATCCCATGTCTATGGCAAGCAGGTGTTTTGCATTCTGTGCTTGAAAATCCCTCGCACCCAGCTGTTGCTTGCTAGTTTTTTGACCGCTTGCATTCCACGAATTCCAATGGCATTCCACACATTCCTAACTGCTTGCAAGCACACTTTACATGTAGGAAGCTAAGAATGGAAGCAAGTGCAAGCAATTTTCTCTTATATTTTAAATGATGAAATTATGAATTTATTAATTTTTTAATTGGAAACTTTATTTCACGATTTTTTGTGGCAAGGGGGTGGGGTGATATTTGGCCTTACATGATTCTTACTTGAGAAGGTTTAAATGATTCCTCCGCATGATTTGTTAATGCCATAGATCTTAAGCTGTGAATCATGCTCTAAAATCAAACCAAGAATAATCTAAGCATGTTGTGTTCTTTGGGTGGTTGTTGTCTCTTTGTTATTGTTCTTATTTTTTTCGTTACTTCAGACATTATGATTTGAATCATATGCTTAGAATGAATAGAATTGATTAAGTAGTTGCAGGCATTTTCCTTGATAACAGATGCGTATGGGGATCACTTGTTTGATAGCAGTTTCAACCACACTACCTCTTGTTTCAATTTACAGGCGGAGAAATAATAATCTCTAAATTGCTTGTAGTATGAATTTTTTTCAAAGTAATATTTTAATGTCCCATTGGGATTTTTTGACCTTGTTTTCCTTCACTGGGAGCTACAAAATTGTGTTATAGTATAGATTATATATTTAACTTAGGAACTTTTTTTAATATCAACGATCAATTTCTGCCTCTACTATTCTATTTTTATTTTTTGCTTTCTCTCTGAGTCCTTATTAGAGGGAGGCTCTAACTTCATCGATCTAATTTCAGCACATATCTTCTCAAATAGCCATATTTTCATTATGTTTCTCTCTCTATAATTCTTACACAGGGTACTTATTTTCTTTACAAGGTATGATCTTCAATGTAGTTTGATAGAGCACATCGACGCAAAGGAAACTAAAGGCTTGATTTCTTCTCCTCACCGAGCATCCAACCTTTTTCATAAGCAAATTTTTACCTGTCTTCGTCACTTGCCTAAATTAAACTGTTTATACCTCTATCATTTATTAGTGAATGAAAATTCACTATTTGGTCCTTTTTAGAAGCTATACTCTAATTTACTGCCGTAGAATAATCTTAGGATGATATATTTTGCTTCTATTGTGAAAGAGTTTCCTATATAGAAAAAAGCCAAGTGTTTTGGATGGGTATAAATAGTCAATGAACCTTGCTAATGGTTTTGAAAAGTTTGGGTGAAGTCTGCTTGAAGACTTTTGCTTTCTTGTAGTTAGCTATCAACTAATATCAGATTTTCAGAATTCAATTATTGTTGGTGAGTGTAAAATTAAGTAGATGAGCAGTTATTTTCTAAACAAATAAAAACGCAGATTAAGAGGGATTATAATTATATTAAATATGAGAGGTAATATAATACTTTTATTAAAAAGTACTTTCAATATTCAAGAAACAAATACCTCAAACTTATAAGATAAATTAAATCGATTGAAATATATTTTCCAATAAAAGGCCACAGCAAAAAGAAAATACACAAACATCCACACATACATTTAAAGTGTTCAAAGTTGTGATGATGAAAGCAGGGACCACAAAACTCTAGCGAGCTGGGGTGTGTTGCCTTTTGTGCTTGCAAATGACTGGAAGCAAATCTCTTTCGCGCAGCTGTTGCTTGATTGTCATTTACCTGTTTGAATTCCACAAATTCCAAATGGCTTTCCACATTCCTCATTGATTGCAAGCACACGTTGCTGGAAGAGAGCGAAAGTGATTGGGATCTTGGAGTCAAAAACTGAAATTAAAACCAATTTCAAGCAATTATTTCTCTCGTGCTTATATGTAAAGAAAATAAAGATATTATGATTTTGGTGGCGTGGAAATGAATTATTGGATATAATCTCCTTTAGAAAGGGTATTTTAAATGAGGCCGCATCCTCAGATTTATAAACTAAAATTGATTAGAATGGATGTAGTTCTTGAGGTAACAATGAATAAATGTAAGCGTCTAATTCCTGTCACATTATTTTAAGATCTGTTTGAAAAATAATAATAATTATTTTAATACATTAGGATCTAGCAATTTCCTTATGTATTGAGTTAATTTAATTAAGCTGTTCATCAAGCTCTAAAAAAGATAAATTATGACTTTTATTAATCTTTAATACTCGGTAGGCCTAAGTTTCTAAAGAAATTGTGTAATTTCTATGGCTTCAGATAATTTAAATAAATTTTATCATAATAATTAAATTATCGGAATAAAAGATAAACAATTCGAATAAGTACTTCTCTTACCCCGTGAACGATCGGGAAACGCTTCGACCTTTTACCTCTAAATAGAAAGCAAATTATTTTATAGATAAATGCAGCTTAAGGAAGGATCTGGGCATTCCTGCCCATTTGTAGTGCAAGCAAAAGATGCTTTAAAGGATATGCTTGGAATGAATAGAATGCAGTCATGTAGGCTCAAGTATTTTCCATTTTCCTTAAGAGCTTTATAGTAAGCGAACCAGGTGTTAAATCTGTTTCATGCACAACCGTGTAACTGTCATTTTCATGTCGTAAAAACAATCAATTAGGTGTTTTAGGCCCTTAAATTATATTGGTTTGTGACTTTTCTCTCTGTGTAATATGTTATGATTATAATAATTCCTTTAGCTGAAAAACATGATATTCATTGGATTTCATTGTTTTTTTTACTTAGTTTTCTTTCATAAGCAGATATATAAATGCACATAACAACTATGAATAGGTATTTTACGCTGTTGCTTTTAATAATGTTTGGTGAAGTAGATGAGAAAAGAGTGAATATAGCATGGCAGTCATGAGATCAAGATAAAGATCAATGATCAATGCCATTTCAAGTAACATGACCGAATACACACGCATGTGCAAAGAGTAATTAGCAAAACAGTTGCTCTCTGACATACATTTAAATGTGATAAGAAGGTAAGCTTTCGGTGCAAGAGGTCCATGGAGATGTTCCCATTACCCTATAGTACACTTCAATGCATATACTTATTCTCTTTCCTTTTTATTCTTGGTGTTCTAAAATGCTTGCAATTACACCAATATATGAAGTATTCTTCCAACAATGGTACCGGAATATGTTAAGGAACATGACTATTTAAGGGTCTGTAGCGTACTATTTTAACTACTAAACATAATTAGTAACTTAATCTATGTACTTTCAAGACTTCTTATCTAACCTTCATTTCAAAATTGGTTGTGAAAACTACCTCCCTCTTTAGTTTTCTAGCATTTGCAGTGATATGATGCAAAATTGAGTATTTTACCCTAACACTTTATACATACTGCTCTTAACATTGTAGTTGCTAGGAAATTATTTAAAATATTATTTTGACATGGCAAAAATATTTTGAAATTTCTTAACAAATAATTTTGGAAAATTAGATGTAACCAATGTAGACGGGAGAAGTAGGTAAGCTTAACAGATAGATCAGCAGGTAAACACATGAGTTGCTTCATTCACATTGGCACCAGGTAGTCAGAGTGGGGATAATGTATTTTTGATTACATATGTTTGAGGCCAAAACTGAAAAAGAACAAAACTCTAAAGCATGGATAAATAAGCAGTTTCAAATCATTAAGATAACCAAACTATCAAAAGTAGAGTTTATAACGGGCAAATTTTTCTACGGGGTTTCACGTTTTAATTAGTAATCAATCAGATTATTTTATATTGAACACGGTATTTGATCTTCTATCACATTTAGCATTAACTAACTTCCTGAAAACACAGAAATTCAGCAATTTTGAAAATATAAAAGATATCTTCTTTTCTTCCTATTTTTTCTTGCTTACTATACCCACCTTCTACCAAATTTTTACACAGCTGCATATATTATTTTTTCCGAAAAGTGAAATAAACTTCAATTTCAATGGCGTGTATTAATTGCTTTTTAATACAAGTAGTTTCTTTGAAACAAATATATCGCTAACACACAATAAGAGATGAAAAAACTGGTTTAAATAAGCTTGAATAAAAAGCTTACGCATAAATAAATAAAAATCAATAGATATAATATGACCAATTTTGCCAAAGATATTTAGAAGAGCTGCGTGAACTTTGGGTCTTTATAAGGCCATACAATTCCCCCTCGCTAAATTAAAACATTACAGAACAAAACTCCTTTCAAATTCATATTGGCATGACATGCCAAGATATCCTTTTTCATTTAACATATTTAATAATTTTATAAGGAGGCATGTGATTAGCATAGACTATGTTTGGTTGACTTCCTTATTTTATATATATAGAGATCCTTTCTAAGCAGATTTTAGTGCAAATTTATATGCTCTAATTATCATTTGGAAGAAGACAAATTTTATACAAATTATATGTTCAAAATAATAAAGTTCGTTCTATTGATAATAGTACCATTATTCTGACCAATTTTAAATTATGATATATTTCGACAATGATAAATTTCCATTTCTGACGTCAGACTGCGATAATGAATCTTTCAGCCTCAACCACTGAATGATTAGTTCTTTAAAACATTTCCTCCCTTACATAAATCTAGGAAAGTTCTTGGCATCCGATAGTGATCCAAAGAAATGTGATTTTACCAGTTTCTTCGACATACCTTTATTCTTGAATTCAATTACAAGCACAGTGAAAAAAAACCCATAATTCTTTTTTTTTCCTTAATCTTTTGAATTCTTTGGTCTAGATTTAGCAACTTTTCTAAGGAATCTAAGCTATTCTCTTTTGTGTCCTATTAGTAATATAAGTGATTATTCCAATACAACATTTGAAATTTTCTACATTTTAGTTGGTTTTAGATTAAAATGAATAGAGATTATAACAACTAAAAATTAGAAATAATTAATGCACTCCAGTTTCTTATAGTTATCTTATTATATTTATTATAATTAGGTTCTAGTTGAAGGATAAGACTGCTTATACATCTCAGGTAAAACTAACAAGAAATTCTCGACAGATCTCTTAAAAACTAATGAATATGATTTGTTTTGGGTTCGTTATTTCCTAATATTTTTATTGAAGAAATGTGTAACTCATATCACAGACAGTTTTGCATCTCTTATAGGCAGAATATGTTCTTGCTCTCGCTCTGAACTAAATTCTGCTTGCATGCAGATAAATGCTTTCAAACACGTGCTTGGAATGTCTGGAATGCAGTTTGAATAGTGCAAGCAGCGGATCTGCTATTGTTAGCTCTCTGTGCAACTTGAAGCAAACTGGCCTCAAAATGAACACCTGAATTTCTCTTTGCTTGTGGGAGGCACGAATCGGTAGGTAGGTGCGAGAACCCATTTATTTTTTATAGTTCAAATAATTTTATTAAGGTAAAGAACCCTCAATCAGGCGAAGGTTATCTCGACTTTCTCTACAATCTATCACATAGAAGATTGAAAATATATCATTATTTAATTATTTGCTTCCTATATTATAATAACTTTATTTGGATTCCTTTCGATAGTACTAAAAAACCTTATAATAATTCAACTTTACCTTAATCGAGAAATGAGCATTGTTTTATCGTTTATCAATTCTTATTTATTTAGTTTTTAAATTGCTCTTTCGCAATGTGGTCCTTTTCCTAAGGGGCAATTTTGATCTCTTCCTAAATAGAAAAGGGAAGGGATTATAGGAAATCCGTTTCCTTTGCATCTATTTCATGCAATTATGCTTTCAAGCAGAACAAATTCTTCTGAATGCAATCTTGGAATAATGAAATACAGAGATCCGTACGTAAGTCTATAGTCTGCAACGTTCTGCTTGAAAATAAATGCAAGCAGATGGTTATACAGTGTACCTGGTTTCTGTATTTGCTTGTGAGGCGAATACAGGCAATGCAGAGAGGAAACATCGTGAGAAAAAGACTATTTTTTCATCCATTGAACTTTTGTAGAAGAGTTCAAAGCATACTCGGTTTGAGTTTTCTTTGATATCAATGTCAGACTCATAAAACATTGACTTTCACAAAACATTGAAATAACATTGAACCGTTGACCCTGTCTAAATTTAGGTTTGGTTTCTTTACTAAAAAAGGAAGAATGGATTATAAAGTAAGATAATTTTGTTGCCTATGTATATTTTTATTCCTTGGAAAACCAACGTTCTTAGTATTTCAAACCCTGAGGCTAGTAATTTCTTAAGTGAAATTGATAACAGAGAGGTGAACTTGTGGGGAACTTGATTAAGCATTTGTAGTGAGATGATACAAAATTGAGGTATTTTACTTCACCACTGTCTACATACTGCTCTTAACATTTTAGTTGCTCGGAACTTAATTAAAACCTTAATCTCACATAAAAATAATAGCATGAAATTTCTTAACAGATAATTGGAAAAATTAGAAATAAATTTGGATAGGATATTTAATAAATTGCATATTGGAAAAAAAAGCAGGTAAGCTTAACAGATAGATCAGCAGGTAAACACTTGAGTTGCCTCATTTCCATTGGAACCAGGTAGTCCGAGAGGAGATGATGTATTTTTGATTGCATATGTTTGAAGCCAAAGATGAAAAATGACGAAACTCTAAAGCATGGATAAATAAGCAGTTTCAAATCATTAAATGTAACCAAACTATCAAGAGTAGAGTTTATATCGGGCGAAATCTTCTACCGAGCTTCACGTTTTAATTAGTAATCAATCAGATTATTTTATATTGAACACGGTATTTTATCTTCTTTCAAATTTAGCAGGAATTAACTTTCTGAAAACAGAGAAGTTCAGCATTTTTGAAAAAATTTATAATATCTTTTCTTGCTTACTATACCCACTTTCTTCCAAATTTTTAAAAAGCTGCATTTATTTTTTCCCGAAAAAAAAAAACTTTAATTTTAAGGAAGTGTATTAATTCATTTTTAATCGAAGAAGTTTACTCAAAACAAATATTTCGCTACCTCACAATAAGAGAGGAAAAAACTGGTTAATAATCTTGAATAAAAAGGCCCTCATATAAATGAATAAAAATCAATAGATATAATGTGACCAATTTTGCCACAGCTATTCAGAAGAGCTGCTTCAACTTTGGGTCTTTATAGGCCATACAATTCCCTCTCACTAAATTAAAACATTACAGAAGTAAACTCCTTTCTAATTCATATTGGCATGACATGCCAAGATATCCTTTTTCATTTAACATTTTAATAATGATATAAGGAGGCATTTGATTAGAAAAGGCTATGTTTGGTTGACCTCCTTATTTTATATGTATAGGTATTCTTTGTAAGCAGATTTTAGTGTCATTTTTTATGCTCTAATTATCATTTGAAAGAAGACAAATTTTATACAAATTATATGTTCTAAATAATAAAGTTCGTTCTATTGATAACAGTACCATTATTCTGACCACTTTTAAATTAGGTTATATAATTGTCAATGATCAATTTCAATTTCTAACGTCAGCCTTAACAACTGGACGATTAGTTCTTTGGAAACATTTTCTCCCTTACATAAATCTAGGAAAGTTCTTGGCATCCGATAGTGATCCAAAGAAATGTGATTTTACCAGTTTCTTCGACATGCGCTTATTCTTAAATGAAACTACAAGCACATTGGGACAGAGCCATAATTCTTCTTTTTTTTTCAATCTTTGGAATACTTTGGTGTAGATTTAGCAAATTTTTTAAGGAATCTAAGCCATTTTCTTCTGTGTCCTATTAGTAATATAGGTGATTATTTAAAAACAACATTTCAAATTTTGTACATTTTAGTTGGTTTTAATATAAAATGAATAGATATTGAACCAATTAAAAATTAGAAATATTTAATTCACTCCAGTTTCTTATAGATATCTTATTATATTTATTATAATTGGTTCCAGTTGAAGGATAAGACTGCTTGTACATCTCGCGTAAAACAAACAAGAAATTCTCGAAAGATGTCTTAAAAACTAATGAAATTGATTTGTGTTTGGTCCGTAATTTCCTAATATTTTTTGGAAGAAATTTTTAATTTATATCACAGACACTCTTTTGTATCTCTCACATGAGGAATCTGTTTTTCCTCTCGCTCAGAAACAAATTCTGCTTGCACGAATATTAATGCTTTCAAAGCTTTGCTTGAAATGTCTGAAATTCAGTTAGATGAATGCAAGTAGTGGATCTACTATTGTTAGCTCTTTGTGCAACTGCAAGCATGCTGGCCTCAAAAGGTACGCCTGAATTCCTATTTGCTTGTGGGAAGCATGACTCGGGAGGTAGGTGCGAGAAACCATCTCTTTTTTTCAGTTCAAGTGAGTTTTATTAAGGTAAAGAACCACAATCAGGTAAATTCTCTCTTGACTTTCTCTACAATCTCTCTAATAAAGATTTGAAAAGGAATCATTATTTAATTATTTGCTTCCTATATTATAATAACTTCATTCTAAATCCATTTAATAGTACTAAGAAAGCTTATAATAATTCAATTTTACTCTAATCGAGAAATAGTCATTGTTTTATCGTTTATCGTTCCTTATTTATTTAGTTTTCAAATTGCTCTTTCGCAATGTGGTCCATTTCCTATGGGGTATTTTTGATCGCTTCCTTCATAGAATAGGGAAGGGATTATAGAAAACCCCTTTACGTTGCATCTTTTTCATGCAAATTATTCTTTCAAGCAGAACAAAATTCTTCTGAATGCAATCTTGAAATAATGAAATACAGAGATACGTACGTAGGTTTGTAGGCTGCAACGTTCTGCTTGAAAATCAATGCAAGCAGATGGTTATACAGTGTACCTGGTTTCTGTATTTGCTTGTGAGGCAAATACAGGCAATGCAGAGAGGAAACATCGTGAGAAAAAGACTATTTTCTCATCCATTGAACTTTTGTAGAAGAGTTCAAAGCATACTCGGCTTGAGTTGTCTTTGATATCAATGTCGGACTCATAAAATATTGACTTTCACAAAACATTGAAATACCATCAAACCGTTGACCCTCTATAAATTAAGGTTTGGTTCCTTCACTAGAAAAGGAAAAGTGGATTATAAATTAAGATAATTTTGTTGCTTATGTATATGTCCATTCCTTGAAAAACCAACACTCTTAGTAGCTCAAACCCTGAGGCTGGTAATTTCTTAAGTGAAATTGATAACAAAGAGGTGAACTTGTGGGGAACTTGATGAATGTATAGGTTAGGAAAGAAATTCGAATTTGGCCTAATAAGTTCCTTAATATTCTTTAATTAAGAAATTTTATCAGGCTCGAGGTTTTTTTTTAATTAAGAAAATTGTGAAAGCACATAGAAGGTGAGAAAGTAATAATTTTAATATGAAATACTGCAATGATTTATTCACTTCAGGGGAACTTAAAAAATCTTCAGGACGAAGGTGTAAATCTTTAGTGGAAATTTTCTGGTTTTAAACATATGAATGGATAATCTTTAATTTTAGAAGGGTTATAAATAGTAAAAATTGGAAATATAACAAGAAAAGAAAACAATATTTTTATTAAATTTCCGCAATGGTTAAAATAAGTATCAAGATCAATGATCATTGTCATTTCAAGTCACATGACCGAAAACACTTAAATGTCATAAGAAGTTAAGCTTTCGGTACAAGAGGTCTATGAAGATGTTTCCATTACCTTATAGTACACTTCACTGCATAAAATTATTCTCTTTCTTTTTTATTCTTGATGATCTATAATGCTTGGAATTAAACCACTATATGAAGTATCTTTCCAACAATGGTACCGGAATATGTTGAGGAACATGAGTATTTAATGGCCTTTGCGTACTATTTTAACTGTTAACCATATGTAGTAACTAAATTATGTACTTTCCAGACTTTTAGTCTAACCCTTTTCACAAAATTGGTTATTTAAAGTAACACTCATCATCGTTTTCAAACATTTGTAGTGAGATGATCCAAAATTGAGTATTTCACTTCACCACTTTCTACATACTGCTCTTAACATTTTAGTTGCTCGGAACTTAATTAAAACCTTAATCTCACATGAAAATTATATCATAAAATTTCTTACTAGATAATTGGGAAAATTAGATATAAAATTTGGAAGGGATATTAAATAAATTTAATATTGGAAAGGAGAAGCAGGTAATCGTAACAGATAGATCAACAGATAAGCACATGAGTTGCTTCATTCACATTGGCACCAGGTAGTCAGAGTGAGAATGATGTATCTTTGATTGCATATGTTTGAAACCAAAGCTGAAAACTGACAAATCTCTAAAGCATGGATAACTGAGCAGTTTTAAATCATTAAAGATAACCAATCTATCTAGAGTATAGTTATATCGGGCGAAATCTTCTACCAAGCTTCACGTTTTAATTAGTAATCAATCAGATTATTTTATATTGAACACATTATTCGATTTTCTTTCACATTTAGCATGAATTAACTTCCTACAAACAAAGAAATTCAGCAATTTGGAAAATATAAAAGATATTTTCTTTTCTTCCTATCTTTTCTTGCTTCCTCTACCCTCCTTCTACCAAATTTTTAAATAGCTGCATTTATTATTTTTCTCAAAAATGAAACAATCTTTGATTTTAGGAGGTATATTAATTAATTTTTAATCCAAGAAGTTTTCTTAAAACAAATATTTCGTTATCACACACCCTTTCCAAAAGTCTGGTCATTTTGTCTAATACTGATTAAACTCTACCGATTCGACCAAATAACCACACAAATAATAGGAGACGAAAAAACTAGTAAAATAATCATGAAAAGAAGAACTACACATAAATAAATAAAAATTAATAGATATAATATAACTTAATTTGGAACAGATATGCAGAAAAGCTGCGTGAACTTGGAGTCTTTATAAAGCCGTACAATTCCCGCTCGCTAAATTAAAACATTACAAAAGGAAACTCATTTCAAATTCATATTGGCTGATATTTCAAGATATTCCTTTTCATTTAACATATTTAATGAAATTATAAGGAGGCATTTGATTAGAATAAGCTATGTTTGGTTCACTTCCCTATTTTATATGTGTAAGGATTCTTTCTAAGCAGATTTTAGTGTCACTTTGTATGCTCTAATTATCCTTTAAAAGAAGAAAAATTTTATACAAATTATATGTTCAAAATAATAAAGTTCTCTCTATTGATAATAGTACCATTATTCTAACCACTTTTTAATTATCTTATATTTCGTCAAAGATAAATTTCCATTTCTGACGTCAGACTGCGATAATGAATCTTTCAGCTCAACCACTGGATGATTAGTTCTTTCAAACATTTTCTCCCTTACATAAATCTAGGGAAGTTCTTGGCATCCAATAATGATCCAGGGAAATTTGATTTTACCAGTTTCTTCGACATGCGCATATTCTTGAATGCAATGACAAGCACAGTGCAACAAACCCATAATTCTTCTTTTTTCCTTAATCTTTGGAATTCTTTAGACTATATTTAGAAAATTTTTATGAGAATCTAAGCCATTCTCTTATGTGTCCTATTAGTAATATAGGTGATTATTCAAATACAATATTTCAAATTTTCTACATTTCAGTTGCTTTTAGTCTAAAATGAATACAGATTAAACTATTTTTAAAAATTTGAAATATTTAGTTTCTTACAGCTTCTTATAGGTTTCTTATTACATTTATTATAATTAGGTTACAGTTGATGGATAGGAATGTTTATACATCTCGCGGAAAATCAACAAGAAATTCTCGAAAAATCTCTTGAAAATTAATGAAATTAATTTGTGTTTGGTTTGTAATTTGCTAACATTTTTATTGAAGAAATCTCTAACTCATATCGTAGACACTCTTTTGCATCTCTCATAGGCAGAATCCGTTTTTCCTCTCGCTCTGAACCAAATTCTGCTTGCATACAGATAATTGCTTTCAAGCACGTGCTTGGAATCTCTAGAATGCAGTTAGAATAGTGCAAGCAGCGGATCTGCTATTGTTAGCTCTCTGTGCAACTGGAAGCAAACTGGCCTCAAAAGGAACACCTGAATTTCTCTTTGCTTGTGGGAAGCACGAATCGGAAGGGAGGTGCGATAACCTATTTTTTTTCTGTTCAAATGATTTTTATTGAGGTAAAGAACCTTAATCAGGTGAAGGTTCTTTCGACTTTCTCTACAATCTCTCACATAGAGGATTGAAAATAAATCATTATTGAATTATTTGCTTCCTATATTATAATAACTTTTTAGAATTCCTTTCAATAGTACTAAGAAACCTTATAATAATTTAACTTTACTTTAATCGAGAAATGGTCATTGTTTTATCGTTTACCATTTCTTATTTATTTAGTTGTTAATTTGCTCTTTCGCAATGTGGTCCTTTTCCTAAGGGGTATTTTTGATCGCTTCCCTCATAGAAAAGGGAAGGGATTATAGAAAATCCGTTTTCTTTACATCTTTTTTATGCAAATTATACTTTTAAGCAGAGCAAAATTCTTCTGAATGTAATCTTGGAATAATAAAATACAGAGATACGTACGTAAGTTTGTAAGCTGCAACGTTTTGCAAGCAGATGGTTCTACCGTGTACATTGTTGCTATCTTTGCTTGTGAGGCGAAAAGAGGCAATGAAGAGAGGAAACATCGTGAGAAAAAGACTATTTTCTCATCCATTAAACTTTTGTAGAAGAGTTCAAAGCCCAATCGGTTGTTTGAGTTTTCTTTTATGTCAAGGGCGGACTCATAAAACATTGACTATCACAAAACATTAAAATAACATCAAACCCTTGACCCTGTCTAAATTTAGGTTTGGTTCCTTTACTAAAAAAGGAAGAATGGATTATAAAGTAAGATAATTTTGTTGCCTATGTATATTTCCATTCCTTGGAAAACCAACGCCCTTAGTAGCTCAAACCCTAAGGCTAGTAATTTCTTAAGTGAAATTGATAACAGAGAGGTGAACTTGTGGGGAACTTGATTAAGCATTTGTAGTTAGATATTACAAAATTGAGTATTTCACTTCACCACTTTCTACATACTGCTCTTAAAATTTTAGTTGCTCGGAACTTAATTAAAACCCTAATCTCACATGAAAATAACAGCATAAAATTTCTTAACAGAAAATTGGGAAAATTAGAAATAAATTTGGATGGGATATTTAATAAATTGCATATTGGAAAGGAAAAGCAGGTAAGCTTAACAAATAGATCAGCAGGTAAACACATAGGTTGCTTCATTCACATCGGACCCAGGTAGTCAGAGTGAGGATGATGTTTCTTTGATTACATATGTTTGAAGCCAAAGCTGAATAATGACAAAACTCTAAAGCATGGATAACTAAGCAGTTTCAAATCATTAAAGATAACCAAACTATCAAGAGTAGAGTTTATATCGGGCGAAATTCTCTACCGAGCTTTACGTTTCAATCAATAATCAATCAGGGTATTTTATATTCAACACAGTATTTGATTTTCCTCCACATTTAGCATGATGTAACTTACTGCAAACAAAGAAATTCAGCAATTTTGAAAATATAAAAGATATTTTCTTTTCTTCCTATCTTTTCTTGCTTACTACACCCACCTTCTACCAAATTTTTAAACAGCTGCATTTATTATTTTTCCCAAAAATTAAACAATCTTCAATTTTAAAGGAGTGTATTAATTTATTTTTAATCCAATATGTTTCCTTGAAACAAATACTTCGTTATCACACACCCTTTCCTAAAGTCTAGTCATTTTGTCTAATACTGATTAAACTCTACCGATTCGACTAAATAACCACACAAACAATAGGAAAACTTGCATTAAATAATTTTGAAATAAAAGAGGCTTACACATAAATAAATAAAAATCAATAGACATAATATAACTAAATTTGCCACAGATATTCAGAGGCGCTGTGTGAACTTGGAGTATTTATAAACCATCAAATTCACCCTCACTAAATTAAAACTTTACATAAGGAAACTCCTTTCTAATTCATATTGGCTGACATCCCAAGATATTTCTTTTCATTTAACATATTTAATGATTATATCAGGAGGCATTTGATTATAAAAGGCTATGTTTGATTGACCTCCTTATTTTATATGTATAGGTATTCTTTCTAAGAAGATTTTAGTGTCATTTTGTATGCTCTAATTATCATTTGGAAGAAGACAAATTTTATACAAATCAATGTTCAAAATAATAAAGTTTGTTATGTTGATAATATTACTATTATTTTAACCATTTTTAAATTATGTTATATATTCGTCATTGATAAATATCCATTTCTGACTTCAGAGTCCGATAATGAATCTTTCAGCCTCAACCACTGGATGATTAGTTTTTTGGAAATATTTTCTCCCTAATATAAATCTAGGAAAGTTCTTTGCATCCGATAGTGATCCAAGAAAATGCGATTTTACCAGTTTTTTCGAGATAGGCTTTTTCTTGAATGCAATTACAAGCACAGTGGAACAAACCCATAATTCTTCTTTTTTCCTTAATCTTTGGAATTCTTTGTTCTAGATTTAGCGAATCTATCTGAATTGAAGCCATTCTCTTCTGTTTCCGATCACCAATGAAGGTGATATTTCAAATACTACATTGCAAATTTGCTACCTTTTAGCTAGTTTGAGTATAAAATTAATACATTTAAACAATTTTAAAAATTATCAATATTTAATTTCTTCCAGTTTCTTATAGGTTTCTTATTATATTTATTATAATTAGGTTCCAGTTGAAGGATAAGACTGCTTATACATCTCGCGTAAAACAAACAAGAAATTCTCGACAGATTTCTTAAAACTAATGAAATTGATTTGTGTTTGATCCGTTATTTCCCAATATTTTTATTGAAGAAATCTCTAACTCATATCACAGACACTCATTTGCTTCTCTCTTAGGAACAATCTGTTTTTCCTCTCGCTCAGAACCAAATTCTGCTTGCATGCAGATAAATGCTTTCAAACATGTGCTTGGAATGTCTGAAATTCAGTTAGATGAATGCAAGTAGTAAATCTACTATTGTAAGCTCTTTGTGCAGGCCCAAGCAAGCTGGCCTTTAAAAGGAACAGCTGAATTTCTCTTTGCTTGTGGGAAGCACGACGCGGGAGGTAGGTACGAGAACCTTTCTCTTAATTTTCTGTTCAAATGATTTTTATTAAGGTGAAAAACGAATGCTACGCAATGAAGAGACCTGATAACTTTTTGAAACACAACGAGAAACTAAAATAATTTTGTTCTTGTCCTTGATAATTGTGCCTAACTTAAATATGTTTTTCATACTCAAAGTGCTATTTTATGTCTTCTTGTTTTCACTATAATGAAAGCTGTAGTTCGGAGGATAGAAATGGGTTAATTTCTTCCTAGAGTTTTGAAATGCAGCCTCTCAGCTATCTCATTTAAGATTACAGCCGATCTGCGATAGAACTCTTAACAATCATGTTCAATTTCATTACCTCCGACCCCATTTCTTTCCTTAATTTTCCTCTTTGATTTTCCCTCGGAATAATTGCGACAAGAGGTTATAGTTTCATCGATCTACGCAAACACTCACTGTATTTTCAGTACATTAATTTGTTCAAAACCCATTTTTGCATTCTCTCTCACCACACGTACCATCATTGAGGGTTATTATATTTAATACATGTTGAATTCTTCCCATCCACGAGCGACAAACTCTATTCATAAGCAACTTTACCCGTGTCCTCGACACTCGGCAGCAGAACGGCGCCTGTTAACATAAGTACAATTTTATCACTCTTTTGTATATCTCTGATTAGTAAGTAAAGATTATTTGTTGCTATTAAGGAATCTGTAATTAACTTTATTGAGGTAAAATAATTCAATCTATCTACACATTGAAAAATACCCAAGCTTTTGGTATAGATTAAAACAGTGATAAATTCCTTATTTCTGGATTTCTTAATTTTTGGTAAAGATTATTTGGAGTCATATCTATTGAGGAGTTATTAAGAAAGGTAGACCTAATGTCCCTTTTTAAAAGTGTAATATGGTGAGTGAGCGTAAAAAAAAGTATGAGCTTCCAAGAAATAAAAGAAACTGCGAATGAGGAACTAAAATATTATTAGGAAGGTGCAATAAGAAAAGATTGATCAACGAGTGAAATGAGCGTTCACATAGGAGACCATTTTAGACAAAATAACATTGAAACATACTTTCACAAGCCCAGTTAAAGTGTGTAAAGTTTGAATGAGGAAAGCAGGGTCGCCAAGAATCTGTCAGATCACTAAAACCATGTGAAATTAATGTGTGGTTTCTAAGTTCAGTCGGTTGTATTGAAGATTTTTTTAACATAAAGGACAGAAAGCCTTTTGCCGACTAAGAAGCAGAATCTGATTTCACCTTTGCTGTGAATCAGAGTCTGCGTACGCCGCACAGGCAGTGCCAAGGTGCCTTTATGCATCTATTTGGAATTTCCCCGAATACTGTTAGATGAATGCAAAAAGATGAATTGTAAGCATGTGCACTATTGTAAGCTCTATATGCAACTGCAAGCAAATTGCCTACTGACCGAACACCTGAATTTCTCTCTGCTTTTAGGAAGGACGACTTGGCAGGTAAGTACGAGAAGCCGTCCGTTTTCTCTCAGTTCAAAGTTTTTTTTATTCAGGACAGCGAGCTTATTCATTCGAATTTTCCTTCAGATTCCTCCTAAGTATTTTAAATCGGAGGATGTTCAAAAATCAATCTAAACTTTATTTAAGTATCTGTATGTACTTTCTCCCTATATTTCATATAACTGTAATTAAAATCCCTTCAAGGAAACTAAGAAACCAGGTTGGAAGTCAACTTTAGTTTAACAATGAATACTCATTGTTTTTTCGTTTTATCATTAATATTTATTTAGATTTCAATTTTCTGTTTCCCAATAAATATCCCATACAGATTTTTCAGCTCAAAACCCTTGTTAGATTAAGGACAACAAAAATAATTCTACTAAGAATACTAGCGAGTGACGTACAGGTTTGTTGGTAAATAAGAACATAAAAAAAAGAAGGAGACTGCAAAAGACCATTTATGGAATCATGACGTATGCATGAGAAGACACGAGAATGGAGCATCTGAGACATCGCACACATCACCTAAACTTATTCATCTGGTTTAGCGTGAACTAGTTCTCACTGCTGAAACCCGAAGACATAAGATATGATGTAAAGTTTTTAAAGGACATTCGAGCTCTGGCGCAGAGAAAGACTAATGAATATCAGTTTGTCAATAGGCTTGGCTTCTACTTAAATCAAGAGGAACTGCATACATTTTCGGCAGCTCATTCATTTTAAACGGAATAATTGAATTCAACAAACTTTTAAACAGGTAATTGACAAACTCTATCATAACAGAATAAAAACCTCAAATTTTTAAGTATTGACGTTATTTATTCTAAACAGAGAAAAGAAACGCGAGTCACACTTAATGATGAGACAGTGGAAAGGCAAAATAAATACTTGTTGGTGATTATAATGCCTAACTTGATTATCATTTCCGGTACAATGGTGGCTTTTCACTCTTCTTTTTCTCCTTATAGGGGAAGCAAGATTAGATGTTTATCTTTGGATTACTTATTTAAATCACCTTCAATTTCTGCCTCTATCCTCTTTTCTGTCATTTTCTCCTGGGCTTCCCCATTTAAACTTTGACGGGAAAGGATGTATTAATTCGTTCTTTACCCATTTTTCTCTTTTTCTTTTTTCCTACAAAAACTGCAACCTTTGGGGAGGAAGGCTATCCATCGTTGTTTTCAGGACCCCCTTAACACGGTAGAGTCCAAAGGATTAAATTTTTCCCCCTCCACCAACAAAAAACTCAATTCATAAGCAAATTTCCACGTGTCTTCCACGCCCTTTGGCAGACGTTCCTCTGCTTTACAGAAACCGATACTTATTACTATATTTTGTGTGCCCTTCGTTATTGAAGGGAGATTCCCTATTTGTTGCATTAAATGAACCTTTATATAAATATATTTTCTCGCGGAATTATCCTATGCAAAGTCTTCATGCTTTTGTTTGTCACAGAATTTTGTAAAAACAAATACTCAAATGTTTTGTACAGATAAAAATAAACAGTTTATTTCTGTTTTTTAAGAGTATTATACAAATGACTTATTAGAGTTTATAGGGGTAAAGAACTAAATAAACATAGAAAGAGGAATTAAAATGTATTTAAGGATGATAAAGCACAAAAGCACTGATAATAAGCAGTAAAACATAATTTAAAATAAAATAATGGCAATATATTTTATAATAAAAAATTATAGAAAAAACACACAAAAATGATACATAATCACACGCCTAGGAAGAATTACGAAATCAGGGAATCCAAGCATCTAGCAAGCAGGAGTTATGCGTTGTCGTGCCTGCAGGTGATTGAATGCAAATACCCCTGGCAAGTAGCTGCTGCTTGATTGTTGTTAGCCTGCTTGAATTCCTCGAATTATAATGGCATTCCGCTCATTCCTGAGTGCTTGCAAGCAAACCCATCCTGTAGAAAGCAAAGCTGATTAGTGTCTAGTACTGTAGTCGAGATATAAAAATATAACCATTTACAATCACTTTTTACTATGTGTTTAAATGAAGAAATTACGAATTGAATAGATTTTATTTTAATTTGAAATTTTATTTCAAGATTTGGGGTGGGGGAATACATTTTTGTATTCGAGCTCTACAATTTTGGCCTTATTTGGTATCTCACTTGAAATGCTTTACAAGAGGACGTAAATCTAGAAAACTCTTCACATATAACCATTTTATTTGTTTTTATATATTTATTGTGGAAGTTCAACTAAAATTGTAGAAAGTTCTTTGTGCTTATTCTTTTAGCTTTACAAAGATACCCCCCATCCCCCGCCTATATTTGCAGCCACAAATGCAAACTTTACAAAAGATTTTATATTGTTTTGCAAAACAATGGGTTGGTGAATAAAACTTACTGGCCAGGAACAAAAGTTGTATTAGATAGTAAATTATTGATCTCGCACAAAGCCAATAAGTAATTCTCGAAAAATCTCTTAAAGACTAATGAAATTGAGTGGGAAATTGATTGATTCCAGAACCTGCTTAAGGGCAAATAAGAGTCTCTTTCAAACATTTATGCATGTGCTTTGACTGTCTGGAATATAGTTAGATAAATGCAAGCAAATGAATTGTAAGAGGATGAATCTATTGAATTTCTCGTAACTCGTGGGAAGCATAGTTACAAGTAGGTGTCACTTTTTTCTGTTCAAATGATTTTGTTTTCTTTAGGACAAGCGAGTTTAATCGGGAGAATATTCTCTCAGATTCCTCTGAACTATATTTTCAAATTTTGAGGATTTGTACAAAGTCATCTTTAAACTTTCTTCAATTATATATATCTATCGGATTTCTATATTTCCTATAAGCGTAATTATAATCCCTTCAAGGAAAATAGGAAATCAAGTTGTAATTCTACTTTAGTTCAAACAAGAAATACTAATTGCTTTAGCAATTTATGAATCATATTCATTAAATTATTTTTAATCACATCCTTTAGTGTAATGTTATACCACAAACGAGACGTGTATTTTTTTGCTTATTTTTCCTGTATATGATCTGTAAAGCAGAACAGAATGCCCCGAAATGCATTCCTGAGGTGTAATAATGCAGGCTTACGGAATAATAGTTATAGGTTGCAGCTGAGTGATTAAATTATTTGCTTAAAGACACTTGTTAAGAAATGTGTCTACGGTGTACCTAAATTCTATCATTGTTTGTATATGAAATCAGGAGTTATAGACGGAAAGCGGTGTGAGAAAAAGACACTTATCTCGTGGTTTGAACCTTTGGATATGACGTTGAAGCATAATTGACCTTATCTTTAGTTTTCTTTCATTACTACTAAAATTTTATTTCAAAAACCATTGTATAATCATCCACCGTTTTATCATATATAGATCTGAATTACATTCAAATAAGAAAAATATGAAAAATGGATTAAAACTTTAGATCATTTTGTTAAGAATACTTCTAATGCGGGAAAACCTACCACTTCTTGTACTTTATAGGTCGCATGCTTGAGGCAGACAACTTTTATTTGAAAGAGGTAGCAGAGAGGTGAACTCATGGAGATCAAGGGCTTTGGGGACCGATGGAAATGACATATAAAAAGATATAAAGAGAAATTACCAATTAAATTATTTATATATTACAAAATTACGAAAAATAAAAAAATCACTCAGATTAATACCATTCAGAACTACTAAGAACTCTGATGACAGAAGGAAAAATTTCTAACTGCCATCAAGAGTAAGAATGATGAACGACAAACCTTTCCTTATAGGAAAATCGTTTTTTTTCATTCCTAATGACCCCAAGACTATATAAAACCAACAATAGTTCTTTACCATTATAAATATGGATAAACAACAAAGGCAAGCATATTATATTACTAAAGAATGACGATACAGGCAGAAAAGAGTAAATAAAAGAGTGAGAGATAAGAAGAAAAATAATGGCCTAAGAAGTTAACGAACTCTTGAATAGAAACCCCAGTCACCCCTGGATAGAGGAGCTGGAGAACAATAATAAAGTAACCCAAGGGATCTCTTTCGATAAAGATCAATGATACGAAATGAGCCAACTTAAAACCCTTGTGAGGTCATGAACAACGAAGGAGGTTCTAAGAGTAATACTTTTAAGTGTAAGAATAGAATCATCGTATCCAGCGGTGCTAGGATTCGGTGTCAATTGGCTGAGACAGCACACATCATGTGAACCTAGGCCTAACCTCTGAACTTCAAGTCAGGAGCATTTTGGATCTGGGGCAAAGGAAAGACCAATAAATATCAGTCTGGCAAAAGGATTTTCTTGAATGGTAAGAATAAAATCGAACGGACGTGCGTGAAATTTCACAGGCCGATTAACAAAATAGATAAACCGAAGAATCTTTAAAACTAGCAAATTTCAAACTCCTTCAGAAAATTAAAATCCTTAATTTTTTAAAATTTGGCGTTTAGTTACTCTGAACAAAGAAAGGAAAGAGGCAACTGTGCACAACACGTGAATGTCCTCAATTATATCACATTACAAAGTCAAATTTCATTCAGGGACTCACAGTGATAAGCTCTCATTCATTTTGCTTGTTCAATGATAATGGTGCCAAACCTGGATATATTTTCCATAATAAAGTTGGCTTTTCTGTCCTTTCGGATGCATTAATTTGTAAAATGCCCATATATCCATTTTTTCTCTTCATTTAACCAAACTTAACCTCTTTGAGAGGCAAGATATAATGACTTGATTGTAGGATCAGAACAAGACAGACGAGTTTTAAAAAGTTAATTTTTCTGCCTTTCACTAGGCCAAAATTGCATTCATAAGCAAATTTTACACGTCTTTGATACCCGCTACCGGACGTGCGTCAGTTCTACCTGAACATAACTTTCTTTTGTGGATCCTTTATTATTAAAATGAAGATTCACTATTAGTTGCTTCAAATTTAATATCACTGAATTTCTCAAAAGAGCTTGTGAAAGAAATTACACAAGCCTCTTGGACAGATACAAATAAATCTGAAGTTTTTGTTTGGTTATTAAATAATTTACTAAGCAAGGAATCCTTAACAATAACTTTTCCGAGATCAAATGCTTTGGTGATTGATATAAAATGCTTATTGGTGTTTAATGGGTTAAAAAACTAAAATAAAACATAGAAAGAGGGATTAAAATGGTTTAAAGGATGCTAAACGCTAGAAAGAGGTGCTGCTGGAGCAACCTCAGTTTTCTGAACAGCGGATGTTTTGCATTTTCATACCTGCAAGTGATTGAAAGCAAATCTCTGTCACGAAGCATTCTGCTTGGTTGTTGTTTTTCTGTTTAACGTCAATACTTAAAAATCATAAGGTTTTTATTTTGTTATAAAAGAGTTCGTCAATTACCTGTTTAAAAGTTTGTTTATTTCAATTATTCCGTTAAAAATGAATGAGTTGCCGAAAATGTATGCAGTTCCTCTCGATTTAAGTAGAAGCCAAGCCTATTGACAAACTGAATTCATTAGTCTTTCTGTGTGCCAGAGCTCGAATGTCCTTTACAAACTCTACATCATATCTTATGTCTTTAGGTTCAGCGGTAAGAACTAGGTTCACGCTGAACCAGATGAATAAGTTTAGGTGACGTGTGCGATGTCTCAGTTGCTCCATTATAGTGTCTTCTAAATCATACGTCATGATTCCATTTCAAATTCTATAATTTACCAACAACTCTCTACGTCACTCATTAGTATTCTTAGTAGAATACTTTTTGTTGTCCTTAATCAAACAAGGGTTTTAAGCTGTAAAATTTGTATGGGATATTTATTGGGAAACATAAAATTGAAATCTAAATAAATATTAATGATAAAACGAAAAAACAATGAGTATTCATTGTTAAACTAAAATTGACTTCCAACCTGGTTTCTTAGTTTTCTTGAAGGGATTCTAATTACAGTTATATGAAATATAGGGAGAAAGTACATACAGATACTTAAATCAAGTTTAGAATGATTTTTAAATATCCTCCCTTTTAAAATACTAAGGAGTAATCTGAAGGAAAATTCGACTGAATAAGCTCGCTGTCCTAAATAAAAAAAAACTTTGAACTGAGAGAAAATGGACGGCTTCTCGTACTTACCTGCCGAGTCGTCCTCTCTTAAAGCAGATAGAAATTCAGGAGTTCGATCAGTAGGCAGTTTGCTCTTAGTTGTATATAGAGCTTACAATAGTGCACATGCTTACAATTCATTTGTTTGCATTCATCTAAAAGTATTCCTGAAATTCCAAACAGATGCACGAAAGCATCTTGGTACTGCCTGTGTGGCGTACGCAGACTCTGATTCACAGCGAGGGTGAAATCAGATTCTGCTTCTGAGTCGGCAAAAGGCTTTCTGTCCTTTATGTTTAAGAAATATTGAATACAACCGACTGAACTTAGAAACCACACATTAATTTCACATGGTTTTCGTGATCTGACAGATTCTTGGGGACCCTGCTTTCCTCATTCCAAATTTACATACTTTAACTGGGCTTGTGAAAGTATGTTTCAATGCTATTTTGTCTAAAATGGTCTCCTATGTGAACGCTTATTTCACTCGTTGATCAATCTTTTCTGATTACTCCTTCTTAATTATATTTTAGTGCCACATTCACAGTTTCTTTTATTTTTTGGAAGCTCATACTTTCTTTTACGCTCACTCACCATATTACACTTTTGAAAAGGAACATTTCATTTTTAGGAAAGATAATAAATGCAGCTCTTTAAAAATTTGGAAGAAGGAGGGTATAGCAAACAAGAAAAGATAGGGAGAAAAGAAAATTTCTTTTAGATTTTCTATATTGCTGAATTTCTTTGTTTGCAGGAAGTTAATTCATGCTAAATGTGGAAGAAATCAAATACTGTGTTCAATATAAAATAATCTGATTGATTATTAATTAAAAGGTTAAGCTTGGTAGAAGATTTCGCCCGATATAAACTCTACTCTTGATAGTTTGTTTATCTTTAATGATTGAAAACTGCTTAGTTATCCATGCTTTAGAGTTTTGTCAGTTTTCAGCTTCGATTTCAAACATATGCAATCCAAAATACATCATCCCCACTCTGACTACGTGGTGCCAATGTGAATGAAGCAACTCATGTGCTTATCTGCATATCTATCTGTTAAGCTTATCTGATTTTCCTTTCCAATATTCAATTTATTGAAAATCGCATCCAAATTTTTATGTCTAATTTTCCTAAATTGTCTGTTAAGAAATTTAATAATATTGTTTCCATGTCAGATTAAGGTTTCAATTAAGTTCCGAGCAACTAAAATGTTAAGAGCAGTATGTAGAAAGTGGTGAAGTGAAATACTCAATTTTGCATCATTTCATTACAAATGCTTAAAAAAGAAATTGAGAGTTCCTTTACATAACCAATTTTGTAAAAAAGGTCAAATGAGAAGTCTGGAAAGTACATAAATTAGTTGCTACTTATGTTTAGCAGTTAAAATAAAACGCAAAGGCCCTTTAGATAGGCATGTTCCTCAACATATTCCGGTACCATTGTTGGAAAGATACTTCATATAGTGGTGTAATTTCAAGCATTTTAGAATGTCAAGAATATAAATGAAGGAGAATAAGTTTATGCAGTGAATTGTACTATTAGGTAAGGGAAACATCTTTATGGACCTCTTGTACCGAAAGCTTTACTTCTTATCACATTTTAGTGTATATTCGGTCATGTGACTTGAAATGACATCGATCATTGATCTTGATATTTATTTTAACCATTGCGGGAATTCAATACAAAATATTGTTCGCTTTTCTTGTTAAATTTCCAATTTTCACTATTTAGATCCCTTCTAAAATTAAAGATTATTCATTCATATGTTTAAATCCAGTACATTTCTACTAAACATTTACACCTTCGTCCTGAAGATGTTTTTAGTTTCACTAAAGTGAATAAATCATTGCAGTATTTAATATTAAAATTATTACATTCTCACGTTTTATGTGCTTTCACAATTTTTTTAATATAAAAAACAAACTTGGAGCCTGATAAAATGTTTTAAGAAAGGAATATTAGGCAACTTATTAGGCCAAATTCGAATTTCATTCCCAAACTATTCATTCATTAGGTTCCCCATGACTGCACCTCCTGATATCAATTTGACTTAAGAACTTACCAGCCTCAAGGTTTGAGCTAGTAAGAGTGTTGGGTTTCAAGGAATGGAAATATTCATAGGCAACAAAATTATCTTAATTTATTAACCATTTTTCCTTTTTTGTAAAGGAATGAACTCTAAATTTAGACAAAGTCAACGGTTCGATGGTATTTCAATATTTTGTGAAAGTAAACATTTTATGATTCCGACATTTACATCAAAGAAAACTCAAGCCAAGGAATGCTTTGAACTCTTCTACAGAAGTTTAATAGATGAGAAAATAGTCTTTTTCTCACGATGTTTCCTCTCTGTATTGCCTGTTTTTGCCTCACAAGCAAAGATAGCAACCAGGTACACTGTAGAATGATCGGCTTGCATTTATTTTCAAGCAGAACGTTGCACGCCACTTACGTACGGATCTCTGCATTTCTTTATTCCAAGATTGCATTCAGAAGAATTTTGTTCTGCTTGAAAGCATAATTTGCATGAAAAAGATGTAAAGAAAACGGATTTTCTATAATCCCTTCCCTTTTCTATGAAGAAAGCGATCAAAATACCCCTTAGGAAAAGGACCACATTGCGAAAGAGCAAATTGAAAAGTTAATAAATAGGAAACGATAAACGATAAAACAATGACCATTTCTCAATTAAAGTAAAGTTGAATTATTATAAGGTTTCTTAGTACCATTGAAAGGAATCCTAATAAAGTGATTATAATATAGGAAGCAAATAATTAAATAATGATTTCTTTTCAAATCTTTATTTGAGAAATGGTAACGAAGGTAGAGATAAACTTAACCTGATTTAGGTTCTTTCCCCCTATAAAAATCATTTGAACAGAAAAAAAGAGATAGGTTCTCGCACCCACCACCCGAGTCGTGCTTCCCACAAGCAAAGAGAAATTCAGGTGTTTCTTTTGAGGCTAGCTTTCTTCATGTTGCACAGAGAGCTACAATAGTAGATCCGCTGCTTGCACTATTCTACCTATATTTCAAACATTCAAAGCAAGTGCTTAAAAGCATTTATCTGCATGCAAGCGAAATTTGTTTCAGTTCGAGAGGAAGAACATATTCTGCCTATTAGAGATGCAAAAATGTCTGTAATATAAGTTAGAGAATTCTTCAATAAAAATATTAGGAACTAACTGACCAGACACGAATCAATTTCATTAGTTTTCAAGAGATTTGTCAAAGATTTCTTGTTGGTTATCCGCGAGATGTATAAACTGTCCTATCCATCAACTGGAACCTAATTATAATAAATATAATAAGAAACCTATAAGAAACTGGAGTGTATTAAATATTACTATTTTTAATTGTTTTAATCTCTATTAATTTTAAACAAAAACTAACTCAATTGTAGAAAATTTTAAATGTTGTAGTTAAATAATCACCTATATTACTAATAGGACACAAAAGAGAATGGCTTAGATCCATTAAAAAATTTGCTAAATATAGACTAAAGAATTCCAAAGATTAAGGTAAAAAGAAGAATTATGAGTTTGTTCCACTGTGCTTGCAATTGCATTTAAGAATAAGTTCGTGTCAAAGAAACTGGTAAAATCACAATTCCTGGGTGCACTATCGGATGCCAAGAACTTTCCTAGATTTATGTAGGAGAGAAAATGTTTGAAAGAACTAATCCACCAGTGGTTGAAGCTGGAAGATTCATTGACATCAGAAATAGAAATTTATCATTGATGAAATATAACATAATTAAAAAGTGGTCAGAAAAATGGTACTATTATCAATAGAACGAACTTTATTGTTTTAAATATATAATTTGTATAAAATTTGTCTTCTTCTAACTGATAATTAGAGCATACAAAAATCTGCTTAGAAAGAATCCCTATACATATAAAATAGGGAAGTGAACCAAACATAGCTTATTCTAATCAAATGCCTCCTTATAAAATCATTAAATATGTTGAATGAAAATGAATATTTTGGCATGTCAGCCAATATGAATTTGAAAGGAGTTTCCTTCTGTAATGTTTTAATTCAGCGAGGGGGAATTGTATGGCTTCATAAAGACTCTAAGTTCACACAGCTCTTCTAAATATCTGTGGCAAATTAAGTTATATTATATCCATTAATTTTTATTTATTTATGTGTAGTTCTTCTTTTCATGATTATTTTACCAGTTTTTTCGTCCACTATTGTTTGTGTGGTTATTTGGTCGAATCGGTAGAGTTTAATCAGTATTAGACAAAATGACCAGACTTTATGAAATGGTGTATGATAACGAAATATTTGTTTTAAGGAAACTTCTTGGATTAAAAATTAATTAATACACGCCCTAAAAATCAAAGATTGTTTCATTTTTTAGAAAAATAATAAATGCAGCATTTTAAAAATTTGGTAGAGGTAGGGTATAGCAAGCAAAAAAAGATAGGAAGAAAAGAAGATATCTTTTATATTTTCCAAATTGCTGAATTTATTTGTTTGCAGGAAGTTGATTCATGCTAAATGTGAAAGAAAATCAAATACTGTGTTAAATATAAAATAATCTGATTGATTACTAAATAAAACGTGAAGGTCTGTAGAAGATTTCGCTCGATATAACTATACTCTAGATAGATTGGCTATCTTCAATGATTTGAAACTGCTTAGTTATCCATGCTTTAAAGTTTTGTCAGTTTTCAGCTTTGGCATCAAACATTTGCAATCAAAAATACATTATCCTCACTCTGACTACCTGGTGCCAATGTGAATGATTCGTGCTTCCCACAAGCATAGAGAAATTCAGGTGTTCCTTTTGAAGCCAGCTTGCTTGCAGTTGCGCAGATAGCTAACAATAGTATATCCGCTGCTTGCACTATTCTAACTGCATTCCAGACATTCTAACACGTGTTTTGAAAGAATTTATTTTCATGCAAGCAGAATTTGATTTAGATCTAGAGGCAGAACATATTCTGCCTATTAGAGATGCAAAACTATCTTTGATATGAGTTAGAGATTTCTTCTATAAAAATATTAGGAACTAACGGACCAAACACAAATCTATTTCATTAGTTTTTAAGAGATCTGTCGAGAATTTCTTGTTGATTTTCCGCGAGATGTATAAACATTCCTATCCATCAACTGGAACCTAATTATAATAAATGTAATAAGAAACCTATAAGAAGCTGTAAGAAACTAAATATTTCAAATTTGTAAAAATAGTTTAATCTGTATTCATTTTATACTAAAAGCAACTGAAATGTAGAAAATTTGAAATATTGTATTTGAATAATCACCTATATTACTAATAGGACACATAAGAGAATGGCTTAGATTCTCATAAAAATTTTCTAAATATAGTCTAAAGAATTCCAAAGATTAAGAAAAAAAGAAGAATTATGGCTCTGTTCCACTGTGCTTGCAATTGCATTCAAGAATAAGGGTATGTTGAAGAAACTGGTAAAATCACATTTCTTTGGATCACTATCGGATGCCAAGAACTTTCCTAGATTTATGTAAGGGAGAAAATGTTTGAAAGAACTAATCATCTAGTGGTTGAGGCTGAAAGATTCATTATCGCAGTCTGACGTCAGAAATGGAAATTTATCATTGACGAAATATAACATAATTTTAAAGTGGTCAGAATAATGGTACTGTTATCAATATAAAGAACTTTATTATTTTGAACATATAATTTGTATAAAATTCATCTTCTTCCAAATGATAATTGGAGCATATATTTGGCACTAAAATCTGCTTAGAAAGAATCCCTATACATAAAAAAATAAGGAATTGAACAAAACATAATCTATTCTAAGTAAATGCCTCCTTATAAAATCATTAAATCTGTTAATGAAAAAGGATATCTTGGGATGTCAGCCAATATGAATTAGAAAGGAGTTTCCTTCTGTAATGTTTTGATTTAGCGAGTATGAATTGTATGGCTTTATAAAGACTCCAAGTTTACGCAGCTCTTTTGAATATCTGCGGCAAAATTAGTCATATTATATCGATTGATTTTTATTCATTTATGCGTAAGCTTTTTTATTCAAGATTATTTAAACCAGTTATTTCCTCTCTTATTGTGTGTTTGCAATATATTTGTTTTAAGGAAACTACTTGGATTAAAAAGGAATTAATACACGCGATTAAAATTGAAGTTTATTTTACTTTTTGGAAAAATAATAAATGCAGCTGTTTAAAAATTTGGTAGAAGGTGGGCGTGGTAGGCAAGAACTTCCGTGTTTTCAAAAAGTTAGTTCATGCTAAATGTGAAAGAAGATCAAATACCGTGTTCAATATAAAATATCTGATTGATTACTAATTAAAACGTGAAGGCCCGTAGAATAATTTTCCCGATATAAACTCTACTCTTGATAGTTTGGTTATCTTTAATGATTTGAAACTGCTTAGTTATCTTTGCTTTAGAGTTTTGTCATTGTTCAGTTTGGCTACAAACATATGCAATCAAAAATACATCATCCCCAGTCTGACTACCTGGTGCCAATGTGAATGAAGCAACTCATGTGTTTACCTGTGATCTATCTGTTAAGCTTACCTGCTTCTCATTTCCTATATTCAATATATTAAATATCTCGTCTACATTGGTTATATCTAATTTTCCCAAATTATTTGTTAAGAAATTTTAAAATATTGTTGCCATGTCAGGTTAATGTTTTGAATAATTTTCAAGCCACTAAAATGTTAAGAGCAGTATGTAAAAGTGTTTAAGTTAAATACTCAATTTTGTATCATATCACTACAAATGCTTTAAAACTGAAGAGTGAGTTACTTTACGCAACCAATTTTGAAAAGAGGGTTAGATAAGAAGTCTAAAAAGTACATAGCTTAAGTTACTACATATGTTCAGCAGTTAAAATAGTACGCTACAGACTATTAAAAGTTCATGTTCCTTAACATATTCCGGTACTATTGTTGGGAAGATACTTCATATAGGTGGGTGGTTGTAAGCATTTTAGAACGCCAAAAATAAAACGGAAAGAGAATACGTATATGCATTGAAGTGTACTATAGGGTAATGTAAACATCTTCATGGACCTCTTGCACCAAAAGCTTAACTTCTTATCACATTTACATGTATATTCACGCTATATTTACTTGTTCTCATCTACTTCACCAAACATTATTAAAACCAACAGCGTAGAATACCTATTCATGGTTGTTATGGGCATTTATATATCTGCTTATGAAATAAAAACTAAGTGAAAAACAACAATGAAATCCAATGAATATAATGTTTTTCAGCTAAAGGAATTATTATAATTATAACATATTACATCGAGAGAAAAGTCACAACTTAGATAATTTACAGGCTTAAAACACTCAATTGATTGTTTTTACGACATAAAAAGGACACCTCTACGGTTGTGCGTGAAACAGATTAACACCTGGTTCACTTACTATAAAGCTCTCAAGCAAAATGGAAAATAATTAAGCCTACATATCTGCATTCCATTCATTCCAAGTATATCCTTTAAAGCATCTTTTGCTTTCAGCTCAAATGGGCAGGAATACCCGGATCCTTCTCTCAGCTGCATTTATCTATAAAATAATTTGCTTCATATTTAAAGCTAAAAGGTCGCAACGTTTTCTGATCATTCATGGGGTAAGAGAAGTATTCAATCGAATTGTTTATCTTTTATTCCGATAATGAAATTATTATGGTAACGTTCATTTAAATTATCTGAAGCAATAGAAATTACACAATTTCATTAGAAACTTTAGGCCTACCGAGTATTAAAGATTAATAAAAGTCATAATTTATCTTTTTTAGAGCTTGATGAACAACTTAATTAAATTAACTAAATACATAAGGAAATGGTTAGATCCTAATGTATTAAAATAATTATTATTATTTTTCAAACAGATCTTAAAATAATGTGACAGAAATTAGAAGCCTACATTTATTCGTTGTTACCTCAAGAACTACATCCATTCTCATCAATTTTAGTATATAAATCTGAGGATGCGGCCTCATTTAAAATATCCTTCCTAATTGATATTAAATCTAATAATTCATTTCCCCGCCACCAAAATCATAATATCTTTATTTTCTTTACATATAAGCACGAAAGAAATAATTGCTTGAAATTGGTTTTAATTTCAGCTTTCGACCACATGATCCCAATCACTTTCGCTCTCTTCCAGCAACGTGTGCTTACAAGCAATGAAGAATGTGGATAGCCATTTGAAATTTTTAGAATGCAAGCAGGTAAATAACAATGGAGCAACAGCTGCGCGACAGAGATTTGCTTCCAGTCATCTGCAAGCACAAAAGGCATCACACCACTGCTGGCTAGAGTTTTGTGGTCCCTGCTTTCATCATCCCAACTTTTAATACTTTAATGTATGTGTGTGGTATTTTTTTCCTGATTATTGAGAGTACTTTTTAATAAAAGTATTATATTATCTCTCATATTTAATATAATTATAATCCCTCTTAATCTGCATTTTTATTTGTTTATAAAAGAACTGCTCATCTGCTTAATTTTACAAATCACAAACAATAATTAAATTCTGAAAATATGATATTAGTTGATAGCTAACTAATACAAAGCAAAAGTCTTCAAGCAGACTTCACCCAAACTTTTCAAAACCATTAGCAAGGTTCATTGACTATTTATACCCGCCCAAAACACTTGGCTTTTTTTCTATTTAGGAAACTCTTTCACAATAGAAGCAAAAAATATCATCCTAAGATTATTCTACGGCAGTACATTAGCTTCTAAAAAGGACACAATAGTGGATCTTCATTCACTAATAAATGATAGAGGTATAAACAGTTTAATTTAAGAAAGTGACGAAGACAGGTAAAAATTTGCTTAGGAAAAAGGTTGGATGCTCGAGGAGGAGAGGAAATCAAGCCTTTAGTTTCTTTTGCGGCGATGTGCTCCATCAAACTACATTGAAGATCATACGTTGCAAAGAAAATAAGTACCCTCTGTAAGAATTATAGAGAGAGAAACATAGTGAAAATCTGGCTATTTGAGAAAATATGTGCTGTAATTAGATCAATGAAGTTAGAGCCTTCCTCTAATAAAGACTCAGAGTGGAAGCAAAAAATAAAAATAGAATAGTAGAGGCAGAAATTGATCGTTGATATTAAAAAAAGTTCCTAAGTTAAATATATAATCTATACTATAACACAATTTTGTAGCTCCCAGTGAAGGAAAACAAGGTAAAAAAATCACAATTGGACATTAAAATATTACTTTGACAAAAATTCATACTATAAGCAATTTAAAAATTATTATTTTTCCGCCCGTAAATTGAAACAAGAGGTAGTGTGGTTGAAACTGCCATCAAACAAGTGGTTCCCCATACACATCTGTTACCAAGGAAAATGCCTGCAACTACTTAATCAATTCTATTCATTCCAAGCACATGATTGAAATCATAATATCTGAAGAACGAAAAAAAGAAGAACAATAACAAAGAGACAACAACCACCCAAAGAACACAACATGCTTAGATTATTCTTAGTTTGATTTTAAAACATGATTCACAGTTTAAGATCTATGTCATTAACAAATCATGTGTAGGCTTCATTTAAACCTTCTCAAGTAAGAATCATGTAAGGCCAAATATCACCCCACCCCCCTGCCACAAAAAATCATGAAATAAAGTTACCATTTAAAAAAATTAATAAATTCATAATTTCCTCATTTAAAATATATATGAAAATTGCTGGCACCTGCTTCCATTCTTAGCACTCAAGTAAAGTATAAGACCACCATTCAGCTTCGCTTCCTACATGTAAAGTGTGCTTGCAAGCAATCAGGAATGTGTGGAATGCCAATGGAATTCGTGGAATGCAAGCGGACAAAAAACAAGCAAGCAACAGCTGGGTGCGAGAGATTTGCAAGCACAGAATGCAAAACACCTGCTTGCCAAAGACATGGGATCCCTGTTTTTCTAATCCCTCCTTCTCACACTTATATTTACTGTGAGTTTATATGTGTGTATGTTTCTTTTATTATTCTTTACAGAAACTGTTTTGACAGTACATTGCAATCTTTGTTATGTCTGTATTTTTTTTTAATTTTTCCCTGCTTAATAAGAGGACTTTTACGTAAGACGCTTCAGCCTTGTGTTTATAACCATTTTAAACCATTTTATTCCCTCTTCCAGTTTTATGGTCGTTCTTTAATCTTTGCAGGCTAATATTTTGTTTTCAATCAAAATATTCTTCTCTGTAAAAGTGTTGTTAGGCTTTCTTAGTCGATTAAATTGGTTATTAAACCTTCCAAAAGCCACTAGACTCCCGAAAGCCAGAAATAAGTTATGTTTATTTTTATATGTCTAAAATGCTTGTGAATCTTTTTCCATAAACTTCCTTGAGGAAATACAAACAACAAATGTATGCATGAATGAGATTATCCTGCGATATTAAATTTCAGTAAAGGTTCTTTACAAGCGAAAAAAAGTGAGTGTCTCTTTAGTAATAACGAACACACAAAAGATAGTTTTAAGTAAGGGTTCTTGTAGAGTTGAGGTACGTCTGCCAAAGGGTGTCGAAGAAGTGTGAAAATTTGCTTATGAATGGAATTAGTCGCTCGTAGAAGTGGAAAACATTAATTCATTTTCCAATACTGTGTTGAGGTGGTCCTCCACACATCACTGTATATCCTACAATCCCAAAGAGGTTAAGTGTGGTGAGAGGCAGAGACAGAAGGGAAAAATAAGAGTGGACAAATTAAGGTACTGAAGGGATAAATAAAGTTTGTGTACATGATTAAAATTACATCCCTCTCTATGAAAGGTTCAGACGGGGAAAACGGAGGGAAAATGAAAGAAAGGAAAGTACAATTATAAAATAAGCGTGATATTAAGACCTAATTCTTGGGCAAACATTAATACTCAAGAAAATCACTTTAAATATCTAACTAAACCCTCTAAACCTGAATTCCACACACACACAACACGTTTATACACCAATAACAAGAGGTTTTAATTAATCTACATTACTACAGAAAACCATTCTAAAAAAGAGATATAAAGAATCATTCAACACAAAACCAGTAAAATTCTTATCAAAATACTGTTTAATACTACTCTGTGCACTATTTCAATTTAAAACACTTTTCGTGAAGCAGTAAAGTAGAGGTGTGGGAATTATGGGGATCAGGACTTGTGCAACCAATTTGGCAAACTTAATTTCTAATATAAATTACCTAATTACCTAATCTGTTTTTCCATACCATTACCATTTCCAATACATCCTTGATACCTAGATCCTTGCCCTTTTCACGAGTCACACCACAAACAACACTTTTACTTTCCTCTTCTCACAAACTTTTTCTTACCTCCTCTCACACTCTTAGCCACGGACACATAATCATCAACATATCTATTACACGGACATAGATAGAGTCTATCCTTTACCATTCCTCATCAATCTCGCCCCTTTCTCTCATTCCAATACGTACTTCTCTCACTACTATAAGGATATTAAACATCTCTAGTAACATTACACAGCCTTGATTTACTACCTTCTGCAATTTGTTCAAGCCACTTAATCCGGCTATCATTTAGTCTACCCAAATCATTATCTTCAACTTTATTACACTTGACACGATCTAATATTTTTCCACTCAATTTAACTTTCGTAACACTTGCTCGAATGATTCTCCATTTGCACGATTTTAGGTTTTCTCCAGATCTATCAACTCTACACACACTTCACACTATAATCACTTGATTTTTAAGCTAGCGGTGTGCAAATCTGCGATCCATATACCCCTTACCGGCTCTAAACCGCGCTTTTTAAAGCTCTATATATTCCTCAATTACTCTTCTTATTCAGTAAATCCAATCAGAATTTTTATGTAGTGTTAGTGTTTATATACATCACTCAACAGAACTATCCTACCGTTAGTTCTTATATTCTTCTTAGGTCAATTTGCTTTAACAGAACCATTCTATTGCTGCACTCTGCCTGTCTTTAGCCTAGCTTCCAATTTAACAAGACCATACAGCACAGCTACTAGATGACCAGACCCATTCAATAACAGAAGCTTCCACCACATTTGACCATATGATTAACTCTATCATCTTCCTCACTCGTTTGCAATTTTTCAAACCTACAGGGTATTTTTAATAGCTTCTTTCATAAAAAAGAAAAATCCGTTTTCTTTACATCCTTTTCATGCAAATTATGCTTCCAAGCAGAAGCAAAATTCTTCTGAATGCAATCTTGGAATAATGAAATACAGAGATACGTACGTAGGTTTATAGGCTGCAACGTTTTGCTTGAAAAGAAATGCAAGTAGATGGTTCTACAGTGTACCTGGTTGCTATCTTTGCTTGTGAGGCGAAAACAGGCAATGCAGAGAGGAAACGTCGTGAGAGAAAGACTATTTTCTCATCCATTTAACTTTTTTACAAGAGTTCAAAGCATACTCGGCTTGAGTTTTCTTTTATGTCAATGTCGGACTTATAAAATGTTTACTTTCACAAAACATTAAAATACTATCGCACCGTTGACCGTGTATAAATTTAGGGTTCATTGCTTCACAAAAAAATAAAAAATGTATCAAAATTAAGATAGTTTTGTTGCTTATAGATATTTCCATTCCTTCGAAAACCAACACTCTTACTAGCTCAAACCTTGAGGCTGGTAAGTTCTTAAGTGAAATTGATAACAGGAAGTGAAGTCATGGGTAACTTGATGAATAAATAGGTTGGGAATGAAATTCAAATTTGGCCTAATGAGTTCCTTAATATTCTTTGAGAAAGACATTTTATTAGGCTTCAAGTTTGTTTCTTATATTAAGAAAATTGTGAAAGCACATAGAAGGTGAGAATTTAATAATTTTAATATTAAATACTGCAATGATTTATTCACTTCAGGGGAACTAAAAACATCGTCAGGACGAAAATTTAAATGTTTAGTAGAAATGTTCTGGTTTCAAACATATGAATAAATTTTTTTTAAATTTTATAAGGGATATAAATAGGGAAAATTGGAAATATAACAAGAGAAGAAACAATAGTTATTATTAAATTCCCGCAATGATTGAAATAAATATCAAGATCAATGATCATTGTCATTTCAAGTCACATGACCGAATACACACGCATGTACAAAGAGTAATTAGTAAAACAGTTGCTCTCTGACATACAATTAAATGTGATAAGAAGTTAAGCTTTTATTGCAAGAGGTCCATGAAGATGTTTCCATTACCCTATAGTACACTTCACTGCATAAACCTATTCTCTTTCTTTTTTATTCTTGGCTTTCTAAAATACTTGCAATAAAATCACTGTATGAAGTTTCTTTCCAAAAAGTCGTACCAGAATATGTTAATGAACATGATTATTTAAGGGTCTGTAGCGTAATATTTTAACTGTTAACTATATATAGTAACTAAATTATGTACATTCTAGACTTCTTATCTAACCTGTTTCACAAAATTGGTTATGTAAAGTAACTCCCAATTTCGTTTTCAAACATTTGTAGTGAGATGATGTAAAATTGAGTATTTCCCTTCACCACTTTCTACATACTGCTCTTAACATTTTAGTTGCTCGGAACTTAATTAAAACTTTAATCTGACATGAAAACAATATTATAAAATTTCTTAATAGATAATTTAATATGATTAGACATAAAAGTTTGGATGGGATATTTAATAAATTGAATATTGGAAAGCTTGACAGATAGATCAGCAGATAAGCACATGAGTTGCTTCATTCACATTGGCACCAGGTAGTCAGAGAGGGGATGATGAATTTTTGATTACATTTGTTTGTAGCCAAAACTGCAAAATGACACAACTCTAAAGCATGGATAACTAAGAAGTTTTAAATCATTAAAGATAACCAATTTATCTAGTGTATAGTTAAATCGGGCGAAATCTTCTACCAAACTCTACGCTTTAATTAGTAATCAATCAGATTATTTTATAAGAAACACAGTATTTGATTTTCCTTCAAATTTAGCATGAATTAACTTCCTGCAAACAAAGAAATTCAGCAATATAGTCAATATAAAAGATATTTTCTTTTCTTACTATCTTTTCTTGCTTGCTATACACTCCTTCTACCAAATTTTTAAAGAGCTGCATTCATTATTTTTCCTAAAAATGAAACAATCTTCCATTTTTAGGGCGTATATTAATTAATTTTGAATCCAAGATGTTTTCCTGAAACAAATACTTCGTTATCACACACAATTTCCTAAAGTCTGGTCATTTTGTCTAATACTGATTAAACCCTACCGATTCGACCAAATAACCACACAAATAATAGGAGACGAAAAAACTAGTAAAATAATCATGAAAAGAAGAACTACACATAAATAAATAAAAATTAATAGATATAATATAAGTGAATTTGCCACAGATATTCAGAAGAGCTGCGTGAACTTGGAGTCTTTATAAAGCCATACAATTCCCTCTCGCTAAATTAAAACATTACAGAAGGAAACTCATTTCAAATTCATATTGGCTGATATCCCAAGATATTCTTCTTCATTCAACATATTTAATGATTTTATAAAGAGGCATTTGATTAGAATCAGCTATCTTTGGTTCAAATCCCTATTTTATATGTATACGGATTCTTTCTAAGCAGATTTTAGTGTCATTTTGTATGCTCTAATTATCCTTCAGAAAAAGACAAATTTTATACAAATTATATGTTCAAAATAATAAAGTTCTTTCTATTGATAATAGTACCATTATTCTGACCACTTTTTAATTATGTTATATTTCGTCAAAGATAAATTTCCATTTCTGAAGTCAGACTGTGATAATGAATCTTTCAGCCTCAACCACTAGATGATTAGTTCTTTCAAACATTTTCTCCCTTACATAAATCTAGGAAAGTTCTTGGCATCCGATAGTGATCCAAAGAAATGTGATTTTACCAGTTTCTTCAACATACCCTTATTCTTGAATGCAATTGCAAGCACAGTGGAACAGAGCCATAATTCTTCTTTTTTTCTTAATCTTTGGAATTCTTTAGACTATATTTAGAAAATTTTTATGAGAATCTAAGCCATTCTCTTATGTGTCCTATTAGTAATATAGGTGATTATTCAAATACAATATTTCAAATTTTCTACATTTCAGTTGCTTTTAGTATAAAATGAATACAGATTAAACTATTTTTACAAATTTGAAATATTTAGTTTCTTACAGCTTCTTATAGGTTTCTTATTACATTTATTATAATTAGGTTCCAGTTGATGGATAGGAATGTTTATACATCTCGCGGAAAATCAACAAGAAATTCTCGAAAAATCTCTTGAAAATTAATGAAATTAATTTGTGTTTGGTCTGTAATTTGCTAACATTTTTATTGAAGAAATCTCTAACTCATATCGTAGACACTCTTTTGCATCTCTCATAGGCAGATTTCGTTTTTCCTCTCGCTCTGAACCAAATTCTGCTTGCATACAGATAATTGCTTTCAAGCACGTGCTTGGAATCTCTAGAGTGCAGTTAGAATAGTGCAAGCAGCGGATCTGCTATTGTTAGCTCTCTGTGCAACTGGAAGCAAACTGGCCTCAAAAGGAACACCTGAATTTCTCTTTGCTTGTGGGAAGCACGAATCGGAAGGTAGGTGCGAGAACCCATTTATTTTTCTCTGTTCAAATGATTTTTATTGAGGTAAAGAACCTTAATCAGGTGAAGGTTCTTTCGACTTTCTCTACAATCTCTCACATAGAGGATTGAAAATAAATCATTATTAAATTATTTGCTTCCTATATTATAATAACTTTTTAGAATTCCTTTCAATAGTACTAAGAAACCTTATAATAATTCAACTTTACTTTAATCAAGAAATGGTCATTGTTTTATCGTTTACTGTTTCTTATTTACTTATGTGTTAATTTGCTCTTTCGCAATGTGGTCCTTTTCCTAAGGGGTATTTTTGATCGCTTCCTTCATAGAAAAGGAAAAGGATTATAGAAAATCCTTTTTTTTCACATCTTTTTCATGAAAATTATGCATTCAAGCAGAACAAAATTCTTTTGAATGCAATCTTGGAATAATAAAATACAGAGATACGTACGTAAGTTTTTAAGCTGCAACGTTCTGCAAGCAGATGGTTCTACCGTGTACATTGTTGCTATCTTTGCTTGTGAGGCGAAAAGAGGCAATGCAGAGAGGAAACATCGTGAGAAAAAGACTATTTTCTCATCCATTGAACTTTTGTAGAAGAGTTCAAAGCCCAATCGGTTGTTTGAGTTTTCTTTTATGTCAAGGTCGGACTCATAAAACATTGAATTTCATAAAACATTGAAATAACATCAAACTCTTGACCCTGTCTAAGTTTAGGTTTGGTTCCTTCACTAAAAAAGGAAAAATGGATTATAGATTAAGATAATTTTGTTGCCTATGTATATTTCCATTCCTTGAAAAACCAACGCTCTTAGTATTTCAAACCCTGAGGCTAGTAATTTCTTAAGTGAAATTGATAACAGAGAGGTGAACTTGTGGGGAACTTGATTAAGCATTTGTAGTGAGATATTACAAAATTGAGTATTTCACTTCACCACTGTCTACATACTGCTCTTAAAATTTTAGTTGCTTGAAACTTATTTATAACCTTAATCTAACATAAAAATAATATTATGAAATTTCTAAACAGATAATTGGAAAAATTAGAAATAAATTTGGATGGGATACTTAATAAATTGCATATTAAGAAGAAAAAGCAGGTAAGCTTAACAGATAGATCAGGAGGTAAACACATAGGTTGCTTCATTCACATTGGACCCAGGTAGTCAGAGTGGGGATGATGTATTTCTGATTACATATGTTTGAAGCAAAAGCTGAAAACTGACAAAACTCTAAAGCATGGATAAATAAGCAGTTTCAAATCATTAAAGATAACCAAACTATCAAGGGGAGAGTTTATATCGGGCGAAATCTTCTACCGAGCTTTACGTTTCAAATAGTAATCAATCAGATTATTTTATATTCAACACAGTATTTGATTTTCCTTCACATTTAGCATGACTTAACTTCCTGCAAACAAAGAAATTCAGCAATTTTGAAAATATAAAAGATATCTTCTTTTCTTCCTATCTTTTCTTGCTTACTACACCCACCTTCTACCAAATTTTTAAACAGCTGCATCTATTATTTTTCCTAAAAATGAAACAATCTTCCATTTTTAGGGCGTGTATTAATTAATTTTAAATCCAAGATGTTTCCTTGAAACAAATACTTCGTTATCACACACAATTTCCTAAAGTCTGGTCATTTTGTCTAATACTGATTAAACTTTACCGATCGACCAAATAACCACACAAACAATAGGAAAACTTGCTTTAAATAATTTTGAAATAAAAGAGGCTTACACATAAATAAATAAAAATCAATAGACATAATATAACTAAATTTGCCACAGATATTCAGAGGAGCTGCGTGAACTTGGAGTATTTATAAAGCCATAAAATTCACCCTCACTAAATTAAAACATTACAGAAGGAAACTCATTTCAAATTCATATTGGCTGACATCCCAAGATATTCTTTTTTATTTAACATATTTAATAATTATATAAGGAGGCATTTGATTAGAAAAAGCTATGTTTGGTTGACCTCCTTATTTTATATGTATAGGTATTCTTTCTAAGCAGATTTTAGTGTCATTTTGTATGCTCTAATTATCATTTGGAAGAAGACAAATTTTATACAAATTATATGTTCAAAATAATAAAGTTCTTATGTTGATAATATTAATATTATTCTGACCACTTTTAAATTATGTTATATATTCGTCAATGATAAATATCCTTTACTGACTTCAGACTGCGATAATGAATCTTTCAGCCTCAACCACTGGATGATTAGTTCTTTGGAAATATTTTCTTCCTAATATAAATCTAAGAAAGTTCTTTGCATCCGATAGTGATCCAAGGAAATGCAATTTTACCAGTTTCTTCGACATGCGCTTATTCTTGAATGCAATGACAAGCACAGTGGAACAGAGCCATAATTCTTCTTTTTTCCTTAATCTTTGGAATTCTTTGTTCTAAATTTAGCGAATTTATCTGAATTAAAGCCATTCTCTTCTGTTTCCGATCACCAATGAAGGTGTTTTTTCAAATACTACATTGCAAATTTGCTAACTTTTAGCTAGTTTAAACAATTTTAAAAATTATAAATATTAAATTTCTTCCAGTTTCTTATAGGTTTCTTATTATATTTATTATAATTAGGTTCCAGTTGCAGGATTAGACTGCTTATACATCTCGCGTAAAACAAACAAGAAATTCTTGAAAGATCTCTTAAAAACTAACGAAATTGATTTGTGTTTGGTCCTTAATTTCCCAATAATATTTTTATTCAAGAAATCTCTAACTTATATTACAGACACTCTTTTGTATCTCTCACATGATGAATTTGTTTTTCCTTTCACTCAGAACCAAATTCTGCTTGCATGCAGATAAATGCTTTCAAACATGTGCTTGGAATGAAGGGAATTCAGTTAGATGAATGCAAGTAGTGGATCTACTATTGTAAGCTCTTTGTGCAGGCTCAAGCAAACTGGCCTTAAAAGGAACAGCTGAATTTCTCTTTGCTTGTGGGAAGCACGACGCGGGAGGTAGGTACGAGAACCTATCTCTTTATTTTCTGTTTAAATGATTTTTATGAAGGTGAAGAACGAATGCTACGCAATGAAGAGACCTGGTAAAATTTTAAGACACAACGAGAAACTAAAATAATTTTGTTCTTGTCCTTGATAATGGTGCCTAACTTAAATATGTTTTTCATACTCAAAGTGCTATTTTATGTCTTCTTGTTTTCACTATAATGAAAGCTGTAGTTCGATGGATAGAAATGGGTTATTTTCCCCCTAGAGTTTTGAAAATGCAGCCTCTCAGCTATCTCATTTAAGATTACAGCCGATCTGCGATAGAACTCTTAACAATCATGTTCAATTTCATCACCTTCGACCCCATTTCTTTCCTTAATTTTTCTCTTTGATTTTCCCTCGGAATAATTGCGACCAGAGGTTGTATTTTCATCGATCTACGCAAACACTCAGTGTATTTTCAGTACATTAATTTGTTCAAAACCCATTTTTGCATTCTCTCTCACCACTCGTACCATCATTCAGGGTTATTATATTCAATGACCCTGAATGCTTCCCCTCCACGAGAGACAAACTCTATTCATAAGCAACTTTACCCGTGTCCTCGACAATCGACGGCAGAACTGCACCTGTTAACATGAACACAATTTTATAACTCTTTTGTATATCTCTGATTAGTGAATAAAGATTATTTGTTGCTATTAAGAAATCTGTAATTAACTTTATTGGGGTAGAATAATTCAATTTATCTACACATTGAAAAATACCCAAGCGTTTGTTATAGATTAAAACAGTGATAAATTCCTTATTTCTGGATTTCTTAATTTTTGGTAAAGATTATTTGGGGTCATATCTATTGAGGAGTTATTAAGAAAGGTGGACCTAATGTCCCTTTTCAAAAGTGTAATATGGTGAGTGAGCGTAAAAGAAAGTATGAGCTTTCAAGAAATAAAAGAAACTGCGAATGTGGCACTAAAATATTATTAGGAGTGTGCAATAAGAAAAGATTGATCAACGAGTGAAATGAGCGTTCACATAGGAGACCATTTTAGACAAAAAAACATTGAAACATACTTTCACAAGCCCAGTTAAAGTGTGTAAAGTTGGAATGAGGAAAGCAGAGTCACCAAGAATCTGTCAGATCACTAAAACCATGTGAAATTAATGTGTGGTTTCTAAGTTTAGTCGGTTTTATTGAAGATTTCTTTAACATAAAGGACAGAAAGCCTTTTGCCGACTCAGAAGCAGAATCTGATTTCACCCTCGCTGTGAATCAGAGTCTGCGTACGCCACACAGGCAGTACCAAGGTGCTTTCATGCATCTGTTTGGAATTTCAGGAATACTGTTAGATGAATGCAAACAGATGAATCCTAAGCATGTGCACTATTGTAAGCTCTATATGCAACTGCAAGCAAACTGCCTACTGACCAAACTCCTGAATTTCTATCTGCTTTTAGGTAAGACGACTCGGCAGGTAAGTACGAGAAGCCGTACTTTTTCTCTCAGTTCAATTTTTTTTTATTTAGGACAGCGAGCTTATTCAGTTGAATTTTCCTTCAGATTCCTCCTAAGTATTTTAAAACGGAGGATATTCAAAAATTAATCTAAACTTTATTTAAGTATCTGTATGTACTTTTTCCCTATATTTCATATAACTGTAATAAGAATCCCTTTAAGAAAACTAAGAAACCAGGTTGGAAGTCAACTTTAGTTTAACAATAAATACTCATTGTTTTTCCGTTTTATCATTAATATTTATTCATATTTCAATTTTCTGTTTCCCAATAAATATACCATACATATTTTCCACCTTAAAACCTTTGTTATATTGAGGAAAACAAAAATAATTCTACTAAGAATACTAGTGAGTGACGTAGAGGTTTTTGGTAAATTATAGCATGTAAAACGGAATCATGACGTATGATTTAGAAGACACGAGAATGGAGAATCTTAGACATCGCACACATCACCTAAACTTATTCATCTGGTTTAGCGTGAACCTAGTTCTCACCGCTGAATCTAAAGACATAAGATATAATGTAGAGTTTGTAAAGGACATTCCAGCTCTGGTGCAGGTAAAGACTAATGAATATCAGTTTGTCAATAGGTTTGACTTCTACTTAAATCGAGAGGAACTGCATACATTTTCGGCAGCTCATTAATTAACGGAATAATTGAAATCAACAAACTTTTAAACAGGTAATTGACAAACTCTTTCATAAGAGAATAAAAACCTCAAGATTTTTAAGTATTGACGTTATTTATTCTAAACAGAGAAAAGAAACGCGAGTCACACTTAATGATGAGACAGTGGAAAGGCAAAATAAATACTTGGTGATTATAATGTCTAACTTGATTATCATTTCCGGTACAATAATGGCTTTTCGCTCTTCTATTTCTCCTTATAGGGGAAGCATGTTTAGATGCTTATCTTAGGATTACTTATTTAAATCACCTTCAATTTCTGCCTCTATTCTCTTTTCTTTCATTTTCTCTTCAGCTTCCCCATTGAAACTTTGACGGGGAAGGATGTATTTATTCGTCCTTTACCCATTTTTTCCCTTTTTCTTTTCTCCTCAAAAACTTAAACCTGTGGGGAGGGAGGCTATTCATCGTTGTTTGCAGGACCCCCTTAACACGGTAGAGTCCAAAGGATTAAATTTTTCCCCCTCCAACAACAAAAAACTCAATTCATAAGCAAATTTCCACGTGTCTTCCACGCCCTTTGGCAGACGTTCCTCTGCTTTACAGAAACCGATACTTATTACTATATTTTGTGTGCCCTTCGTTATTGAAGGGAGATTCACTATTTGTTGCATTAAATGAACCTTTATATAAATAAATTTTCTCGCGGAATTATCCTATGCAAAGTCTTCATGTTTTGTACAGATAAAAATTAAACAGTTGATTTCTGTTTTTTAGGAGTATTATACAAATAACTTATTAGAGTTGGTAGGGTTAAAGAACTAAATAAACATAGGAAGAGGAATTAAAATTTATTTAAGGATGATAAAGCACAAAAGCACTGATAATAAGCAGAAAAACATAACTTAAAATAAAATAATGGCAATATGATTTGAAATAAAAAAACTACAGAAAAATAACACAAAAATGATACATAATCACACGCCCAGGAGGAATTATGAAATCATGGAATCCAAGCATCTAGCAAGCAGGTGTTATGCGTTGTCGTGCCTGCAGGTGATTGAATGCAAATCCCCCTGGCAAGTAGCTGCTGCTTGATTGTTGTTAGCCTGCTTGAATTCCTCAAATTATAATTGCATTCCGCACATTCCTGAGTGCTTGCAAGCAAACCCATCCTGTATGAAGCAAAGCTGATTAGTGTCTAGTACTGTAGTCGAGATCTAAAAATATAACCAATTACAATCACTTTTTCCTATGTGTTTAAATGAGGAAATTACGATTTGAATAGATTTTATTTTAATTTGAAATTTTATTTCAAGATTTGGGGTGGGGGAATACATCTTTTTATTCGAGCTCTACAATTTTGGCCTTATTTGGTATCTCATTTGGGATGCTTTACAAGAGGACGTAAATCTAGAAAACTCTTCACATATAACCATTTTATTTGTTTTTATATATTTATTGTGGAAGTTTAACTAAAATTGTAGAAGGTTCTTTGTGCTTATTCTTTTAGCTTTACAAAGATACTTCCCCCCCCACCTATATTTGCAGCCACAAATGCAAACTTTACAAAAGATTTCATATTGTTTTACAATATAATGGGTTGGTGAATAAAACTTACTGGCCAGGAACAAAAGTTGTGTTAGATAGTAAATTATTGATCTAGCACAAAGCCAATAAGTAACTCTCGAAAAATCTTTTAAAAACTAATGAAATTGAGTAGGAAAATGATTGATTCCAGAATCTGCTTGCGAGAAAATAAGAGTTTCTTTCAAACATTCATGCATGTGCTTTGTCTGTCTGGAATATAGTTAGATAAATGCAAGCAAATAAATTGTAACAGGATGAACCCATTGAATTTCTCGTAACTCGTGGGAAGCATAGGTACGAGAAGGTGTCGCTTTTTTTCTGTTCAAATGATTTTGTTTTTTTTAGGACAAGCGAGTTTAATCGGGCGAATATTTTCTCAGATTCCTGTGAACTATATTTAAATTTTGAGGATTTGTACAAAGTCATCTTTAAACTTTCTTAAATTATATATATCTATCGGATCCCTATATTTCCTATAAGCGTAATTATAATCCCTTCAAGAAAAATAGGAAATCAAGTTGTAATTCTACTTTAGTTCAAACGAGAAATACTAATTGCTTTAGCGATTTAGGAATCATACTCATTAAATTATTTTTAATCGCATCCTTTAGTGGTAATGTTATACCACATACGAGACGTGTATTCTTTCGCTTATTTTTCCTGTATATGATCTGTAAAGCAGAACAGAATGCCCCGAAATGCCTTACTGAGGTGTAATAATGCAGGCTTACGAAATAATAGTTATAGGTTGCAGCTGAGTGATTGAATTATTTGCTTGAAGACACTTGTTAAGAAATGTGTCTACGGTGTACTTAAATTCTACAATTGTTTGTAGATGAAATCAGGAGTTATAGACGGAAAGTGGCGTAAGAAAAAGACACTTATCTTGTGGTTTGAACCTTTGGATATGACGTTGAGGCATAATGGACCGTCTCTTTAGTTTTCTTTAATTACTACTAAAATTTTATTTCAAAAACCATTGTATAATCATCCACCGTTTGATCATATATAGATCTAAATTACATTCGAAGAAGAAAAATATGAAAAAATGGATTAAAACTTTAGATCATTTTGTTAAGAATACTTCTAATGCTGAAAACCCTACCACTTCTTGTACTTTATAGGTCGCATGCTTGAGGCAAACAACTTTTATTTGAAAGAGGTAGCAGAGAGTTGAACTCATAAAGATCGAGGGTTTTGGAGACTGATGGGAATGACAAATAAAAAGATATAAAGAGAAATTACCAAGTTAATTATTTATATATTACAAAATTACCAAAAATAAAAAAATCACTCAGATTAATACCATTCAGAACTACTAAGAACTCTGATGACAGGAGGAAAAATTTCTAACTGCCATCAAGAGTAAGAATGATGAACGAAAAACCTTTCCTCATAGGAAGATCGTTTTTTTCCTTTCCTAATGACCCCAAGACTATATAAAACCAACAATAGTTTTTTACTATTATAAATATGGATAAGCAACAAAGGCAAGCATATTTTTATTACTAAAGAATGACAATACAGGCAGAAAAGAGTAAATGAAAGAGTGAGAGATAAGAAGAAAAATAATGGCTAAAGAAGTTTACGAACGCTTGAATAGAAACCCCAGTCACCCCTGAATAGAGGAGCTGGAGAACAATAAGGTAACCCCAGGGATCTCTTCTGATAAAGATCAATGATACGAAATGAGCCAGCTTAAAACCCTTGTAAGGTCATGAACAACCAAGGGGGTTTAAAGGATAATACTTTTAAGTGTAAGAATAGAATCATCGTATCCAGCGGTGCTAGAATTTGGTATCAATTGGTTGAGACATCACACATAATGAGAACCTTGGCCTAACCACTGAACTTCAATTTAGGAGCATTTTGGATCTGGTGTAAAGGAAAGACCAATAAATATCAGTCTGGCAAAAGGCTTTCTTTTGAATGGTAAGAATAAAATCGAACAGACGTGCGTGAAATTTCCCAGGCCGATTAACGTAATAGATAAACCGAAGAATATTTAAAACTAGCAAATGTCAAACTCCTTCAGAAAATTAAAATCCTCAATTTTTTAAAATATGGCTTTTAGTTACTCTGAACAGAGAAAGGAAAGATGCACCTGTGCACAACACACGAATGTCCTCAATTATATCACATTACAAAGTCAAATTTCATGCAGGGACTCACAGTGATAAGCTACCATTTATTTTGCTTGTTCAATGATAATGGTGCCTAACCTGGATATCTTTTCCATAATAAAGTTGGCTTTTCTGTCTTCTTAGATCCATTAATTTGTAAAATGCCCATATATCCATTTTTTTCTCTCCATTTAACCAAACTTAACCTCTTTGAGAGGCAAGATATACCGAGTTGATTGTAGGATCGCAACAAGACAGACGAGTTTTAAAGAGTTAATTTTTTTGCCTTTCACTAGGCCAAAATTCCATTCATAAGCAAATTTCACACGTCTTTGTTAGCCACTACAACGACGTGCGTCAGTTCTACCTGAACATAACTGTCTTTTGTGGATCCTTTATTATTGAAACAAAGATTCACTATTTGTTGCTTTAAAGGACGTTTATTCAAATTTAATATCACCAAATTTCTCAAGAGAGTTTGTGAAAGAAATTACACAAGCCTCTTGGACAGATATAAATAAATCTAAAGTTTTTGATTGTTTTTTAAATAATTTACTTAGCAAGGAATCCTTAACAATAACTTTTCACAGGTCAAATGCTTTGGTGATTGATATAAAATGCTTATTGGTGTTTAATGGGTTAAAAAACTAAAATAAAACATAGGAAGAGGGATTAAAATGGTTTAAGGGATGGTGAACGCTAGAAAGTAGTGCTGCTGGAGGCAACCTCAGTTTTCTGTATAGCGGATGTTTTGCATTTTCATACCTGCAGGTGATTGAAGGCAAATTACCTGTCGCGAAGCATTCTGCTTGGTTGTTGTTTTTTTGCTTGCACTCCACGAACTTTAATGGCATTCCACATATTTGTAAGTACTTGTAAGTACACATTGCACGATGGAAGTGAAGCTGATCGTAGTATGGCACTGTAGACGAGACTCTAAAAATGCAACCAATTTCTAGCCCTTTTTACTATTGTAATTTAAATGAGGTAATTACAAATATATTAGTTTTTATTTTAAACTTTATTCAATGATTTGGGGTTAAATAAACAATTTTGTGGATTCAAACTACAATTTTGTCCGTGCGGGATTCTTATATGAAAAACTTTAGAAGAGAATACGTCTGCTTTGAGTTAAAACCAGTTTGCAGAAGACGAGTTAAAAACGAATACCTGTAAACTTCTAATTTTTCTTGAATAATTATAAAAATTAGATAACAATAATACATTTGTTAATATCATAGTAACTAGAAATTTCCCTGTATAACTGGGAGCTCTAAAGATCAAAACAAATACTATCTAAACCTTTTTGCTCTTTACATTATTATTTCTTTAGTTGTTCTTCTTCTATTACTATATTACAAATTTTTAATATTTGGTATTTATTTTCGATTGAAATCATCAAATTTCTAAGACATCAGAAAATAATGATATTTTCGGAATAAAAGATAAAACTCGATTTGAATATTAACTTCTCTTATTTCTCCGTGAATCATCAGAAACCTGTTCAACCTTCTATCTCAAAGATACTAAGCAACTATTCTATAGCTAAGACCATTTGAGAGAACTATATTAAGCGTTCCTACCTCTCCTGTCGAAAGGCAGAAGGTGTTTTCAAGCAAGTGCTTGGAATGAAAATAAGGGAGTCACGTGGTTGCAAACATCTTTCTTTGGTAACAGATGAGTTTGGCAACCACATGTTTAATGGGAGTTGAAACTACACTACTTCATGGGTCAATTTTCCTGTTTCAAACCTGTTAGTATGAGACTTTTATTTTAATGTTATACCTTATGCCTCCATTGCGATTTCCTACTTTGTTTTCTTTCCCAATAAAAAGAAAAATCTTTTGATGGGAAGCACAATTGATGTATCAGAAAAGCCACGAATAGGTATTCCCCCTCCTTAATTTTTATTAGTTTCTTTTATTAGCATCTATTTAGGTGTTAAAGAACGATTTTATTATCGAAGAACACTGCTAAAAGAGTGTTTGTTTATAATTTGCTCTCCATAGTAGAGAGCTTGTAAATACTAGGCCATTCATTATAAGTGTTGCGAAAAGTATGATATAAGATGTATGATGAAGATCATTTAAATCTATATTTACACCTCCTCCAAACTTTTATTGCCCTTTAGGCAGCCAAATGATTACAAAAGGACATATGCCCAGTGCCCACGGTAGTATCTCTTATAAAATTATTCCTTCCATTCACATTTGCATTTGGAAAAAATGTTGATCCTCGTGTGCTAGAAGTCTCTGAAGATACGTCAATCGACCTAAAGATTTCAGACACTCCATTACATCGAAATATTCAATTTCATTTCCATTTCCGCTTTAAAAAATGCATACAAGCGAATGTGTGTATGAAGTATCTTTCCCAACAGGCTGCCGGCCTATTTTGAGTAACCTATTTATTAATAGGACAGATCAATTCCCTTCGGATCTTTAACGTAGATCACAAGTAACTCGTTAGATTATATACTTTCCACACACCTTTTCCTAATTCAATTTAACACTTTATTTACAAAACTACTTTTAAAATCGCCTATAATGAATATTTCTCAAATTCCCTTTAAAGCATATGTAATAAAATAATACAATATAGATTATTAGTAATTTCTTAATTATTTATTGGTCTATTTTTCTAAATCATGTTCGCTATCTTAAATCTAACACCAACAACGGAGGCAAACATTACAAAATGTATCAGCAACAAACAGATCAGTTGATAACCTTATATTGAGACGAGGTAGACTAAGGAAAAGCCGGATGGGGTTTCTTTGCTTGCATATGATAGAAAGCAAAATTCACAGGATGCAGCTATTGCTCAATTATTGCTTGCTTGCTATAATTTTCAATCGCATTCTAGAAAATCCACAGTGGTTGCAAGCAAATTAATCAGACAAAAACTTATGTTGGGATTCGTGCAACCATCATGCAGGAACTGAACTATCCTTAAAAATAAGAAAACCGAAATTAAATCACTCCAAATTGATATAAAATATTGTAATCCAATTATTGTATTAGAGAAATAAAGTAGTTAAAACCTTATATTGTATTACAGATATTTGATATATATGTTTTATCAGGACGCGAAAATAATGTTTTTCATCTTTTTTTCTCTCCTTCCCCTCTCTTTATGTAAGGTTTTCTTTTCTGCTAGGAATCTCTAGCAAGAACGAACCTGTAGATCTCTGGTGTCGGTTTCTTTATAGCAGACCTCTATGGATTGCTTGATAGATGCAGGGAATGTATAATGCAAAGAGCATTAGAGTTTGAATTTCGTTCCTTTCAATAGGTTAAAATACGAGGATTAAACAGAGTATGAAAGCAGCTAAATATGAATTTGTACAATATAATATAAAAGTAAGAATCTTTTTAAGAATACGAAGTTATTTTGGAAGGAAGTGAGAATGGTAACGAAACAAGAGGAGAAGAGCTATGTGAACATCAATGAGAGGAATGGCAGGACATTAGTGAGCGATAATGAGGTTAAAATTAGATAGCAAGAATACTTTGATGAGTTGTATATTGTGGGGATAGAAAATAATGCAAATACAAATATAATTATTCTCGCTGATTCAATGTAGGATATGCAAGAGATACATATGGAAGAGGTTGTTATTACCTTTGAACGGTTAAAAAATGGCAAGACGATGGAGAAGATAGTTGAGTTGTTTAAATGTTAAATGTGGTGGTGGCTTCTCATATTAAATGGGTTTGGTCACCTGGTGGCTGAGCTATATATCTTGTAAAATTGGAACGGTGGCTGAGAAAGGGCAGAGTGCAGCAATTGTGCCGTTGTTTTCTAGTATAAGGATGAAAGGAGAATTCTAGAACTACAGTTACGACAATTCTGTTGAGTGATGTAAATAAACTGTATATAAAAGTTCAGATCTGATTGTGTATATAAGAAAAGTAACAAGGATTGAGTGGGGGCGAAAAATCGTGGTTTAACGCTAGTTAGTGGTATGTGGCTCACGTATTTGCACTGAATCTGATGGATAAAAAATAATGAGATTAGAAGAGTGAAGTGTATGCAGGGTTGGTAGATCTGGAGAACACTTAAGATCCTCTAGATTGGTAAGCATTAGGGCAAGTGCTACGAATATTACATTGAGTAGTAAAATATTAGATGTTGTGAAGTGTATTCCTTTTGAAGTTAAGGAATAGGTTAGAGTAAAAGATAGCCAGAGTAAGTGGGTGGAACTAAGCGTGGAGGGGAGTAACTCATGATTTTCTAATGTCAGTATAGATTTTTAATCTCCTTATAATACTGAGAGTATTACGTATTGAAATGAGGGAAATATGGACAAGATTTACCTATGAAGGATAGGTTGTATCTATGTTTGTATAATGTATCCACTACTGACTAGGTGTTAATGTATGAGTGTGAGAATAATTTGGCAATGATGGGTAAAAGTGATGTGTGTGGTGTCAGTTGGAAGCAAGGCAAATATTTATGTATCTAGGATGCATTATAAATGATAATGGTGCGGATGAATCAGATTACGACTACAACGAAATAAATGGTAGGAAAGTCTCTCGGGTCATTTGATTAATGAATGGTAGGGGTTTGATTGTGGAATTTTCCAGGAAGCTGCACGAGAGTATGGTAGTACCAATGTAGGTGTATGGGAGTGAGAATATGGTATGGAAGGAGAAGGAAAGATCACGATTGAGAGCAGGGATGTTGGTATGCAAATGATGCATAGAGTGAGGAAGGCCTAGATCAAAGATATTGATGAATGAAGTTCGATGTGAATGAGGTTGTGAGTGAAAGTGTTCCGATGTGGCATCGGAATGTATGGGAATAATCTTGGAAATTAGTGTTTGATAAAGAAAGCTGAGAGAGGAAGAAGAGGAACACATAGTGCACGATAGGTGTACATATATATAAAATATAATTAGGTTTACCAAAATGGTTACACAAGGCCTGATCCCCATAATTCACAGACCTCAACTCTACCTCTTCACATAAAAGTGTTTACATTGAGCTAGTATACAATGTATTACTGAACATTCTTTTGATGATAATTTTCCTGGTTCTTGTGTTGAATGATTCTTTACATCAGTTATTTTTCAGAAAGGTCGTCTTGGAGATTCATTCAAAGCTCTTGCTTGTACTGGATAAAGGTATCAAATTACAGTGTGTATTAAGTGTTGTGTGTGGAATCCAAGTTGGAAGGATCTAGTTAGATAGATAAAGTGATTTCCTTGAGTATTAAAGTTTACCCTTGGATTGTTTTTTTAATATCTGATTCAATTTGTGATTGTACTTTCCTTTCTTTTATTTTTCTTCCCTCTTTTTCTTTTGAACCGTTGATAGAGAAGGAAGTATTTTTTATCAATATACACAAACTTTACTTATCTTTTCAGTACCTTAATATCTCCAATCGCATATTTTATTCACTTTCTCTCCCTCTCATCACACTTAACTTCTTTAGGATGTGAGGTATACAGTGTTGTTTGTAAGACTACCTCAACACAAGGAAGGCCAAAGGATTCAGTTCTTCTTCCTCTTCAAGATAAAAAAGTCCATTCATTAGCAAATTTCCACATGTCTTCGTTACCCGTATGCTAACGTGCCTCAGGTCTACGTGAACCCTTGATTATAACTGTCGCTTGTGTATCCGTTATTATTGGGTGGAGACTTACTATTTGTGGCTTTTGGAGAACCTTTATTCAAATTTAATGTCGAAAAATAATCTCGTGGTTACATTTTGCTCTTGCTTGTATTTCTCAAATGAGTTTGTGAAGGAAAATTCGCCAACGTTTTAGATAAGTAAACATAACTGATTTCTGGCTATTGGAAATCTTTAACATTTGGAAGGGTTATTAAACAGTTTCTTAGACAAGAAAAGCCTAAGAAAACTTTTTCAGAGGTCAAAAATGGTTGTTGATTTGAAACAAAAAATTAGACTTCAAAGTTAACGAACGAACAAAACATTGGAAGAAGGTCTAAAATGGTTTATAATAGTTATAAACACGAGAATGAAGCGCTTTAGGTAAAACTACTCTTATTAAGCAGGAAACAATTAAAAAGAATAAAAGACATAACGAAGCTTGTAATGTACTGTCACATAAAAGCCTCTTTAAGGAACAATAAAAGAAAAACACACACATATGCACTCACACCTAATATAAGTGTGTGAAGGAGGGATTAGGAAGACATGGATCTCATGTCTCTATCAAGCAGGTGTTTTTCATTTCGTGCTTGCAACTGATTTAAATCAAATCCTTCGCACCCAGCTGTTGCCTGCTTGCATTCCACACATTCCTGAGTGCTTACAAGCACATTTTACATGTAAGTAGTGAATATAAATGGTGGTCTTGTACTGTACTTGGTAGCTAAGAATTTAAGCAAATACAAGCACCTTTCTGTTACTTTAAATGGAGGACTTACGAATTTATTAATTTGTTTAATTGTAAACTTTATTTAACGATTCTTTTGTGGTGGGAAGTGGGAATGATTTTTGTCCTGACGTGATTTCTTACTTGAAAATGTTTAGAAGATGCTACCCCTTGCTTTGTTAATGCCATATTAACTTAACTGCATACCCAAATCTTAAGCTGTGAATCATACTCTAAAATCAACGCAAGAATAAAATAATCTAAGGATGTTGTGTTATTTGGGTGGTGTTTGTCTCTTTGTTGTTGTTCTTTACTTTTTATACTTCAGATATTATGAAATTTATGAGAAAAAGAGCTAACACTCGATTTCGAATATTTGCTTCTATTAGTTCGTAAAACATCCGAAACTCGTTTAACTTTTTATCACTAGTACAACCTGTAACCATTCCATAGCTAGCTAGGACCATCAAATGAAAAGTATTAAGTTTCCTGCGCATCCTTCGTTGGCAGATAATGCTTTAATCATTTGCTTGAAATGAAAAGAATTGAGTAAGTGGTTACAAGCATTTTCCTTGCTAACAGATGCGTATAGGGGCCCACTTGATTGATGGCAGTTTCAACTAAACTACCTTTTGTTTCAATTTAGGGGCAGAAAAAAAAATCTGGAAATGGCTGGTAGTATGAATTTTTTTTAAAGTAATATTATAATGAACCCATTAAGATTTCGTTTACTTTTTCTTTCACTGGGAGATACAAAATTGTGTTATAGTATAGATTGGATATTTAACTTAAGAAAATTTCTTAATATCAACAATATATTTCTGCCTCTACTCTACTTTTAGGCTTCCTTTACGAGCCTTTATTTGAGAAATGCTCTAATTTCATTGATCTAATTTCAGTACATATTTTCTCAAAAAGCCAGATTTTCATTATCTCTCTTTCTGCTTCTTACCACACGTAACCTCTTTGTAAGTTATAATCGTCAATGTAGTTTGACAGACCACATTGCTGCAGTTGAAACTAAAGTTTTGATTTCCTTTTCCTCCACGAGCATCACACTCTATTCCTTGGCAATTTTTTAATTTACTTCGTCAGATAGTTAACATGAACTGTTTATATCTTCACCCCTTATAAGTGAATGTAGATTTAATATATGGTGTTTATAAGAAGCTTTAATCTAATGTACTACAGTAGAATAATCTTAAGATGATACATTTTGCATCTATTTTATATATTCTCCCATGTAAGTAAGCAACCAAGTGTTTTGGACTGGTATAAATAGTAAATAATCCTCGTTAATCGTTTTAAAAACTTGGGTGGTTTCCTTGGAGACTCTTTGCTTTGTTGTAGTAAATAAACAACTGACAGCATATTTTAGGAATTTAAATATGCTTGGTGATTGTCAAATTAATTATATGAGCAGTTATTTTTTAAATAAATAAAAACCCTAAGTAAGAGGAATCATCATCATCATCATCATCATCATCACTAACTCTATAATTTGAAAAAGAGATTTTTTGGAGTATTTGTATAATAATTTCATCGTAGTTTGCTTATGACTTATGCGTTTTTATCAGTTATTTCTAATAATTATTTTATAATAACAAAAAACAAAATGGTGAAGTTCAGAAATAAATATAAGTATAGAAATTTTGTGGATTTTTTATAACCCAAAGAATTACAAATGGTGAAGTTCAAAATCTATTTTAAGGGAGGGGAAATTTAGTTTAGAGTTCCTTTTAAAAATTATTATTATTGGCGAAGTTGAGAAAATTTATAAAAATTTAACCATGGCTGTTTTTTTGTAGATTTTAAATTTTAATTTTAGTAGAGAAGCCATTGCGTGGTAATTATATTAAAGATGAGAGATAATATAATATTTTTATTAAAAGGTACTTTTAATGATCAGGATACGAAACCGAAAAAATAATAAAAGAATTTCATTCGATCGAAATATATCCTCTCATAAAAGGATCCACCAAAGTAACATAAAAATACACAAACATTCACGCATTCATTTAAAGTGTGCAAAGTTAGGGTGATGAAAGTAGGGATCACAATACCTTGGCAAGCAAGGGTGTGTTGCCTTTTGTGCTTACAGGTGATTGGAAGCAAATCTGTCGCGAGTAGCTGTTGCTTGATTGTTGTTTTCCTGTTTACACTCCACGAACTCCGATTGAATTTCACACATTCCTCATTGCTCGCAAGCACACGTCATTGGAAGACAGAGAAACTAATTGGGTTCCTAAGATCGAAAGCTTAGAATAAAAACTAAAGGCAAGCATTTATTTTCCTCGTGTTTGTATGCAAAAAAATTAAAGTTACTATTATCATTTTTCAAGGGAGGAGTAATAAATCACTTGATTTAATCTTAATTGGAATGGTATTGTAAATGACTCCGCATCTTCTGCTTTATGAACTAAAGATTATTCCTATCAAAGTAGTTCGTGAGGTAACGACGAATAAATGTAGGCTTCCATTTTCAGTCACATTATTTTAAGATATGTTTAAAAAAATCCTAATATTAATATCTAGCCATTTCTTCATGTATTTAGCGATTATAATTAAGCTATTTATCAAGCTCTGAAAAAAAGATAAATTACACTTTTATTTAAAATATATTTTCGGAATTATCGATAAACACTAATTCCAATATGTACTTCTCTTACTCCGAGTACCGTCAGAATACGCTTAGACCATTTAGCCTTAAATAAGAAGCAAACCATTCCATAGCTAAATCCACCTAAGAGAAGGATCGAGGCATCCTATCCTATCTTGCGGGAAAGAGGAAGATGGATCTAGCATGTGCTTGGAGTGAGTCGAATGCAGTCATGTGGACACAAACATTTTCGTGAAGAGCTTTGTAGTATGGAGATTACATGCTTCAACCGTTTCTTGCGTAACAGTAGAAATGTCATTTAACATGTAAAATAAAATCAATTTGGTGTTGTAGGTCTGTAAATTCTATTGATTTGGACTTTTTCTCTCGATGGCATAGTCATTGGAGCTGACTGTTGTTTTTTACTTAGTTCTCTTTCATAAGGAGCAAAATTAATGGCTTAGAACAACCATGAATAGCTTTTTTAAAGAATGGTTCATAAAGAGAATGAGAAAGAGTGTATATAGCAGGATATCTATGAGAGAGAACTTGTAAAAGCCCTGTTATTATTACAGTACATAAATATACAGAATAAATAGAAAGATCAGCAGTCAAATGACCGAAAACACACGCGCGTACACAGAGTAAGCTATTAGCAATTGGGCTTTGGATGCAAGAGGTCCATACACTTCACAACATTTACCTATTCACTTTCCTTTTTATTCTTGGGATTCTAAAGTTCGTGCAAGTACTCGTATACCACTATATGAAATAGTTAGAGGACCAGGCCTAGTTAAAGGCCGTTGCGTACCATTCAACTACCAACCATAAGTAGTACCTTAAACTATGCACTTTCCAGACCTCTTATTCAACCCTGTTTTCAAAATTAGTTGTATAAAGTAGGTCCGAATTTCGTTTTCAAACATTGTATTGAGATGATGAAAATTTTAGTATTTCACTTCAACACATTCTACATACTGCTCTTAACATTTTAGTTGCTTGGAAGTTAATCATAACCTTAATCTGACATGACAACAATATCTTGAGTTTTCTTAACAATTTATTTGAGAAAATAGATATAAGTATATATATATATATATATATATATATATATAAAGTGAATTTAGCGAAGGAGAGGCAGGTAAACTTAACTGATGGATCAGCAGGTAAACACATGAGATGCTTCTATTACATTAGAACCAAGGAGCCAAAGAAGGGTTGGTGTTTTTTTGTTTGTAAGTGTTTGTAACCAAAGCGGAGAAATGGAAAAACTATAAAGCATGGATAACTAGGCAGTTTCAAATCATTGAAGATAACCAAATTATCAAGAGTAGAGTTTATATCGGGCGAATTCTTCCTACGGAAAATTACTACATAATCAGATTATTATATTTTGCCAACGGATTTTGATTCTCTTCCCTATAATGCACGATTTATCTTCCTGAAGAACACAGAAATCCTCTAAAGTCACCCTCTACCAAACTTTTTAACAACTGCATTTATTAATTTTCTGACAAATGAAATAATCTTGAAATTTTAAAGGCATGGATTATTAATTCCGTTAATCCAAGGAGTTTCTTGGAAACTAATATTCTGTTACCACAGACCATTTCCAAACACTGGAAATTTGGTGTAATACTGATTAAACTATATCGATACCACCAAATAACTACATAAGCAATCAGAGAGGCAAAACACTAAGTTAAATAATCTTCAGGAACAAAAATCTTAACTAAAAACAAATAAAAATCAGTTGATATCATATAAGCATATTACCACATATTTTGGTAACAATCGCATGATCTTGAGGTCCTGCTTTGGTCATACATTTTAATTTTGTTAAACACACAAACTTCAGCGCGACACTAATTTCAAATTCATAATGGCACATACGCCCAAATTGATTTTTTTATTTTTAAAAATCTAAAGATTAAAAAAATAAAACGAATAATTAGAATTTAAAAGAGTATAAACAAAGAATAGTATTAGTATGCATGGATTGCTTACTTATCATATATATAAAATCTTTCTAAGCATATTTTAGTGTTATTTTGTGTGATCTACTAATCAGTTGGAAGTCGACAATTTTCTACCAATTATATGTTCTTAATAACAAAGTTTATTCTTCTGATAACAGTATTATTAAACTGACTATTTTCAATTTTCTTTTCCGACACTGTGATAATGGATATCTCAGCTTCAACCCATAGCAAATTAATTTTGGGGAAATATTTTCATTGTCACATAATTCTCAGAAAGTTCTTGGCATCCGATAATGAGCCAAGAAAATGTGATTTTTCCATTTTCTTGAACATACGCTTATGTTTGAATGCGTTTACACGCACAAGGGCCCCAAACCACAATTCTTCTTCTATGCTTAATCTTTGGAATTCTTTGAACTAGATTTAGCAAATTTCTCTGAATCAAAGCCATTCTCTTCTGTCTCCGATCAGCAATGAAGGTGACTTTTCAAATACCACATTGCAAATTTGCTACATTTTAGCTAGTTTGAGTATAAAATGAATTATGATTCAACTAATTAAAATTAGAAAGATTTATTTTAATGGTTTATTATATGTTTTATAGTTAGGTTCTATTTAGGGGATAGGACTACTTATGCATCTCGACAAATCTCTTAAAAACTAAAGAAAGTGATATGTGTTTGGTCCGTAATTTCCTAATATTTTTATTGATGAAAACTCTAACTCGTATCACAAACAATATTTTGCATCTCGCATAGGCAGAATCTGATTTTACCTTCGCTGCGAACCAAAGAATTTTTTCAGGCAGAGAAGTGCTTTCAAGCATGTGCTTGGAATGTCTGGAATGCAGTTATGTGAATGCAAGTAGTGGATCTACTATTGTAAGCTCGTAAGCTCTCTTTGCAACTGCAAGCAGGCTAACCTCAAAAGGAACAGCTGAATTTCTCTTTGCTTGTGGGAAGCACGACTCGGAAGGTAGGTACGAGAAACCGTCCTTTTTTCCATTCAAATGATCTTTTATTCAAGACAAGCAATCTTATTCAGGTCAAGTTTCTGTCACCTTTCTATGCAATTTCTAAGAGAGAGGGTAAAATTAGATTCTGTCTAAAAGGATGCAAAAGTGAGTCATGATATTGTTTCCAATATGTCATAGAATCAAAAATGGAATCCGTCCAAGAGAAATATTTAACCTTATTATAATTCATCTATAGTTTAAGCAAGAAATACGCATTGTTTTATTGTTTACCTATCCCTTTTTATTTGTTGCTCTTTCGCTATGTGGTCTTTTCCCAATGGGGTATTTCTAATCGCTTTCTTCATAGAGAAAGGAAGGGATTTTAGGGGATTCATATTTTAAACATCTTTTGCATAAAAATTATGCTTTCAAGCGGAATAAATCCTTCTGAATGCAATCGTGTAATGATTAAATGCAGATATACGGCGCTAAGTTCATAGGCTGCAACCATTAGCTTGAATAGAATTGCAAGCAGTTGGTTCGATAGTGTACCTGGTTGCTACCTTTGCTTGTGAGGAGAAAGCAGGCAATGTAAATAGGAAACATCGTGAGAAAAAGACTACTTTCTCATCGATTGAACTTTTGTTAAAGAATTGAAAGCATAATCGGATTTTCTTTGATGTTATTGTAGGACTCATGAAACGTTGATTTTCGATAAAAAAGGAAATACCATCGAACCATCGATCGTATGGCTTTTTCAAAATAAAATGGGTTAAAAATTAAGATAAATATGTTGTTTATGAATATTTCTAATGCTTGAAAAATCAACCCTCTTAGTAGATTTCAAACCTTGAGTTCTTAAATTAAAGTAATAATAGGGGGAACTCCAGGAGAAAATAGATTCATGTACAGGTTGAGAATGCATTTCGAATTTAGCTCAATAAGTTATAACTATACATTTATAAAAACATTTTATGAGGCACCAAGTTTGATTTCTTATAATTTGAAATTTGTGAAAGCATATAGAAGATGAAAACGTTATAATTTTAATATTGAAGACTCGAATGATTTTTGACTCCAGTGGAACCTTAAATCTCTGGAGGATGTTATAAATGTTTAACAGAAACGGTTTCCGTTTATATGTGGCAAGTAATGAAGTGTCTGGATATAGATGTGATTCACAGAATTCTGTGCAATAATTTGAAAAGTTTCATTTCCGAAATCTGTAAAAAAAAAATATCTTCTTTGAAAAATGTTTTAATCCCTGTTAGTATTATGCCATATATCCATTATTTTTCCGTTTCCCTACTTTTCCCTATTTCTTTCCCCGTGACTCATTTTGTCTCCTTACTCCACTCTTTTTCCTCTCTATTAATCTGTTCTTTAATCCACGTTTTTTACTCGCATGCTTTTCCTTCGACCTGAACTCTGGATTGTGAATTTCGCCACCGATGCCCTCGACGGTTGCCGCCAGAATGACATCTTAAGGTTAATACAACCGATAAAAGAGAAGTGTCCTTAAATGAAAAATCAGATATCTTTCAACATTACCTATCTCCGTGTCCTGCCATTATAACTCATTATCTTAAGGAAAAGAAAAAGTCTCTGAGCGAAAAACGAAGAAGACAAAGTCTGTGGACGAGAAAAGAAAAGTGATATCGAAGTGAATTCTAGAAAGTTAGTTGAGACTAAACTTTTATCAAAATTCTTCGATGTAAGTTGGGGTGTGAGGGCAACTAAGTGCAGATTTAGGGGCGTGTAAGGCACGTACTCCTCCTAATCGTAGGTGAGAGTAATATAATTTAAATTTGTCGTTATGGACATGCCAAATTATCTCGGTTCATGTTGACATAAACACACCACTTTTCGTCGCCAGTAATGATGCCGTGAATAAATCTGTCCCTATATCCACGCGTAGCCTTGTGAAGAGCAAGCAAATTTGCGGCAATCATGGAGCGTCGAAGTTTGTTGCTTTCGCTCAAAGCGTACGGAACCCATGCACTGAGCTTTTGAACTTGCCCCATCGAATGAAGGTGATTCACTACAGTTTTCTGATCGCACGCCAATTGTACAGCTAATTCTCTTGTCGATTGACGAGTATTTTCAGGAATAAGGTTGTTCAATCGATCTTCATCCAACTTAATGGGGCGACCAGAACGTTCTTCGTCATTAAGATTGAAATGACCGTTTTTAAAATGTGAAAACCATCATTCAGCTGTCCTTTATGAATAAAGTATTTTCTCCGTACACAGCACAAATATCGCGACGAGCTTTGGCTGCATTTGCATTGTTCTCGTCTCGATTGAAAATGAACAACAACAAGTGTCGAAACTGCGCCTTTCTTTCAACTTGACATTCCATTTTGAGGATACAGAACAAAAATTAAATTAACACAACTTTTAAATAAACCACAATGACTTATTACTCTACTTCAAGACGTAGCGTAAGCAAAAGCCTAATAGTCTACGCTGTTAAGAGACGTAGCCTAACCTTTGCAAATTTTGTTCTCATTATTTATTATTGTTTCTTAATATGTGCACAACTCACGTCAACAAAACTTAAATCAACACAACATTATAAAAAACGCAACAACTTATTCCTCAACCTAATAGAATAATAACAGAAACAAACACACATATTCAAACACCAAGCAAATGTGTGTGAATGAGAAATTACGAGAGCAGGGACTCAAAGCATCCAGCAAGCAGGTGTGTTGCATTTTCTTGCATGCAGGTGATTGAAAGCGAATCTCACTCACGCAGATGTTGCTTGATTGTTGCTTTCCTACTTGCATTCCTTAAATTCCAATGACATTCCACAACTTCCGATGGCATTCCACACATTCCTGAGTGCTTGCAAGCACACTTTGCCCGAAGTAAGCGAAGTAGTCGAGACCTACAAATGCAGCCAATTGCAAACACATATTTTTTTCTTATAATTTAAATAAAGAAATTAAAAAAAATATTAGAATTTTTAATTTTAAAATTTATTTCACGATTTTGGCAGGGGAAATACATGTTTTTTTTCAGGCTCTAAAATTTTGTCCTTAGTTATTTTCTTGAAATTCTTTAGAAAAGGACAACGTCTGCTTTGAGTTACAACTGAAATTTGCTTCGACTCAATGCAGAAAATGAGTTAAACACGAATCCTTGTATGCCTCTAATTTTAAAAAGATAATTTTAAAATGTAATTAAAAAGAATAATAAATTGGTTAATATTATAGTAACTAGAAAATTCCCTGCTTACCTGAGTTTTAAGGTGTGATTCATGCTCTAAAATCAAAACAAGAACAATCTATGCACTTAAGGCTATTTTCATCGTTATTTTCTTTCCGATGTTCTTCTATTTTTTTAATCAGATCTTTAATCCTTTCTAGTTGTTTTCAATCGAAATTACAAAAATTCTATGACTTTGATAATATCAACGATTTTTGGGAATAAAAGATAAAACTCGATTTCTAATATTGAATTCCCTTACTCCGCGAACCAGTATAAGCCTGAGAAGCCTTTGATCACTAAGGTACTAAGCAACCATTTACTATATACGACCATTTGATAGAAGGATATTAACCATTGATGCCCATCCTGCCTACAGACATAGGATGCCTTTAAGCAAGTTCTTGGAATGAATAGAATCGATGCACGCAGTTGCTAGGAATTTTCTCGGTAACCACATGTTTGATAGCAATTGCAATTACAATATCTCACGTGTCATTTTGACGGTTGAAAAAAAAGGTAAATGTCTGCAAGTATGAGACATTTCATTAATTTTTTATGACCTTATTTTGATTTTTCACTTGGCTTTCTCTCACAATGAAAAATAAAATATTTTGAGGAAAAGCGCAATTGATGTATAACAATGGCCAGGAATAAGTTTCCGCTCTGCTTTGACCTTTATTAATTTATTTTACTACTGCCTATTCGAGTGTTTGAGAAAGAGCGTATCTTGCAGAACAATTGTAAAAGACTGTTCTTTTATAATTTTCTACCATGGCATTATAATTGTTGTAAAAGGTCTGGAATAAAATGTATCATGAAAATCTTCTAAATCTACATGTGGTATCCAATTTGCAAAATGCATACAAGCGAGTGTTTTCATGCAGTATCTTACCTCAAAAGCTCCCAACCTATGTAGAGGAACAGAGTCATTTAGAGGTGAGATCAAATCCCCTTCCGATCCTTAACGTACATCACAAGTTGCTAACTCGATTATATACCTTCCACACATGATTTCCTACTTTAATTTCAACACTTTGCTTGCTAAAATATTTTCATAATTGTTTGTATGGAATGTTTCTAGTTCGTTTAAAGTATTTTGAATAAAATAATATAAATATTGACTATTATAATTCAATACTTTCCATAGACTGGTCTTAACAATTTATTGGACCTTAATTATAAATTTATCAGACTTGATAACAATATTTTGAAATTCTTTAATAATATATTATAGAAAAATAATTTAACTAAATTTACTATTTACCTAAATTATGTTCGCTATAATAACTCTAACCATGACTACGAAGGCAAACTTCACAAATTGATCAGTGAGCAAAAATATCCGTTACTAACATCATACTGGGAGTAGGTCGTTCGAGGGAAGGCCGCTTTTTGTGCTTGCAAGGGATTGAAAGCAAATCTCAAATAACGCAGCTGTTGCTACATTACTGCTTGTTTACCTGCTATAAAATTCAACCACATTCCAGAATTTTTAGATTGCTTCCAAGCAAATTTATCATACAAAATAACATATCTATGGATATTTGCAACCATCATTCAGAAAAAGAACCATTCTTAAAATTCGCCACTCCAAATTAAATGGCCCTAATTGTGCTTCTCCTCAAAAGATTTTATTTTTCATTTAAGATGTTGGATATTTGTAAAGTCAAGCAAACGTCCAAAATGTGGTTATTTCCTGTTATATTAATTTTAGTAGAAATTTTAACAATATCATTTTAAACATATTTAAAGATTACTTTAGGTGAAGATTATTTAAAAGATTTTAATTAATTAATTTAAGTAAAAGATTGTCTAAGATTCATACTTATTGAAAATATCCTTCAAGCCAAGAGCAAGTTGGTGCAGTGGGATAAAAGGATGTATACTTTTACTTTTATTCTTATATTTGCCTTGATATTTATGGTCAGTGCTTAGGGTTTGATGATTCCTAAGCTCTGTTCAAGGAGTTCAGGGATTGCATAGATTGTGGGCTGATTAATGCTTATCATTAACTACTTTCCTAAATTCTAAGTTTCATTTTTCAGAACAAATATTATTGTGTAATTTTCATAGTAAATTACAGTCGGAACTCCCTTGAATAATGTTGAAAGTAAAGATGAGGCATGTTGAGAAAAAGGTCTAGAATAGCAGCCCATACTACCACCTAATAGTGTTTTTGGGTATGTTTGTAGTAGTTAAGGAATATATGTTGACACTTTTTCCTCATTACCAATCGAATTTTTTCCACTCGGACCACACCCGATTGTAATAAAGCTGCATTTCCTAAAATCTTTGCAGAATATATAATTATATATATATATATATATATATATATATATATATATATATATATATATATATATACATATATAAATGTCTTTTAAATCACCAAACTTGTTTGATTTTTCTTTAAATCCACCATACAAATAGCTCTACGAGTACTCATTATTAACCCTGGTCATTTTCGTACCATGCATGTAACATAGTAAAAGAAAATTGTAAATCTTTCAGTATATTCCTATATATGTAAATATATGCACTCGAAAACAAAACTGGTAGAGAAGCGTTATTCATCTACCTATTTGGAGTTCTGAAAATATAATTTAAGCACTTAGCATTGCATTTTGCTTGAAAGTGACTTAATGATAATCTCAAATGTTACAGAAGAGTTTTTTTCAGATTTACATTTCCATCATATGTACTGAATGCGTCCTTGATAAAGGAGTGTGTCTACTAAAAGCACAGTGGTAATAATTGATTAGCAAAGGAAAATCAGGTAAGGCTCAGATACTTATAAAATGAAAGAGTTACTGGATCAAAGCAAATCAATAATTTCCCATGATTGCGTTTCATTTTTAAGGCAGTCGATAAATCACAATCACATTCCAGAAAGTCTGGATTGTTTCCAAGCAATCCTCAAATGGATCTAATGCGAATGATTTCTGCTTGTTATCAATTTTGGAAAAATTTGTTCTTCTTATTGTAAAGATTTTCGTGTAATCAATCACTTTGAGAATGTTATCTTGATTTCCTAATTTTCAGGAATTCGAAAAATTTGAAAAAGGCGACAAGGTCGTTAATGTTAAATGAAGTGATTTTTTTTGCATCAAACTGTAATTATTTTTTGAGCCATGCATTAATTACCTTGTTTCATGTGTTCATTCCCAGGCATATTTATCTAATGCAAAATGAGGCTGCAAATTTCTTATAAGCAGGAGGGTAGAGGCTGGTATATGTTTACAGAAAACAGCTATTTGTTTCAATAAGTATATTTATTGGATCCTTGAAAGGAATACGCGCAAAGGATATCCAAAATATTTGCCAATACGATACCTTTAGATTACACCTTAAAAATGCAATAACCATTTCCTTAGGTAGGTAGTTTTATATTTCTTGTTTGGAACAATCATGAAGGTGTTTTTTTATTTTCCCTTGTTCTAAACAGTTAATCTTTTAATTAGCCCACGATTCCTGGTATCTTGAGATACCAGAATACATTAAGGTCTAGTAGGCAGCTTTCAAATACCTCGATTACTTAGAATAAGCACGAAAATCTTCCATAATATTTAAAGCCAGCACCTAGAAAGAAGAGAAATTTCACGAGACAAATATTCACCTGTCTAAACATAATATCAGTATCAAAGCCAAAGCAATGTCAAATCTTGTATATGCCATGGAAGCTTTTAAACTGTGACATGCAAATGCATTTTACTCAACTTAAAAGAGATGGAAATTGAAACAAAATCTTTCTTTCAGTTATTTATTATTATTCAAATTTCCTAAAAGTGATAAAAAATAACGAATTTATCTGCATTATTTACTTTTCCAAATTTTTAACAACATTATCCTAGTGTTCATGCTTGGATGCAAGCGCACGCACAAATGCATCCAGTTCTACACAAGCATAGTCAAATATCAGAGGGAAGTACATCTATCTACATATATGATCCCCAACTGAAATCATATGTAGTTTTCTTTGTCTGTAAGCAAATTGAGGCAGATTTCGCAAGATGCAATTGTTCCTTTATTCCGTGCTTGCAACACATGCAACGCATATTTTGCATTCAATTAGCATATTCTGCATGCCAGAAGTCTTGCAAGCAGAGGAAGCATAAAAATAAATATGCATGCGAATAATTGTGTGCTTGCAATCTTTGGGAGGAAATGTTAATCCTTCATAGCGAATTCACCCGTCTTCAAAACACGTTGGCAGAAGTCCCTCAGTTCTCCATGAACCCTTGCTTATAAGAGTCTTTCATATATCCGTTATTATGGAAAGGAGATTCAAATTTTGTTGCTTTTAAAGAGCCATTATTCAAATTTTTGTTTCGGTATAATCTGATGTAAAGATGCACATAAATATAGTTCATTTCTGGTTTTCTAAAGTCTTGTAGCTTTTGAAGTTATTAAACAGATAATAGACAAGGAAAACGGAACAGCACTTTTTTAGTATTCAAATTTAGTTCTTAATTCGAAAATAAAGTATTTGACTTCAAAGGGTGAAAAGACATAGAAAGAAAGATAAAAATGGTTTTAAGGGTGATAAACAATAGAATGTACCCTCTTAGACAAAGTTACTCTTAAGAAGCAGCAAAAAAATAAAAGACAAAAACAATTGTGATTTACCGTAACATAAAAGCCACTTTGATAAATAATTACAGAGAAACGGACAAAATATGCACCGACTAAAAGGTGTGTGAAGTATTCATTAGGAAAGCAAGCACTCTAAATATCTGGCAAGCAGGTGTTTTGCGCCGTTATGCTTGCAGCTGATTGAAAGCAAATCTCTCTATGCGCAGCTGTTGCTTGCTTGTTGTTTATCTGCTTGCATTCCACGAATTCCAATGGCATTCAGCATCAATGCCAAAGCACCGCCATATCTTATATAGAGCATGAGATACCTCTCTGCACTTGCAGTCATGCAATATACCGAGAAACATTTAAACTCTGACATACAAATACATTTTAATTTCTTTGGAAGAGAAGGAAATTGAAACAATTTTTAGTGTAGTTATATTTTGTTAGACAAATCTTCTGAAAAAATCATCAACAAATAACGAATTTATCGGCAAAATTTGCTTTTCCAAATATTTAACCAGATCCTCCTAGTAAATAAATGCATCCTTCTCTCTTCACAAGTACAGTCAAATACCATAGGAAATCATAGGTGTCTTCATATATCATCACAAGATCTCAGACATATATAGGAATTTTTTACTGCAAGCAAATTAAGACAGCTTTCTCACGATGCAATTGTTGCTTGATTCTGTGATTGTAACCCATTTTCTGCATACTTTTCATACTTTGCAAGAACACAAATCACAAAATGGATATAAGGAGGCGAATGATCTTTGTTTGAAATCCGTGCGATAAAAGGTTAATCCTTCTTATTGAACTCATTCGTGAGCTTGAACGTTGAGACTCTCGTCATGGCTTCTCGTAATCATTGATTCAACTTTTGTAAAACGGGGACGAATGAGAGAGTTAAACACATATTTTGTTTTACAGACATTCAGCATATACCTTTTACTCCTTTTTTATTTCTCTCTCTCTCTCTCTCCATATATATATATATATATATATATATATATATATATATATATATATATATATATATATATATATATATATATATATATACATACATATATATATATATATATATATATATATATATATATATATATATATATATATAGTTACATATGTTTCTCCTTTTCTAGGTGGGTTTGACTTCTTTGCGAGAATGGTCCTACACAAATGAACCTGCCTATCTTTAGTAGCTTCCATTTTGCTAGTCCACTTCCATGTATTGCTTGATAGCTGCAGTAAGTGCATGACACAAAGATAGAGATTAAATCTCTCACTGTTCAACAGGAATTACCGGCGCTACGTTTCCTTGAAGAGGCTATTTGGCACCAAGGTGTCAGGGACCGCACTTCGTGGTGACCGCCAGCAGTTTTAGGTCAAAACAGAGTATGAAAGCAGTTAAATAATGCTCTAGACAAAATAAGATTGGAAATTGTAATTGGAATAGGAAGCAATTCTGGAAGGAAGTAAGAAGGGTAAGGAACCGGGAATAGAATAGCTATGTGAACATCAAGAAGAAGATGGGCAGAAAACCTGTGAGAAATGATGAAGTCAAAATGAAGATGGCACGAATATATTGATGGGTTCTATATTGTAGAGATGGAAGATGATGCAAATATAAATATGTTTAGCATCGTGTGTGCGAATTTGGTGATGTATAGTGGTAAGGAATAAATTAAATGGAAAAGTTTGCTACATCTCTGAAAGGTATGAAATACTTGAAGGCGTTGGAATAGAGTGAATATTTGTTTAAATGTTAAATAAAGGTGTGTTTTTTATGCAATGAGTCCCTCACCTTGTTGCTGTCCTAAGAGACTTTTGAAACTGTAAGATTGCATGAGGACTGAAAGAGGGATTTAGGAGGAACATTTAGGTCTAGGTTCTAACTATGTTGGTATAATGTATGTGCTGATGAGTAGGTGTCGGCAGCTGAGAGGGAGAAGCGACTAGGAAAAAGATATTTATGATGTAAAGATTTCTATAAGTAAAATTGTTTGAGCTGGCATGGGAAGATAGGAGAATATACTAGAGTGAGCATGGTATACAATGTTGTTTGAAGGACCATCTCAACACAGTAGTGGCCGAAGGATTAATTTTTCGCTCTTTAGGATCGAAAAATTACATTATTAACAAATTTTCACGTGTCTTCGACACCTGTTATTATGCGTGCCTCAGCTAAAAGACTCCTGATTATGTCTTTTGTGGATGTATTTTTATTGAAGGAAGATTCACTTTTTGGTGCTTTTAAAGCACTAAATAATAATTTCATTCAATGACCTAAGGCTTGTATTTCTCAAGGGAGTTTGTGAAGAACAATACAAAAATTGTTTAGGACAGCTACTAATAACCATCCCCATTATACTTTTGAAGTGTTATTACTTAATTTAATATTAGTTTTTGATTGGACAACAATATATTTTTTGGAGAGATGATAGGGTCAAAGAATTATGAAAAATGACAAGAAAAAGGATGAAAATGGTTTTAAAGATTATAAACGCTAGAATAAAGGGCTGCAGGCATAAGTATTTTGAAGAACCTAAAAATGATTGTAATATACTGTCACATAAAGCCCCTTTAAAGAATAATAACATATAACGTAGACACATAAAAGTGTATGAAAAAGGAATAAGGAAAGCAGAGACTTCAAGCATTTGGCAAGCAGCTGTGTGTTTATTGAGGGTGTTTTGCAGGTAACTGGAAGCAAATCTCTCGCGCAGCTGTTACTTGATTGTTGTTTTCTTGCTTGCATTCCACTAATTCTAATGGCATTCCACACATTCCAGAGTGCTTTCAAGCAGGCTTTGCCTGAAGGAAGCGAAGCTGTTTGGGATCTTGTTCTGTAGTCGATACCTACAGAGGGAAATTACGAATTTATTAGGGGTTTTTTTTATTTTCAACTTTATTTCACGATTTACGGTGAAAAATAACTTTATGGTTCTAAGCTCTTCAATTGTGTCTTACTTGTTTTATTACTTCAAATTCTTTAGAAGTTGGGATCGCCTGCTTTGAATTACATTCGAGAATTGCTTTGACCCAAAATAAGACGTGAATTAAACTCGAATCGTTTATACGATTCCATTGCCTGTCACGTAATTTTAAAGATTAATTAAAAACAATAATAAATTTATCCATACAATAGTAACTTTCCTGCATACCGGAGTGCTCTTTTATTTTTAGAGTACGGTAATTTAATCTTTGTTAATTGTTTTATAATGATATCTCAAAAATTCTATAACTTCGGTTAATATTAATACCATTTTCGTAAAATAAGATAAAATCGATTTCGAATAATTACTTCTCTGACTCCTTGAAGCATCAGAAAGCCGAGTAACGTTTCATGGATAAGATAATAAGCAACTATTTCATAGCTAAGATTACATAAATGATAGATACAAAGTATTCTTTCCCATCCTGCCCAAAGGCAGATGTTTTAAATGGGGTCATGTGGTTGCTTGCTAGAAGTTTCCTTGTTAACAGATGGGTATGGGAAACACATGCTAGACGTCAGTTTCTTGCACATTATATTTAATGCCACATTTTCTATGGAAAAATATTTTTTAAATTTCTGATATTATGGGAATTTTTTTTCAATGTATTTTATGACGTCAATGTGATTTTTATTTGCGTGCGATTCTAGTCGCTGGCGACTCTACATCTTCCTATGTCGATCGGTTGGTCCCTGTTTTGCTTTTTATTGTTTTTTGGATAACATTGTAACTATTCGGCCGATTCTCTTTTAATAATACATATAATTGACAAAGTCGCCCTAACGTTAGCGTAAGAATCTTTTGATTTGGCAATAACATCCTAATTATTCAGCCGATTCTAACGAAATTTGAGATTCTTATGTTGTTTTACATTCACTTTCGAGTGATATAACTGCCAAAGTCCTCCTAAGGTTAGCCAGGGAATTATTTTGTTTTGACAAATACATCGACCGATTGTAACGATTTGAAACCCTTATGTTGTTTTAAATTCTCATTTGAATGGTACAATTGCCAGGGACCGTCCAAGATTAGCCAGGGAATTTATTTTGGGGGGGTGCAATAACATCATAACTATTTGGCCAATTCTAACGAAATTGGAAACTCTTATGTTGTTTTACGTTCTCTTTCGAATGATATAATTTAAAAAGTCCTTTTAAGGTCAGCTCGGGAATTATTTTGTTTTGGCAATAACATCATAACCATTCAGCCGATTCTAACAAAGTTTGAAACCCTTATGTTGTTTTATATTATCTTTGGAATGATAGAATTATCAAGGTCATCCCAAGATTACTCCGGGAATTATTGAAAGTTTTGAAAGTCTTAAGGTCATAAATCAGAATAAGTGAGAGCACGCGCCTTCTGGTCAGCAGACCTTCCTTTTACTTTTTCTTCGACAATGAGAAACAAAATCTTTTGAGGGGAAGCCTAATGGATGTACCAGAACAGCAATAAATATATATTCCGGTTTGTTTTTAAACTACATGATCTGCTGTGTTATTATTTGTCTGTATAGTTGCTAAACTTACATATCAAGGACTGAAAGGAATACTTTACTATTCATTTTATTTAATGAATTTGCATTCATTCTCAACCATGGCCTCCAAGCGGCGTCGCAACCTGCTGCAGGGTAAAAGTTCTGGGAGGCCAGATGTTTGGATTGATGTGGTGAGATGAATTGTATGAGAGTCAAGACTATGTAGATTCTCCTGCTTGTGTGACATGGGGCATTCTCATACTACCACACATATGGATTTTCAGTGGCCACCTCGTGGATCCACACCAAAACCAACACCTACAGCACTTAATGTATCCCTGTATAATGCGTTTGAGTCCCTCTGGGAATTTTTAAGGGGGACATAACTTGGCCCTCAAGGTTTCAGAGCATCCTTATCCTCGTAATCTTAGCCTAACTTATCCAACTCTTTCTTGATCATGATGCAAATGGATCATTTTTTTAACCTCATATTAGGGGCCAGGTAGTTCACGGGAAGGACCTACTCGCTTTCAAGTTATTGAAAGCGAACCTCAATTGAAGCAGCTGTTGCTCAATTGGTGCATCTATTCTTTGAATGTCTCTTCGCTAAATATAATTATACAATATCAAAATATCTTTCTGTGTTCCACTACACTGCAATGATCCATTAAAACATCAAATTCCTTGGATGAACTTAAAACTCAACTCTACAAATAGCACTACCCGTACTGTTTATTAGGCCTGCTCTGTTTCTAACCATATGATTGATGAGAGTAGAAGAAAGATCAAAAGATTTAAAAATCGTAAATCTTTTTGTCTATATTTAAATGCAGGTAGATGTGTGCGATCTGAAACACAACTCGTATAACAACGTTATTTACATATGTATTTGGAGACCTGATAAGATAATAGGAGTCCTTAGCCTCGCATTATTGCTTTCAAATAACCTGATGAAATTCAATAAAACCACGTGTACATGATGTGTACTGACTGCGTCCTCATAAAAGACAAGGATAGTAATCGATTTTATTTTATATACGAAAATATTATTATTATCTAATGTGAATGAATTTCAATAGAAAACAACTAAGAAGTATTAAAAATCGGTATTATAATAATAAAAGAAAACGAACTAAAAGACTAGAACGATGAAATGCACCCAAATAACTTAGATTGTTGTTTTTTGTTGTTTTCAGAGCATAATGCACACCTTAAGCAGTCCGGTATTATTTCTAATCAAGGTCTAAAATTATGTTATAGAAATTATAAACGTACAGGGAGTAGAGTCCTGCATTGAGTCGAAGCAGATTTCAGTTGTAACTCGAAGCAGGCGGCGTCCCCTTCTAAGGCTTTTAAGTAAGAAAACAGTTAAGGCCAAAATTGAAGAACCTGAATCAAAGATATTATCCTCCCATTAGACACTGAAATAAAGTTTGAAATTAAAAAAATCTATTAAATTTGTAATTTCCTCATTTAGAGACAGAAAAACAGTGCTTACAATTGGCTTCATATTTAGGTGTCCATACAGTACAAGACCCTAATGAGCTTCACTTCATTCGAGCAATCTGCTTGAAAGCACTCATGTATGTGTGGATTGTCATTAAAATTTTTGAAATGCAAGCAAGAAAACTACAATCAAGCAACAGTTACACGAGAGGGATTAGCTTTCAAGCACCAAAAGGTAACACACACTTGCCAGATGCTTGGGTTCCCGGATTTCCTATTCCTTTTTCATACACACTTACTAGGATATGAATATGTGTGTTTGTTTCTGTTATTATTCTTTAAATGGGTTCTTATCGGACTAAACAATTCAATCGTTGTTATATCTTTTTTACAAGTTTTGTTTCCTGCTTCGTAATCGTTTTTTTCTTTTAATGCGGTGATTTTTCTGGCGTGTTATTTTTAAAATCATTTTAATGTCTCTTACAATATTTTTTTTTAGTCCTTTAACCCTGTGAAGTCGAATATTTTGTGATCGCTTCAACTTTCACATTTGACTTCTGAAAACTGAGGTATATTTTTTCTACCTGTCGAAAACTCTTGTGTATTTTCATTCACAAACTCCCTTGAGAAATACAAGCATAGGGTTTTTGCTCTATATAATTCAACTACAGAAATTTCAGTAGGGGTTGTATAAATTTAACCTAGTGTGAATCTCCCTTTAATAGTGACGGATACACAAAGAACAGTAAAAATAAGGGGGTCATTTATAACAAAGGCTCGTCTGTCAACTGATGTCGAAGATACATTAAACTTTGCTTATGAATTGAGCTTTGCTTTCGTGGAGAGGGTAAAATTAAATCCGCTGGACTCTACTGTGCTGAATGGGTATTGCAAACAACAAGGTATACCCTACCTCTCAAATAGTTTGTATGGTGAGAGAAAAGAGAGAATGGTTAAATAGGTATTGCACAAATTAATGTAATCCTATCATCCACAATATGATCTAGCTTTCTTTCTCGTACACTCATTTCTCAACAACCTAAGATTTCAGCCGTCCTCCTACCCTTTTTAACCATAAAACTCACTCGTGTATATTCTCCTATCTTCTGATGCCACCTCAAACAATTTTACTCATACCCATCTTCATCATAAATATATTTTTCCTAGTTGTTCTCACTCTCATCCACCGACACCTAGTCATCAGCATATACATTATACTAACATATATCGAACCTATCCCTCAATAATCCTCATAAATCTCCTCCACTCCACCTTTACTTCAAACAAATACTTAATGCTCTCGGTACTTTGTCCTTAAAGATATTAAACAGCCATTGCGCCATCATGACACACCCTTTTCCCAACTCTCATACCCATTTGGAGCAAACCACATACTCCAACTAACTTTCACCTTAACGCGCCCCTTACTTTTAACATGAATACTCCACACTATCTAATAGTTTACCACTCAATGCATACCTTCTTAGCATCTGCCATAATACTTCTCTATTTAGATATTAAGTTTCTTCATATTCTTAAATTCTTTACTCCTCTTCACTCTTGTTTATCGCATAATTGTTTCAGTGCAAATATATGATCCACATACTAATTACTGACTAAAAATCTAACTTTTTTACCACCTATTGTCCCCTCAGGATTCCTTCATGTACACGCAATTTAATCAGAATTTGCCTATATAATTTACTTGCATCACAACAGAATGATCCCACCTGTCTTTTTATTATCTTCCTTTCTTCCCTTCAGCCCCTATACAACGACAAAATTGCTGCACTCTTCTTATCCTCATTCAATCTTAAAGGTTCAAAAGTCTTGCAACACTTCTTACTAGCTTCTTAACGACTATGCCAAAGTAAAACCAAACGAAAGAATTCTATAGTTACATAAGACAAAAGGGAGAAACAACTTCATCTATCGGACTTTACATCATTTTTTACTACACAAGATCATAACTACATTCCAACACCAGCAGCTATCCAAATAGATAACAACGAGGCGTTAAGTAGTATCAGCGTTAAAGAAAGAGACGCATTGAGATGCATTGAAAATCTTAACATAAATAAATCACCAGGCCTGGATATGATCTCCCTTCGGGTATTAAAGGATGCCAAAAGTGAACTAAATAGCCAAACCGCTGTCGTTATTGTGTAATTATTCGTTACAGATCGGAACAATACCCGATGGGTGGAGGCTCGCTAACGTAACACCAATATTTAACAAAGGCAGTAAATCTCTACCTAGTAATTATCGCCTAATTAGTTTAACTTCGGTCTTTTTCAAAATGTTAGAAACACTTATACGCGACGAATTCGTTAACAACTTAGAAGAAAAGAAGCTACTTAGAAACACCCAACACGGCTTACGTAATAAACGTTCCTGCCTAATGAATGTATTAGACTTTTTTAATATTTTTTAATGAATACGACGAGAGTAAAGAAGTTGACATAATTTACTTCAAATTCCCAAAGGCCTTCGATAAAGTTCTCCACAAACGTTTACTAACTAAATTAAAAGGGCATAGAGTTCAAGGCGCCATATCAAGGTGGATAGAAAACTGACTGAGTAATCGTAGGCAAAGCGTAGTTATAAGTGGAAAATAATCTAGCTGGAAAGGTTTCACTAGCGGAGTACTTCAGGGATCTAATCTGGGAGCAGTTTTATTTCTAGTATACATTGACAACTTAGACGAAGGCCTTTTAGGCATAATATCGAAGTTTGCTGATGACACCAAAATTGTGAATTCAGTACTCACTAACTCACAGATTAATGAAATGCAAAACAATCTTGACATATTGACGAACTGGGTGCAAACGTTGCAAATGCCTTTTAATGCGGATAAAAGTAAAGTGCTCCATATCGGATATCGTAACGGAAAAGCAGATTACTGACTAAATGGTACTCAACGCTTAAGCATAGACAGAGAGATGGACATAGGTGTACCAATATCGAACGACCTAAAACCCAGTCAGCAATGTTCAGAAGTCTTTAAGAAAGGAAATAAAATAATTGGATTCATTGGTAGAGCGTTCGAGTAATAAGTCCAAAAATACCATTCTTCTCTCTATAATTCCTTGGTCCGCCCCATAATGGAATACTACGTTCAAGCTTGGTGTTCGTACTAACAGAAAGATATACCGAAATTAGAACGAGTCCAACAAAAGCTTACTAAAATGATACAAAGTTTAAAGAACATAACATAAGAAGAGCAACTTAGAGAACTAAATCTATTTCCGTTAATTCAGCGTAGATTAAGAGGGGACTTAATTCAGGTCTTCAAAATTAACAAAGGCATAGACAATAAGGATTGCAATAAATATTTCAGTATCGACCAGTCACGAGAGGAAATGGTTGCAAAATTATAAGAATTTGTTTTTTTAATAGAATTGTCAACTTATGGAATGAGCTTCCTCGTAAAGTAATAGACTGCAACACCGTAGATACTTTCAAACGTCGTATAGATAAATACTTTGAATCTATTCCCCGACTAACAAGGTTTTCTAGCGAATAACTAACTCCCTAGCATTCAGGTTACAGGTTCATCAGATTTCTCCTACTTTCCATCTCCACTATCTATTTTCCCCATAATCTTTATCCAAGGCCACCTAGTATGGACCAAAAGGTCTGTTGTGGCCTGTTTATATATGTAACTCTATTCTAAATTCAACTATTTCATTCCTCTCAGAGTAGTACTAAACTTTTAAATTTAATTTCTTCCCTCTTTCAATACAGCACTATATTTGCATCCATGATGACAACCATATTTATATTTGTATCATATTCCATTCCCACATTATTCAACTAATCAAAGTATTCTTGCCATCTAATTTTGATCTCAGCCTTGGTCACTAGTATCCTGTCTTTCTTCTCCTGCATATTCAAATAGCTCTTTTCTTCCTGAACATCAAGATGTTCATTATTATTTTGCCCAGAAGTCCTATTTAGCTGCTTTCCTACTCTGTTTAAGCAAAGTATTTTAACCTATAACTCTTCTGACGATCACCGCAAAGGGTGTTCCCTGACACATCGGTGCCTAACGTCCCCTCATTATTGCCACGTTTAAGCGCGGCGTCTGCAATTCCTATTGAAGGAAAATCAATTCTTCAAATTGGGCTGCAAAATATACCCCATTGAGATCGAAAAAATTTTTCTGGCCAAACATTCCAAGAGATATGTAAACCATCGTTAGAGAAGGCAAATAGAGAGAAAAATAAGAAAAGAAATAAAAGGTATATGGAAGATATCTTTAACACAAAATCATTTCTTTAACTCTCTCCTTCATCTCTGTTTTCAAAAAGCTCCAATCAATGAAAAGTAGTAAGCAGAGATGAATGAAAATCTCAACGTTCCTGCTTGTTCAACAGTGATTTCAATAAGAAGGATTTTCTTTTTCTCACAAGGATTGCAAAGCAACAATCATTCGTTTGCTTACAAGCACTCTGTAATGTAAAATATGCGAATGGGAATTCAAAGTATGCGTTGAATGGGCTGCAAACACGAAATGTAGCAACAATCGCATCGTGAGAACTCTGCCTTTATTTGCTTGCAGACAAAAACATATCTTTGTAGCCATAGGATCATATATGAATGAACACAGATGTGCTTTCTCGTGCCACTTGATTATCTTTGTGTGGAGAGGGATGCATTTTTGCTCATGCAGGCATATTCACATGGAAATATATTCGTTCATTAATAGAATATTGTGAAAGATTGGGACAAGCAAATAATGCAATAAAGTGCGCTATTTGTGAATCTTATTTAAGGAAAATTGACTAATAAGTAATAAATGAGACAAAAAGAATGTTTCAATTTTCTTCTCTTCAATAGCGATTCAAATGATTTTAGGTGTCATAGGCTGAACTTTTATAAGGCATGTTGCATGTATGCAACTGCTACGAGTTTCGCCATGCAAGAGATGACTGTGCTCTTCAGCTTAGCATTGATTATTATGTTTAGATAGGTTTGCATTCATCTCCTAAAATTTCTCCTATCACTAGGGGGTGGCATTTAAAATAATGTAACCTTTTGGTCATTATTTTTAGTATTTGGGCTATTTAAAAGTTGCTTCACAGGTAAAAATGCTTGCTAGCACTTCATTATGCCAAGAACCCTCGGCTCAGAACAACACCAATCAGAACAAATGAAAATAAAAATAACTTCATGTTTGTCTAAACACAAGAAATATGAAAGTTCTTGTTTAAGAGAAGGCTTATTGCAGTTTTGTTTCTTTACAAGGTGCCGCATTGTTGAATTTCCTTGATATGTATTTAACATTTTCCTTTCAAGCCCTTCTACATGTAAACAGAGTGAAGGCAGTAGTTATTTCCTGTAAAGATCTGTCAACTTTTTTCTGGTTGTACAAAATTTGAAGCGTAAAATTGAATTAAAGAAGTGCGCAAACATGCAACCAAGTAACAATTCTATGGCGCATAAATTAAATACAGTTTCATGCAAGCAAATAAAATTAAATTCACTTTGTCATTAAACAATTCGTCGTTTTTTTTAATTTTTTTGAATTTATCAAAACCTGAAAGGCAATATGACAGTTACAGCCTGCTTGATTGCTCGACAATTGTTATCTCAAGAAAAATTACCTTTTCCCTGAATGGATTGCAAGCAGAGATCATTCTCATTAAATCCCTGTACGGATTGCTTGCAAACACTTAGGCACTCAGTTTAAGAAAAACGCAGGAGCAGAACATAGTCACTTGTTCAAGATCATCTTCAGGAAAGCTGAAATTTTCCTAAAGGCAACTGAATATGGATTATTGGCGTTCTATACAAAAATCGCACCAGACCTCATTGAAAGGGAAATTTTCAAATTTTTCCAGGTATTCTTCAAGTGCTTTGCCTGCAAAAAACATTCGAAGTATGAGTTCTGAGTGCCGAAGCCAAGAACTCAAATGAGATGACTGCAAAAAGCACTAACAAGCAGTACATAAACCGTATCAATCCACATAAGACACTATCCATATCATGCCGACTGAAGGAGACCATTTTCAAAGCCAAGAAAACTAAATTAAACAAAGAGAAGAGAGAAGTAAAAACCCTGGTATGCAGCAGCTACAGCAGTTGGTAACAGAGAACCTAAAACATAGGTGAAAAACAGAGTAACAAACATAGATAGAAGCATGAGACTGGCTCTGATCTTGGGTCTTATGCATAAATACTTTGTGAATATCGCAAAGCTGGAAGCATACGCCAAAGAACTCAACAAAATGTTAAAGAAGAACAGTCTAAATGAAAGTGGTTCCTAGAGAAACCTCTTTTAAACGTAATATACAAGATTAATATAATAGAAATCAAACCAAAATGAAAATAAAATAACAAACAGAACAGGAAAAAAACGATAAATCGACACGTACTGACACAGAAGTAACAGAAACCGCAATAAAATTATTTGAAAAACTAGAAAACGAAATCCAGAAGCCCAGAAACCTAAGAGTAAAAAACTGTACATTAAAATCTATAGCTCCCGAACAAACCAACTCCTCCCCAAATACAAGAGAAAAGACATAGTCGACGAGTTTGTAAAAAGAAAATATAAATTGGATTATGACAGAGCAAGACGAGACGAAAATAAACTATGCCCTGAAAACAGAATAATATTCATCGCTTCCAGATCCTGCCAAAATCACACTAACGATCAATTTAGGAAAACACTTTTTGGGCGTGCCGGCTCACAGGCAAGACAAGACTAACGGAAAACAGGTAAGGATCAAAAGTAAATACGTAAATGGATGGAAAGACAGACGAATAATCTACTACGCTATCATAAATGAAGAAGCAGAGATAATAATACCGACAGAACATAGAATAAATCCATAAAAAGAAACCAATAAAAATACCCAACTAAAATAATATAACAGCAAGCCACAACCAGACCAGATATAATGATTGATATAAAGCACGTCATAGAAAACAATATGTATAAACTGATAGTAGCAAGGGCATAACAAACCTCAAAACATCCGTATCTTACAATCCCTATTTTCATCAAAATCATCTGCCCATCCAACATCTACGGATAACTGACTACCAGATGCTGAGAAAGGTGAAGCAGAGTACACAAGTAACCCTACTGGAAGCGGAAAATACTGCAGCTATTACTACAAATAATCTTAATGCAAAAGGAAGACACTGATTGCACGACATTCGTAACCGACCGAACAGCTACAACCCTCGACATTGTGCTAACAAATTTGAACATTCATAACAATCACCACATCAAACATGGTTCACTGAGCCCATCGTACCACCTTAATTACAACAATCTCTACCATCCCTATTCAAATTAAAATACCGCAAAGGAACGCTTTCATATGAACAAATTAGAAAAAAATATAAAAAACACCTCAGCCTCTATGAAATAGAAAACATAAATAATCGTACAATACAAGATATTAAGACATACACCTAGTATAAACAACGATAAAATGAAGGAGGCGGACAGTCTCCACGCCCAAAAGAGAACCAAAAATACTGCCCGTTTGACAAAGTTTAGATCCCAAGACCAAAACAAAAACTGATAGAGCTAAACTTGGACAAGAAGATCATAATGATAATCTGCAGTAATCTAAAAGACAAAAGGGGTATACATTGTATTAACGGATATACAGGAAATGAACTTGTGATGAGGCCATCCTCCTCCATGGAAGGTGTCTCAGCCCTACGTTTATGCTGAATACACCGGAGACCTCACTCGACCAATAAATGAATATGCGACATATGTACAGCTTGCGGATAATAGTCTTCCAATTATTTCCAGCCACCGCAAAAACCCAAGAGGCATAGATAAAAGATAAGCAAGAAAAATTAAAAATATCAATGACTACGAGAGAAGAAACAACATTAAAACAAACCATGATAAATTTGAAAGATTCCTCATCTACAAAAGAAAATTCGCCAAGGTTGAGAAGAGTATCCGTATGAATTAGACGGGGCAGTCCTTTGACTTAAACTGACAAGAAGTGAAAACTAGCCAAACGTACACTCACATTCTTATATAGATTTAAGAATTAAAAAAGATATTCAAGCCGTAGATCGCTCTTATAAACCCCTATTGATGTACCCCACAATACTCGGTCCACGCTGCAAGTGATACACAAATGTCAAAGATCCAAAGAGTCCGGAACTGGGCTACTAGGTTCAGTACTGATACAACAAGTATACCGTCTAGAGAACTACACAGAAGGTCAAACCTAAAACCTTTAAACGAAATAATGCAAGAAAGTGTTATTAAACTAACGAAAAAAATAACGGACATGACTACTGAAGAGGTAATTAAAAAAAAAAATCATACTAGGAGATGAAGAAATACAAACAATAAAACATATACAAAGATTTAAAGGAAAGCAAGAATAAAAGAAAAAAATAACCACATATATATATATATATATATATATATATATATATATATATATACAAATATATATATATATATACAAATATATATATATATATATATATATATATATATATATATATATATATATATATATATATATATGATATTAAAGATAAAAAACAAAGCAACATTGATAATAGGCAAAATACAGAAATAGCCACGTGACCTGGCTTATATACACTTCTCTTTTACACTCTCATCCCCATCTCATCCAACATTCTTATCCATCACACCCATCCCCATCAATATCAAACACAGTCTCATAGAAATACCTATATACTCATTCTTCTATAGGTCCTAGGGCCTAGCTGGAGCTACCAACCGGATCGGCAGGTTGCGGATCGTCAAGTGACCCTCAGATGTGGGGACTAGCTGCGAAATAAGCAGTTCCTATTACTGTAATAGATTCTGACGAATAAGCATTCACGGACAGCCAGCAGCAGTGGGTGAGGGTGTCGTTGGATATGGAGTGATGTCCATATTCTTTTAAATACTACATACTTTACCTGTTACTTGTCCACTGTGATATGGCGAGTCTGAGCCGCCATCAAATAAACTCTATCCCTGCTGCCTTGTAGGAATACCATTTCAGGCAAAGGCTAGGAGAAGGATAACTCCGAATCCAAACCACCTACTGCCTTGTAGGTTTTGTCTTTTTAGGCCAAGGCTAGGAGGCAGCTACTCCGAATTCAAACAAAGAAGGGAGGAGTAGGATAAGGCCATAGCTTTTGCACTAAGGTCTTCCGTTATCCGTTTTCTTCCCTTCCCTGCTCTCATGGTGCTATAAGCTTCCTTCTTTACAATCTCCTGTTTCTTTACTTCAAAGTGGTTTTATCAGGCTGAAGAAAAAGACACACTTTCTGGTGGATTAGTCAGCAGGTTGCTCTTTACTTTCTTTTTCTCTTTCTTTTTCTTCCTTTCCTATTTTGTTTGAAAATCCATCTTTACTGTTCCCTCTTGGATGTGATGTTCTCTGAGGGTCTTTTGTCTTACTTAGATGTGATGGCTCCTTTTTTGTTCTATTCTAAGAGTGCTAAGAGGGTCTAATATGTATTGATATCTGAATATCTTAACGAACAGAGCCGTTCCGAAACACGTAAGGATATAAGAGAAACGAACAATAATCCCAAAATAAACTTATATTTTAACTTTAACCATTGAATATACAACATCTAAACATTTACTACAGCAATACTCTAAATATTATTATAAACAAGAATTAATTAAATTAGTTTGCCCCTCAAAAATTGTTTCATTTCTCTACACACAACAATAATATAAATTTAGGCTTACGGACTCATCTGGAGTTTAAAAGGCCTCAGGAATGTTATTGACTCACGACGCGTGCCGTCTGTCCAGATGTAGATGGGCGAGATCACACGGTCGTTTTGGCGAGGGTAGCAGCTGGGGGTCCACACGGTATTCCGGGGATGGTTCTTCACGGATGAGAACGATTACGGTGCTTTATGCAACACCAAGGTAGTTGTGGTCTCTCTGGCGAGAGGGAGTCGAACTTGGTTCTTAAACCAAGTTAACTTGGAGTGCGGTGTGACCACCGAGTAACGAGCTCGAGGGGGAGCTTTTCTCCTTCGTTACTTAATTCCTCATGGACGAGTACTGAACTCGGGGAGGGTCTTCTTCAAGGGCTAGGATCGATGAGACGGGGTTTCTCTGACGAGAATAAGTTACTTAAAGTTTGGTTTGGTAACCGCGAACTAGCTCGAGGATGAGCTTATTCTTAGTTCCAGTCTTCCTCAAGGGCGAGTATAACGGAGGGGGGTTTCTCTGACGAGAATAATTTGAACTTGGTTCCTTACCTAAGTTAACTTAGGAGTTCAGTGTGGCCACCGGGTAACGGGCTCGAGGGGGAGGGGGCCTTTTCCTTCTTCTTTTCTTAATTCCTCAAGGACGAGGAATACCCCTGGTGTTTAAGGTGTACCAGGATATGAGGAGTCTCTCTGACGAGAGTAAATTGAACTTAACAAAGTTAACTTAACGTTTGGTTTGAAAACCAGAGACTAGCTCGATGATGAGCTTCTTCTTAGCCCCTTAAGGTAGGTAGCCCTGCCTCTCTTGCAGGGTACTTCTTGGTCTGGCGAGCCAAGTACACTACCTCGCCAGTCTTGGTAGTTTGGTTTGATCCTAAGACTTAGTCACCTAGAGACTGACGTATACTACCTCGATTTTCCTCAGAGTTCCTCATTTATACCTCGTCACCCCACTGGGGGAGTGGTAAGGGGGGAAGGTGCTTAAAGACGGCCCCAGGAGAGTTCTTTCGCCCAACGGTTTTCCCACCGAACCTTACATCGGCTCCTCGTTAGCCTTCGAGCTTGGGAGAAACACGTCTCTAATTTCCTATTTGACGTGAAACTGGATCTTACTCTCCTGGGGGAGATCTTGCATTTTGACCTTTAGGGTCTTTCATGGCACCGAGTTGTGCGACGCTGCGGTTACGCTTTTAAACCTGCCGATGCCTGGGCCGGATATCTTTGCGGTAACCGCCTTATGACTCCACCAAGAGTGAATGGGGGGGGGGGAGTGACGATTCCCCTACACTGGTAACTGCCTGGATCTAATTTAACTGATGTTCCAGGAGTCGTTGAAGCTTCTGTCCTTGCTCCCATTGGAACTTCTGATCATAATGCCCTTAGTTGTAAAATTTGTGTAGACATTACTGTACCTGATATCGCCATCTCCCGTCTGGATTATGTTAAGTATCGTGTTAATTGGGACAATGTTTGTCATGAAATTGAAAGACTTTAGTGGAACGCTATTTTCTGATCCAGTGATCTTTTTTCAGCTCTTAATTCATAGTTATTAGATATTCTACATAGAAGAGCCCTATGCAAGATAATTAAATCACGTCTAAGGGATAAAGTCTGGTTTAATGTTGAGTGTAAGCGAGTCTTTGAGTACAAGAAGGCAGCTTATCATCTTTGGAAACGAAACAGGTATCAATTTCTGAGACAACTATGTTACTCTCAAAGTTGAAGCTCAGAGAATTCATAATGCACCTCAAACTGCTTATAATTCTCACTTGGATGAGGTTCTTGCTGGTACCACTCAACCATATAAATTGTGGTATTCTGTCAAGGCTTCCTTATTTGGTATTGATTCTAGTATGCCTCTTCTTCGTGAGTATAATGGTTCAGTGTCTTTAGATCCACTAAGAACGGCTAATTTGCTCTCCGATATTTTTATTTACAAACAGTGTAACCAAGAATTATCGCTACCCTTGACTTCTTTTCCATTGCTAAAGCTTGTCTCTGTTACTTTTCGATCCAATGAATTGAAGACATTTCTTTGGGATCTTGGCACATATGGTGGGACAGACCCAGAGGGATTTTCCCCCTATTCTTTAACAAGTGTGCTACAGTTATAGCACTTAAATTAGCCGTAAAATTTAGATTGATCCTGAAGTCTAGTAGTTTTAAATCTTGTTGGCGTAAGGCCAGCATCACTCCTATTCCTAACGGAGCTTTAGCTTTAACTTCTCCTTCTGGGTACCGCTCCATATCTATTATACCTATTTTATTAAAGATCTTCGAGCGAGTTTTGGCTAAGCGGCTACCCAAATACTGTACAAATTTTAATTTATTACCTGATTCTCAATTTGGATTCCCTAAAGGGTTAGGAAAATTGTGTTGCACTGTTGACTCTGTCTCATGATATGCAGTCTTTTCTGGACCGTCGGTTTGAATCTCGACCATAAGGCTCTGATCTATAAATTGAAACTTTTTGATATTGGTGGAAACCTTCTGAAAACCTTTACGGACTTCTTAAATAATAGATGTCAGTGTTTAATTGTTAATGGTATCTCTTCTGTTTCAGTCCCTGTTGTTTCTAGTGCTCTACAGGGCAATATCCTTTGTTTTTTATTATTTTTACTTCTGATATGAGCACTTAGCTGGAAAATAACCTTATACTTATGCCGATGAGACTACACTTGACTCCTCTCTTAACTCTCCTAGTAATAGAGGTGAAGTTGCCGCCTCCTTGAACCAAGATTTGGCTAGGATCACTTATTTGTGTCAACTTTGGGGCATGAAGCATAATGCTAGCAAAATGTATTCTATTACTATCAGCAGATCCCGAATATTGGATCCATCTCATCCTTGTTTGCATATTTTGGGTTAACAGGTTGAGGAAGTTTCTAGTTTGCGTTTTTTGAGGGTATTTTTTGACTCTAAACTGAATTTTGAGAAGCTCATCCGTTTTTTATCTTCTTCAATTGCCCAGAAGACGGGTTTACTTCGAAAATGCTTAAAAACTTTGGGTCGTGACTCCACAGAAATAAAATCTTTTTATGCTTTCACCTTGCCTCATTTTGAGTAATGTGCACCTGTTTGGATGTCTGTGGCCAAGTTCCATTTGACATTGCTGGATAGAGCTTTGAATTCTATAAAATTCATCTCTCCTGAGCTTTCCTTTGATTTTTACCATCGGCGGCAATTTGGTGCACTTACTGTTTTATTTAAAGTTTTTAATAACAATCAGCATCCGTTACCTAGTGTCTTGCCTGGACCTTTTAATCCTGCCCATATGACAAGATATACTCTTAGTCTTAATGATTTTGCTATAAATCCTATGAATGCTTGCACTGTACAATTTTCTATCTGTTTTGTTCCTTCATTGGTAAAAATTTGGAATCAATTATCCAATGATATTGTTTCTTCTCCTAACATCTCTCCATTTAAGTCTCGATCAAATGTTTATTTATTACAGTAACTCCTCATTCATTATTTGGACTTACTAGGGGCCTGTTTACTTTTGTTGCCTCTGCCTTTCTCCAGTACTCCTGTTATTTTATGCAAACTCAATTCTGTTGTATCTGTACCCTGGGCGAAGGCTTTGATAGCTTGATGATAATAATATAATACACAATACTTCTATATAATATCTTCTCCTATACACACATTTCACCACTTATGGTATCCCACATCCAATCTACATCCCTCCAGTCGACTGTAAATGATGGTATTCCAAACTTTAAACCAGGTACAGGTTTTCTTCTCCTCCAAATTCACTAGAAACACTAAAATACAGACGAAAACGCATTTACACACGACTAGTTATTTAAACTTTGACAACATTTTACGTATAGAAATATACCCACATAATAGCCACTTCTAAGCTAAACAGACCATGTTGAGACCCAGTATAATATCCTTTAATCTCTCGACTTTATATCGATTCCAAAGGCTTGGAGCGTCTGGTAATCAATAAGGTTAATCCATAATCAATTAGATCATTCCAAATTTTCTACAAGACATGATCTAAAACAGATTACAGCCATTACGCTTAACTTACTTATTTAAGATGGCAATGGTAACAGTAGACTTATATAGAACCCTCAGCCCAGGATTCAGCCGCATAGTCATCAACAAAATACTGACACACACTTGTCGTTAACTACCCCGAAATTCCTTTACAGCTCGACACACAAGTCATACATCTCGGGTAAGAGATTTCGAACAAACCGCATACACAGCAATATCCCACACCTATGCACTTATACCCATCCTATTCAACCTTTTATTTAATATCTTCTAAATCATAATTCTAAACATAACTATGCAGGTAGCATAAAATAAATTCGTCCAATACTTAAAATGCTTATATGTATCTAACACATGCCCTAAATAGATATATAGCCTGACTCTCAGTCTTCCTGATACAGGATGTGATGACTATTTCTTCCCACCCACAAAATCTTCTGTCTCACTTCCAACATGAAGCAGAAAAGTCTTCCGCTCATTGCATTTTCAAACAACCTACTCTTGACATACCTCCATTTTGAAAATGCTTTGTGTCACTTAAGAAACCCATAATAAGATTCAGATAATACATCACATTTAAATGTAAGAAACCACAAACTGAGCATTCACTAAATACTCACAAGCTCTTCATTCGGTCAGACGAAAATATCCAATACAAAACACCTTCAAACATTAAATTCAATCCATCCTTGCCTACCCAGAATGGCTTGCTTGAATGCATGATCTAGATACTCAGACACATTAAGCACTCCAAAAGAAGCAACAAAAAGCACACCACCTAGCCAAAAAATACGTTTAAGACATTACAAACACAGAATTTCACCGCATTTGACCACTGAAAATATATCATGTTTGCCTAAAATTAGCAAACACTGGAAAAAATTGCCGAACTGCATTCTTGAAATTAGTGACAACCTCCAGAAAAATGAAATGATCTTCCATTTCAAGAGCACTGATGGATAATCAACCAGGTTACTTATTTCGGGGAAGGCGATAAACTGAAATTTTCCTGAATATATTATTCATGATATCTTTGATACCTAAATATTTTCGGGTGTAATCCTGATTAAAAATTCACCCTTCAACAAATCTCGGAAACAAAATTTAAAACATTTTCCACAATTTCACATTAATTATCTAAAAAAGCTTTCAAAATTGTTTAGCATGCCTGCAGTGCAATAACATCATTTCAAGCAAATTTATTAAACAGATCAACTGTGCAATTTGAAGTCTATTCTTGAATCACCCGAAGGCAAAACCTAAAGATCTGACATCGCACAATAGGCCCTTGTGGCTTTTGTCATCCGTGAACACTTTAATGATATAATAAAAAGACTAGTCAAAATGTATCCTACTGAGTATTAATGTATTATATTAAGATCTTAATTTTGTTTAGAAATTGACAATAAATCTTTTCTTAGTCAGAGCTAAATAAAATGTGCAATATGTATAAGAATGCTAGAGGCAGTGAATACATATACCTATGATAGCGGTGCTAATTACATTAGACGAACAGCTACCGAGGATACTTGAAATTGTTACCACTTGCTATCTATGATAATTGTACATACTTGGTTAATAATTGTGGTTACAAAAACTGGGAGAAGTCACGTTTGCAAGAAGATATATGGAAGCAGAAATAAAAGAGATGAATGAACGGAACTGCAAATAAATTAATATCAAGACTTAAAAATGATGTGCAGTGTAGAAATATATTGTAGAAACCTAAGGATCCTGATGCCTTTGTTTACTGCAAGAAGGTGAGAAAGCTGTGAAAGTTCCACAAAACAAGAAGTTATTTAAAGTTCATCATCGGGAATACTCCATTTTATAAATCCATAAAGGGGAATCATAAATAATCGTTTTGAAATTAGAACTCGTTATTAACTCAGTTTTACATATTTGAAGAACCAAGCATTTAATTATAAAAAAAGGAATTCTACAAGGGCATTGTCTATAGATGACTCCATCATTTTTGTTGGAAAAAAGAAAGACCTTTCTGTCTACTTCTTTTGTTTGAGTAATATCTTAATGCCATAGAAAAAAGTGAAGCTTCGTAATTTGAAGCCTATGCTTGAACCCACCTGCAAGCATGCGAGCATTTTGCATACCTAAACGTCTGACTTGTGAATAATTATGGGATGACTTGGCAAAAAAAAGGAAAACAAAAAGTAATAAAAAAGCTCTATCTCTCCCCTCTTCATTTTCTAGGGGGGCGGTTGTTTTGCATCCAAGTATAGTGTATTAAAATACTAGTCAAATGTATGTCGTACTTTTTTTTAGCCCTGCTACATAATTAAATTCCAATATTAATTCTGAATTAATATATGTATAAGGTTTCCTCGTATATATAAATAAAATATGGATATTATGTCGGTTATTTGATAAGGAAATCTTTCTTTCGGAACCGCTTTCTATGTGTTGCGTTAAGGATTAAAAGGTAGCCTAAATGGATTGCCGGTTGCTTTCTAACAGAGGCTTGTTTGGCGGATTGGTTGCAAAGGTGATATACACAGATGATGCAAAAGAAGAAAATAAAATAGAAAAAGAGCAAGTAAATAATATATTTCCCTGATGAAGGATGGTGGAGCACTCAAAAGACCCGTCGTTGGGTCACGGTAAGATGCTGATAAATAGGTGTCAGATCCGTAAAACGTGATTTAATTCTAATTTTCATCCGAGAGTAAATAATTCACAAGAAATTGAAGAAAATGAGTCCTGTTCTTCCGTTTTATTTCTACCGTCACTGGTAAAAATTATTAATAAATCTCTTTTATTTTAGGAGTATTTTTTGAAAGTTTTTTCCCAAATTTGAAAACAAATATCTCTTATTTCGAATTACTTGAATATCTGACATTTTATATTTCAAGAACTGAATAGGAGTAAAATGTACTCCCAAACTGTCACTAAATTTTTATTGATTTAGATTTAACTTGTAAACTTTAAAGATATTAATAATTAATTTAGGGGGAAGATCTTTTTTACATCAATGTATAATGCCAAAATTTTTATCGGTAAACAATTTTTTAAGTTAAAGGTAATTAAAAAGTATCATAGAAAGTTGAGACACTCTGTAAAACTTTGACTCTATATTTCAAGAAAAAGCTATAAAAAGAAAGGTTTTATGAAGAGGACTTGTCGAAAATGCAAGAAACTGGATTGTAACGGGATTCGAACCACTAACACCACGTCGATCAGTAGATACGAGGCTTTTTCTCGAAACTTTGTTTATTAATCACTAAACATGACTAATATTTTGGTAAGGGAGCACAAAAAAGATTTTACATGTTCCATAATGATTCAGCAATAATTCTTATGAAAATGCAAGATTTTTTTCCTTTTGTGCCTATCTGGCGACTGCCTACCAGAGCATAAATAAAAGTAAAAGCAAAAAGACAAACAAACCAAGAAGCAATAATGTAAAAAGAAAGGGGGAATCAGGCTTCGACGTTGGAACAGAGCTCCCCCACCCTAGGCGCAAGAGCATGCGTCCAATAACAAAGAGAGTTAAATAAAATGGGGGAGGCCAGCTTCCTCTAAAAACAGGTCTGTGTGCGCGAATCCATCTCGAGTACAAGGGACAAGAGGTAATGACCCTGTTCGATACCGTATCTGTAGGGGCAACGTGTCCAAAGATCACCCAGGCTAGGACATTCAATAAAAATTCAACAAATCAGCAAAGAAAATTTCAACCACTAAAATGGTAATACTATTTTTCTTGACCTTTCATTTGCATTCTCCTAAACAATCTTCCATCCGATCCCGAGTCAAAGTGACCCCTCATAGGTCAAAATGGAAACAACCAAAGTTATTTATACAGGATGCGCTACTTAAATTGTCATTATGCAGGAAATGGGAGTTATTTTCATAATAAATTACATGAATTATTTCCCACATTAGGTTGTAACGTCAGTAATGCATTCAACTGATCGGAGGCAAATGCATTCCAGCAGCTGTGTAATCGGAAACCCCTTTTTGAATCCACCTGGAAGCAAAAGAGTTTACCACTTACAAAAACTTATAAGAACGAAGAAAACGGACGAAACAGGAAGCAATAGAGTGGATTGAGTAAAGTAAACCTTACCCATACTTTCTCCTTTAGTTCGCATGTTACAAATATGGCCTCGAACACGAATCACTCACGGTTATTAGAATTCTATCTGCGCCTCTCTTGCATACATGAATATTTTATTACAAAATCCTATTCAAAATATATATATCAGAAATGATCTTCTTGGGGAAGGAGGATGCGCTTAATATGATAGATAAATGAATATTTCTTACCTAGTTTTAAGACACAATATAGTGCCAAAAGCCATTGGATATGTACTTTGTATTGTGTAGAGACCCCTTTAGACTGGTGAATTGCAGCATTTCAACGGCTTGGAGTGCATCTTTTTTCAATGGAATTGCCATAGACTCCGGGTTAAGTGGGAGTAACTGCAAAATCTCGTCTGCTTCCCTTTCCCTTTAGGTATTTGTCTTTAGAATATTATGTGGAACACGTGAACCCTGCTCATCCTATAACGTTATAAGTGTGTTACAACTCAACCACCGCAGGATAAGGTCTGACCAGGTAGAGGCGCGATATACTCACATGCTTTATTCGCTTTATTTCTGGATTTAAATAGTACCTTTAAGGGAGTGTCATTGGAGATGCACTTGGGTAGTAAGTATACTTTTATTTTAGTGTCACCTCTTCTGGGTGGACTACACGATAAATCTCAGAAATCAGGTCCATGCAGATCCTGATCGAAAAGCTGGAGAGTGGTTTTCTAAATGTTTACGCATCACTGTCCAAGAACTACTTCATTTTTTTGTATCTATCTGTCCATGTGTTTTCCGGACGTTAAGCCTGTTTTTTATACCCTGTATTTAATAATCTTAATGATAGTGACTTTTTTATCAAATTATCTTTTTATGGTCTGCTAACAATAGAATAAATGAGGTTTTTGAGACCTTAAGGTTTAAATAATTCGAAGGAGAATCGAATTTCTTGCTTTCTCACGCATTGCTCTGCTATCTTCTGTCTTCAGCAAGCAAAGAAGTTCAGGTACGCGAGAGGCTCCTGTGCTTGCAGCTGGATTCTAGCTTTGGCTTTGCTTTAAGCAGCTGCTCTATGGGTAGCGAAGTTGCCTGCGACTACATAATTGTATTCCAGATCTTTCAAGCACATGCTGGCAAGTATGTATTATCACCATATCACTTGTCTTAAATGTGAGGCAGCCAAATGGGATATTTTCTAAACATGGCGCAAGAAGAAACTTGCCATAGGAATCATGATAAATAATATACATTTTCTATAATAAGCATCTAACCAAATGTGCTTGCACTCTAACTAAAATCTAGGTTTTTTATGTTTGTTGAGATAAGGGCACGTAATTCTATCTAGTCACCATTCTAGTGAAATTTGTTTTCGGGGGGGGGATGGATTTGTTACCTTTACATATTTTGGTGTTTTTATTCTCCTTTTTCTTATCTATAGCAATTGAAAGCACTCTTTCTAAACATATTCTTCTTGAAAGTAACCGTTATAGCACTGGTAACATTTATGAGCTCTAAGCTTCGAAATTTACGACCTCATAAATTTATGCTTCTTACTCACAGGTAGTTCTTATGTATATAATGCATTGAAATTACCTTTGTTAGGATTTATTTTGCGTAACTCTAAATTTACTAAAAATGAAATTAGCAAATATATTTACCAGTAATTTTTTAAAGAATTTGTGTAGTGAAATTTTTCAATATATGTAAAAAGTAAGAAATTAACCAGTTCATTCTATTTATTCAGAGCAAGAAATTCTCAGACTTGAACTAAAGAGGCGAGCAGCTTTTTCTGAATTATCTCACGCTATCATCCTAAGGATTTTGCCTTCATAAGGCAAAGGATATCAGATACTTCTCAGGTAGCTAGTTTGCAAGCATACTCAAGTACAACGGTTTCCATCAAGCAGGTACCATCCTTTCATTTGCTTGCATCAATTATCATTGATGGTTACGCTTTGTGCTTGCAGCGAGATAAAAAAAATAACCGTTGAATAAAACCGAATATCGTTTTAGAATATGTCCCTGGAAATGGCCCTTTGTAATATAAGGTTACTTTATGTAACTGGTTATAACCATATTCTGAATGTTTTGCAAAAAACGTCGCAACTTAATTCAGGAAATATCACTTATCAAATATAAATTTGAACTTCAGGAGTATTAATATTTTTTATTGCAAGAAAACGATAGTTTAAGTTACGGCAGATATTCTACGAACTTTCGTTTCATTCCTATGCAATATTTATGATTCTAAGCTTAAAATAAATTGCAAAACTTTCTTTTTTAGTGAGGAAAGTGGAGCGTGAGAAATTAATAGATTGCCCCGGTCATTCTCAAAAAGAGACGCATTCTCAATTCAAGCACGGTCGATGAATCTCATTCGTGGATGTATACCGCTAGAATTATGTATTGTGCCTTTAAATCAGGCATGTAAAATTTTCAAGTACGCTCTTGATTATGGTTTTGGAGGATTTAAGTTGTTTTTACACTAGAACAGCTGCGACTGCTGAATTTTCTTCCTTTTATGGTTCTGCCTTTGAACATTTGAGTGATTCTGGTTGTAAGAAGTATATGAGAGCAGCTTTGATATTATAACCTTGTTTGTTAGATATGCCAAATATTAGAATAAATAAGCCTGGTGATGATGTACGTGGTCGTAGATTTGAAGGCACGTACTCATTATACATAGTTTTTTCATGAAGACTTGCAATAAATCCGTCCTCGCCACAGTATTATGTTTATTGACATTTAATAGTACAGTCTTCTTTATCCTTATAATTCTCACTAGCGTTTTTATAGTTATGTATCAATCTTTTTCATATTTCAAGTCTTTTATTTGCCTCGTAAACTCTCTTCACTGATTATAAATTTGCCTGTTTGTTAGAATGGTTATCTTTACCTTCTGACAAAAAATTAGCAACACACATTTGGGTAAATTGGTTAAATAAAGTTCCCTGTCTTAGAAAAAGGTTTAAAAAAATTATGCAGTGCTTTAGCTTTTGTAAAATATTAGAGAATTTGTGAAATTTTTATTAGTAAACCAGCTTCAATTATCAGCAAATTGTGTTTACATGCATAACAGATACCTCATAACTGATATTGTTAAACTAAATTCATGTGTTTTTTAGGATATATGTGTTACTGCACTGCAAAATAAGAGACCTTTCAGGCTTTAAATAAAGGCAAATTGCTTGAGAGCCGATAGCTGAAGAAAAACACTACCATAAATAAGGATGGCATACAAAAATATAGAAATTTCCCCAGCTACTTAGGCTTACTTGTAGATGAAAGGCAAAGTTCATTTACTGGAATAGCAGAGAATTAGAAAACATTGTCTAAAAAGGCCCAGTTGTGAGGATGATTCTAGAGTTAAATCAACACCTTCCAACTCAGTCTCGATCAATATAGTTCATCAATTCCTTCATGCAGCCAAATACCATGGAAAGACAGAGATTGCCAAACCTCTTCTTTCTTACCTCTATATTTAAAAGGAAAAAAACTCCGGACTCTTAATTAATATTGGTCAATGGAACATTTACTCTCTGGCGAATTCTTGGGACGTGTTTACCCATGTAGTTTGTCCAAAGAATCTTTTATTCCCGACTGTCTATCCACCACTTTTAAGCATAGAGGTAGAACCTTGATGAGTTGGGCAGCTATATCAAGGAATATTCTTTATCATGATGCATTGGTACATTTTTGTGTTAACACTCAGATTTGTCAGTTTCGATTGATCGTGTTCCGAAGATGATAAGACATTGATCCACACCACTAGAAATGCTATAAGCTGGCAGAGATTGTTTGACATGGAAGTGGAACAGATGGAATTTTAAAAACATTTGTCGGATCATACCATTATCGAAAACGTCTGGTTGTTTTGGTCCATGAGGTGAAACAACGTTTGCATCAATCATTATTAATAGGCATACGAATCATTTTCTCAATACTTTTAAGAAATTAATGCTGCCAAAAGAAGACCAGCTTCGTATAACATAATTAAATTGCATTTAACAATGTGTTTACGCTATCACCGCCCCCCCCTTGTATATCGAAGTTAATTTCATTAAATTTTTACCTAACATAGAATCAAACATTATTCTGAATTGATCTGAAATTTCAATGATGCTTACAGTGTTAAAATAACTTCCTGATATTTTCAGTTGGAAGCAAAACAATTAAATATATTTGTCCTAATGATTCTACTAGTCATAATGAAAATATTTTTAGCTTTAAGGGGCGGGGCGTTATGGTTGGATCCGCTTCCCAGGCATTCAAATTACCACGTCGGCTTGCGCACCATACAGTTCATTTACCATAAGAACTTTCATATTTGGTAACTAGCATCGGTACCCAAGGTTGCCTGGGATAAAAGGTCCTGTGGTTAATAAATAGAAATGCATATTGTTTGAAATTCTGATATTGTGGCACAACAATATTTTTATTTGCTGATTAATATTATTTGTGTGGTGAACACAGATCCAGGAGAGATGGAACTCTCCATATCATATAATATACTTACAATGAGTAAGCGTTTCACCGCGCGCGCCCGGCAGTTTACGCGCATGCATGATTAAAAACCATTAGTTATGAGCAAATAACGTTGTGCACGTAGGAACAGATCGAGCATCTTATAGGTACAGTTAACTAGGATTAATGTGGTATCTGGAAGTTATCGCAAATCAATATTAAAATCATTCTGGTTATTTCCGTAAAAATAAAACAATGGCTTGTTTTTTATGTATTAATATTTCTCTTAAAAGGGAACAGCTTAAGAAGATATTATCACTTGAAACTATTATTAATAAAGAAATGGTAGTTTATATAGTGAGAACCTTCATGTTCTGATTAAAAGTTCACTTATTCATATTGATTAGTCTGTCTTTTTTCAACTTGTTATCTATATTAAAATCAAGTTCTCTCAGGTGAGCGTTCAAAGACTGTTGATGAACATCTTTCGAAATAATAGTTGCTTCAAAAGATAAATTACTCTGAACCAGCCATTGTTTGGATGATGAGATATTTCATAATTACAAGAAACCTCCTATGAGTTAATTGCAGTTAGTAATTAAAAATCGTTGTAAGAGCGTGAGGATATAAATAAAAGAAATGCCAAGAGTATTCCTCTCACCAACAAGGAAAAAAAAGACATCTTCCAGAAGTCATTCATCGCACGCTTTTCTATCCTCTAGAACTCCCCCCACTTACAGCACGCGAATCACCCTTTCTACCTAAGCTTCCCTCAGTAAAGAAAGGAGATACAGAAGATGTAGGGTTACCTGTTGGTGGAGATGTTTTCAGGTCACTATTATGAGCCTTGACAAAGAGACGCCAGATCGAAAGGGTGTTCTTTTGTGATTATGCACGGTTAGTATAAGCCAAGGACTGTCTGCTTGCGACACAACGCCTGTTAGAATGAAAGGACAAAAACCAGACGCGATAAACCAGAGGAAAAAATTAACGGGAAAGGTGAGGCAAAAGGCAGGTTAGAGTAGAGAGGGGAGATAAAAGAGATGGCAAATAGAAGGTAAGAAAGAGAAGTGGGGAAATAAAAAGAGCTGTTATACACTTTTCTATTTGGTCTTTACAAGGATGAAAGATAATTCTAGTTCACAGCTAAAGATTGCAGTCGAAGGTCGGAACACTTCGAGAGGGTGATTTGCATCAACTAATACACACGTTCTTTTTATCACTTACGGCGACACCCGCTCACACCTATACATGCCAGTATATAATTGTGCGCCCTCTTTACTCTTATGAATACTCGAAATGTTTTCCTTTCTACCATGTTTCTTATTATTTTCGTTCGCCTCCTTATTTTATCATTTGTTTCTTTATTAAGGATAATGTTAAAATCATTATTTTCCTTCTGCTGCATGATATAAATTTACCCCTAGTTATTTAAGTCAGTTTTGCAAAATGCTATAAAATATTTGTAAACCTACGGATATAAACGTAAGTAGGCTAATGATAATTATATATAGATACGTTTATTTAGATCATAATCTAAGTACGTGTATTAGCGTAGATCTACGTACATCTTTTTAAAGGTCATGAAATAGGTAGATGGGACTTTTTTTATAAACACATTGGCTTACAATATTTTACGTGGCTCATTTTGTTGACATTTATTCGTCTCTTCTTTTCAGCTCGAATCGTCTTTCCTTTTGGCCAACACCACTTTCATCTTTCTTTTTATTCTCAAAACCTAAAAAATAATCTCAAATTTTACTAGGGGACACCGAAGGGTCCGGAACCTAGTGGTAATTGTACAAATAAACAACTCCGTTTTTTAAAATATTTACTTTAAAACTATTACATATGCCTATCTGAATTGCCTGTCACTATTTATCCTGCACGAAGAGCAATATTTTTACAGTTATTAGTACTCGAAAGTAGTATTTTGAAAGGCATAAAGTTAATATTGGGGAAGTGCTATGATGTCAGAAGCCTCGAAGGGAAATAGTTTCATTGCACCGATTCAAAAAATACATATTAGCAGCGAAGACGCTATCAATGACAAGCTAGCTGATAATCAATTTATAGTTATAACATCATAATTAGAAATTTCCGTGTATTTTTTAAAAGATATTTATAAAAGACCGCCTTCGATTGCGTTGGAGTGGTTCATCTCTAGAAATACCAACTTAGTTTTTCTTAATCTATCTTTGGAATTATGGATATTTATTAGATATATTTTTTTCTTTATTTTTTTCCTGTAGACCGACCATTAATTTTGGAGTGTAATATAAAAATTACCCCCACAAATATCAAAGAAAATGAGCATTGGTATTAGATTGAAGAAAATGGTGAGACGGGGGGGGCTAAATTAAAAAGAACTTTTTAAACCATAATTATTACTTGAAAATCACTTATTATATAAAAAAAATAAAAGAAAGTAATAAGTGTAAGATAATAAACTGAGTCATGTGTGCTCAGTTTTAATAATAAATTTGTATTTTCAGTAGTAGAAGCTGATAGATGTTGGTAAATCGGCGTTAGTTTCACAACACGCCAACTCTTCTAAATGTCTTCCAAAAGCACCTAAATAATATTAATTTAAGAATGTCTCTTACTTGTGTTCTCTTAAATCTTATTTTACAAACCATCATTTCACAATTTTACATATAATAATATAACTATAAGTTTGATTCTACGAAGATTATTCTTAATGATAATAATTCTTAACATGTTCCACAAAAAACGTTTACATTTCTAACATTTCAAAAAATTATTCGGTTGCCTCAGATTTTAGACAGAATAAGTTAGTCATTTAGGAATAAAACTGCAACCGAAGATCATAATTGACGTATTTAGAGGGCTGTTCTCCATTCTATTGATTCTCTAGGTATAACTTGCCAAAATAGAATATTATATGTGTTTAGGACATTATCTACAGTGACCTATTATAATAAACTAATTTAAACTTGGAGAATATTGAAATAAATAACGGATCAAATAAAGATAGTCCCTCCAATTTTACCAAGTAAAGATCATGTCTCCTAAAGTTACACTAAATAGTAAAGCTAATCACTCGCAAGGCTAAAATAATAAATGACTTAAACAATTTAGTTAGTAATATATTTTTTAGAAAGTATATTTTAAAACAATTCGAAATTGTGAACTTTGTAGAAATCTAGAAATTAAATTTTAATAACTTAATTAAAACGGTATTGGCTGACAATCGTATCGCAAAAATTATTGTATTTATGTCCTTCAAGCTACATAAATTCCTGTAGATAAGAGTTTAGCATTTCTCTCTTACATCTTAGCATGCGTTTTTTTCTTAGTTTATGCTTATTCCAGTAGCTTCAAAATAACGATGTCATAACCTCGTCTCCCTTCCATTTTACCAAGTAAAGGTCATCCCTTCCCCGATTAACCAAATAAAAGTCAGCCCTTCTCCAATTAACCAAGTAAAGTTAATCCCTCCATTTTGCCTCAGGAGGGACTATCTTTACTTGATCCTAAATAACAACCTAAATTTATTTTTTTCTCTTAGTACATTAAAATACGTTAGATTTCTTTGAAGAGGATTCTAAAATTTTAACAGAAAAATGTGAGATTTTTAATTCAATGCTGCAATATTTAAAGGAGAATATATTCGGTAGGCTTGCACGGATCCAGGAGTGGGGGCGGTTAGGGGGCTGAAACCCTCCCAAACTTCAGACCTGTTTAAGTTACTAATTTTTTTTTACGCCATACTTCACTTTTGCTATTTAGAAAGTACTTATGTAATTATATAGAATATATATACCTAAAACAATTTTGTAACCCATGTCGATCGAATGTATCTTATATGATACATATCTATAATACAGTTAAATCTCAAAAATAATGATTACATTCAGTAATATACCTTAGGTAATGTCCAAATACTACAATAAACCACAATTCATAATTTTCTGGTGTGCAAAAAAAAATCGGATTTGACAGAGTTAGTGCTCACTCCTGTATAAGATACTGTTATTAATTAATTATCAATGCTGTTTATGATAACCCTTATTAATCATTAATGACATTTTCAGACTATTCATACGGCGAAATTCAAGCTAGTCGCCTCCAAACTTTTATCCAGGATCCGCCACCGTCACTAGGTTGTTAATAGTTCCCCAGGAGACGCTGACGTTTCTGCTGCCTCCGACCACTAGGAAGTTTAAAGCAGAAAGCTTGGATCCTGTGTTGCAGGATCGGCCAACGTTACCAGAATTTAGTGGGGCCGGGCTGAAGGAGGTTGTCCTGAAGGACCAGGTTAGATTGAAGAGAGTTTGTTGCATGCTGTGGGAATTATTTAGCTAGCGTCCCATGAAACATTTATCTAGGAAAAAAATGAATTTATTCCATTCCCGATGAATAGTCGTTAATGGGAAAATAAAAAAAATAATAAAAGTGGTTAAGAGATGAGCAATTTTTCCTCGTCCCGGGATATATGGTTTTGTGTCAAAGTAGTGTTTAAATTGCATTAAAAAATCACCAAAATACATTATATTATTCTTAAACAAAAATATTGTTTAAATAGAATATTATTTTTTGTCTTCATAGATCTGTTTGAAATTATTTAGTTATAAATAAATTTTAGTAGAAAAATAAATCATAGCGAAACTGAAGAGGGTTAAATGGGGTCAGATTCATGATTGATTGGCTTGCCTTTCTATAACGTCTCTTGCTACTACAGGGAGTGAAATAACTCCTAATGCATCGTTGGCGATTGATTGACTGAATGGGAGCATCATCTGGCATAGGCAGAATTAGCTGAAGAGTAGATGAGAAAATAATTTACTATAACAACAGGAAGTCTGAAAATAATGTTTTTTTAGAATTTCTTTTTTTTAGTTTTAAAACAAAGTGAATTAATTATGGACATCTAGAATGGTTGCATTGAATAAATTCATAAGGATAATGGTGAATTTATTCGGAGCAAAAATAGGTGAAGGCATTTTTTTCTCCAGGAATTAAATTCTGTTTTGAAAAAGCATCAACGATAACTAATCATTAGCCACGAGAGGTAATTTGTGATGAGATTTAAACTGACTGATATTGATATTAAGGTCAGTTTAAAAGTAGACTTGAGCTTCTCATTCAGAGGGTTGTCTTTGGGTCAGTTACTACACACACAGTATTGGTTCCAAGAGCATTATCCTTCTAATGAAACCATCAATTATCTAGGCGAGGGTGGAGAAAACCTATCCTTAACTGTAAATTGAAGACGATGTCTAGCACGAACCTTGGCAAAGAATACGTTAAAATACGTGTAGAAAAACAAGGGGTAAATAAATAGTGTTAATAATCTACATTCAATTGGAAACTGATGATTAGGGAGTTTTATTATGCTCTTTAAGCCCATATGCCTTCGCAGAGCGACTCTCTATCGCTAAGGGAAAACCTAAGAGGAGCGGTAAGTCTTCAAGGCGGGCTTGAAAGCACCAAGGGAGATGGGGTGAGTGCATCACAGCAAGAATCCCTATTTTTTACAATATCTGAACAACAGCCATAAGAGGCGTCAAGGTTATAATAGGGAGCAATAGTTTTATACAGAGCTGCATTTTGCGAGGTACTTTTTTACCCACCAATAATACCCATGTTTTGTCATAGTGGACTTTCTAAAGTGGCCTAAGAGACATTCAATGATAATGTTATAAGCAGATAGTTGGTTTCTAAGTTTCAGCAAATGAGATTGGAGAACAAGAGAGATAGATTTTCGTGTCATCGACATAGAAAAGAAATGACAGACTAAGACCAAAGATAAAATACTAAGGAAAATAAGATAGATTCTTAAAATTAAGCCAACCAAGTATCGACCCTTGCTAAATACCATGAGCCACATCCATCAGCCAAGATAGATCATTCTAATCTAAATATACTGAATGATAGATGAAGAAATGGCGTAAATTCCTTAAAGCGCAGATCAAGAGACACCAAGGAATTCACTGAGATGGAAAAGAAGAACGCTGAGATGAACAGTGCCAAAGACTTTCCTTAGGTCTATAAGTACCAGAATGGCGAATGTTGCTCAGAAAGATGATAAGATTATGGACAACAATTGGAAATAATCTTCGAAATGACTCAATACAAATATAGTCTCTAAACACACTCAAAAGCTATTGATACCTTAAACGTTCATGGTAACCATATGGTGAAGAGCAGTTGAGATTATTCATCTAAACTTTAGAAGCCTTCGAGAATTATAGGAAATAAATATTTTAGGCATGAATAAAATTCATCGAATTTACGAGTTAAAAAACTTATTCAGGGTAATTGAATGGGTCCAATACTATCTGGCCATAATGCTTCTTTTCACGTGCCAAGGTTGAAGATACAGTCTTAGAACGAGTTTGAAGTCGAAGTTCTGGCTGATCCATCTTATTTTTCCCACTTATATTTTACAAGGAATATTTTAAGTAACAAATAATTTAGGAATATATCAACTGCAGGAATGACTAAATTTAATATAAAAAGCTTAATATTGTTACAAGGAAATATATTATTTCAATGCACATGGTAAATGCTTTTGCATCACGTTTTATTTCTTCTTCTAGTTTGTAAAGGAAACTTATTTCTGAATAAACTAATGGATAAGCGAAATAAAAATGGGGTGACTAATTGATACGGTAAAAATAGGAAGTACCCGCATCTCCCCTCAGCCAGCCTTTATTCCATATGAATATATGAAATATATGAACACTGCCTTTAGCCAACGAGAATAACTTTTACTCAAGGGGTGTGGAATGAAGAAGAGCATGATATACATAAAAGGTTAAAATAAGTGCATGGGAGGGTCTAAAATAGAAAAAGTCATTTAGCAAGAGCAACAATGTTAGTAACCTTGGCTAGTTACTTGAGGATGGAAATTGCAATGTTTGGGGAATAAAATTGATCATAATATCACAGATGTTCAAACTTACAAACCTCAACTCCATTGCAAAGTACAGTCACTGCCTTATTGTAATCGAGCAAGAAAAGTCACATACGGGCCTAAAAACGGCAACCAACTTCTTCCCCGGTAGTCGCTCTCGCATGTGCGCTTTCATTTTTACATATTCTCTCTTGGTTTATAATGACAAAGTTCGTAAACCAGAAACACTAAATAAACCAGAGACAAAGAAATTGTGAAGAAAAACTTTTAAACCACTTGTGTTCGTGGTCTGGTAATTACCATAGACGGTCTTAACTTCACTGTCGAGGTCTCTTGACAGCAGTCTCGATACGTTCACTCCTTTTAAATTGGAGAAGGTGGAGACTAAAGGGAATAGCCATTTCTGTCTCAACGTGAAGCTTGCCTATCTTATCAACGGCCCCCTCAACTTCCCTAATTAGTCTAATTCATTTTCTTAATATTCCGATACTTCCTCACCTCCTCTCTAATGCTTTATTCTCCAGTAACTTTCACTCCTCTTTCCAAACGCAACTCTCTACGACCGAATGTCACGACTTTCATCTTCTGTCGTCTTTTTCCTGCCTCCTAAGCTAATGGAAGATATAATTTCATTTTTTCAGTTTGAATCCTACTCCATGCTGAAAAAGCACTTTCTTTACCATTTCAACAACAACGTTCACATACGAATTTAATTAGATAGTAAATTGAGAACGTAGATTACATATTTTAGGATGCAATCATTCACTGGCAAAATAAAACCAACCGAATGTAGCCTATTATGAGGTTAGTCTAGGTCTTACTCATTCAATGGGAAAAAAACACAAACCGGAGTTAGTCTAATTTTACACCTTAAAGATGAAGATGACTAATTGGTAGGTAGGGTGGAAATGTTTAACCACGGTAGGTATTTCTCCACTAAGAGAACAAATTACGAGGGATGCGAAAGAAAAATAATGAAAAGGGTAGACCAAGAGAAGGAGAGGAATAATGACAAAGGAGAAGGAAAGCAAAGACTGCACTAGTCTCCACACTACGTATATTCTTCCTCCCCCATCCGGTACCCCTCAAATTAAGGATAGGGAGACATAAATTCCCAACAGCCTACCTCTTTGCAATCAGTTTATTTAAGTAACCGGTCTAAATTTGATATTCCTTAGATAACATGGTTTTTGTTATTCTTTTCCTGTGTTTTTGGAAATGATTATGCAGTTGTCCTCATCCCCTATTGTTTTTTTACTCTTATCATCCCTTTTTACTTATTCCCTATTTTTCCATTTAACGCCCTGGTCCCAATACTCTTGGTCAATTTCGTTTTCCACCTCAGGTTTGAAATAAGTCAAGAAACCGAATTTTTCGCCGCGAAAAAAACTCAGAATTTGCAATCACGAAGGGAAGCCGATTTCTCCCCTCAAATAATTGATGGCCCCAGGCAATATGGATTGGAATCGGCCATTTTAGAGGGAGTTACCGCACTGGGAATCGTTTTTGAAAAGAAGAAGGAAATGAAGGAAACTATTTTTCGTTGTAAATAAAGGATCACTACTTTATGAATAATGGAGGAATGTTTCTAATTCTGAACAAACGCAAGAAGGGAAAAGGGAACGGGGTGAAAAAACATAACCATGCTTCTGATCTGTGACAGTGGTTAATAATTATGCACTCAACCGCCCATGTTTCTGGTGTATGTAGGTTTCTACCTACAGTCTAGTACCTAAGTTTGAGATTTAGCGTCTAGTTTAGAGTTAATAGGGTGTTAGATTTGTTTCTGTTAAGTTAAAGTTGTTTGGGATTTCTTTTGTTTCAGCGAAAATAACATTACAAATCCTTATCATAAACCAGAAGATAAACCAAAAACTTAACCAGAAACTAAACAGTAGTTCCCCATCTTAACCTAAACTTGACCGCACAATACAAATAGAACTAGAAACTAGACTATAGGCACCCAAATTAAGATAGTGTACTTAAGATCTTTTTGTATTTACCTATAATTTGTACTCATAACCGAGTACTCGTTGAGCGAGACCGAATCTAAGTAGTAAACATGTCAAAGGATTGAAATAACAAAGGTAAGGTTAGGCTCCGATAGAACCCTTTTCATCCTACAAAGTTGACTGATTTCATTTTCCTTCTTGGCATATATATATATATATATATATATATAAGCGACAAACGCATTGATGGACGCAAACTTCAAGAGAAGTATAAAGAAGATGACCAGGACAGAGCCGAAGACGATTTTTAACATTTATTGCAAACGTTTCAGCATTATCACTAATCCTATCATAAAGAGTACAACATACAGATAAATTAAATATATAAATAAAAAGTTTTTAACACACAAAAAAATATAGTGAAACATGAATATTAAATTGGGAAGAATTGAATTCAATGGAAATACTGAGGAAATCCCACGAGGAAACTTATATAGAATAGGAAAAATAATTGGTAGTGTATTTTCTTTTGGTAAAACATTGTAAAATTTAACAAATTGACATGTTTGTTAATGAGTAGCTATATTTAATGGAACTGATAACGAGTTATTATTTAGAATGGGTTGAAGCTTTTTTTAATAGAAATTGATTCCAGCAAGGAAAAGTCTGAGATTTTACTTACCGTATTTCCCATTCTAACTCTGAGGATGATGCTTGTCCTATCGAAACCTGTTAATAAAATAAAATAAAGTTCTAAGGTGAATTAATTTCACTCCACCTCTTTGCAATTATTTAATATCAGTCTAAAATAAACTTCGGTAGGCTTATTCACGGGTTGAACAATGAAGAAAAGGCGAACATAAGAAAAATCGAGAAGATTGAAAAGAAAATCATTAACACGAGGCTATGGGTCGCATTCAATTGAAACTGCTATAATGGGTGTATCTGCATAATTTCTGCTTAATTGCACTTTGTGTACATGGTTCGAACACTTCCCTGTACGGATTTTTAAAAAAAAAGGTAGTAAAAATATTACTGCAAGGAAAAATTATTCCGTTTTCTCTTTCAATGTGGTTTAATGGATTTATTTTCATCATCCTCTCGCGCTAATTTGAGATATATATATATATATATATATATATATATATATATATATATAAATATATATATATGCTAGCTTGCGCGCTAACCACAGCAGGCCGATAGTTTTTGGTCCCATAGAGAAGGAATGCGTGCTTTTCCGTTTTCCTCCTCTCCATCCTTACAGGAACAGTTTCATTTTGGCAGTGGTTTTGGAGGTGCAAACGTGGAAGTTAAATTGATAAAATGTGTTTCCTTGCTCATTAGTCCTGTGAGCTTTGAGGTTTGAGGCAGTCCCGGATTGGTGACTTGTGTTTCTTTTTCTCTTGGCTTTTCTCGGGGTGATCTCTGCTCTCTTGTTTCTGTGTATCACTCCCTATTTATATATATATATATATATATATATATATATTTATATAAGATCACTCACTTTCTGACAGTCAGGACTAGGTTTGAAACAATTGAGTACCCGCCCCATCACAAGCTCTTCTAGTACTCTCTTTCTTTGGATTATCACGCTATGTACCACCACACATTTTCTCTTCCGTTAACTACAGCGTGTCATTTGCGAACCTTGTTTCAAATAATTGTGCTGAGCTTCTCACGTTGACTTTTGACTATTCTTTAAATAAAAATCAATAGTTCGAGGTCTATTTATACTCATTAATAATTATTCTCTACTATTATTCTATTCCGAACATTATTGTTTTCATTGTTTATTTTTCCCCTCTTCCTTGTTCTCGGCGGACATTTGTATGAATCAGCAATTCCCAAAAGGAAATAATTCTATAAATGAATTAAATTAATTTCTATAATAAAAAAAGCAAAAATCAAATAGCTAGATAAATGAAAATAATAGACAATGATTACATGACATAGGATAAAATAATAAAGATTCATGATTAATACAAGATGATTAACTAATAAGGAATTGAATACTCAATGAGAGAATTATAAAGGAAAAAAGAGTTGTCGGATTAGCACTGGTATAAAACAATAGAACTAATAATTAACGATAGTGAAACAAAGAGAAAGAGACAGATCGATAGATGTAAACAAACAGAGGTGGCAAAAAGAGCATACAAACTCCTATCTGAAAAGCTTAAAATAAAACTGAACTCAATGGAGTTCATTTTGTATGCACATTGTAAACAAACTGTTTGATTCTTAATTCAGATCTTAACAAACCAAATAATAAAAATTAGCAGTGGAAGGCTTATAAGTATGCAATCACAATAAATAAATATGTATATACCACATTATCAATGATAATCTACTTAAATTTAAAAGTATATTGCCATATTGTTACAAATATGAGAAAATTATTTAACTAGTCATGATGTATAGTTTAATCGTTGGAGGCATCTCCAATCCATGAAGAAAGAATAGGAAGTTCAGCAAAAGAAAAGGAGGTGTGTAGAAAGAAATAAGAGTAAAGAAAATTCTTATAGCTGTACAAATGATACAAAATCTACTTTTAAATAATGGAGAAAAAATAAAAATAAAAGCTAAAATTGCTTATTACTGTCATTATCAAATAGATCGCGCAAATACAACTTTTTTAGAAGAGAACGACTTTATTTTTAGTACAAGTAGAGAGTTAGTTTCGGAGCATCACTTTCCATCTTTCAGCTTACAAAGACTAGCAAATTTTCCCCTAGGATATTCCTTATAGATAAAAAACCCCAGAAAAAAATAAGAACCAAGAGGAAGAGAAATGAAAAAATACGTGGTAATTATTATTGTTTTGTTTTATTTACATACAAAGGATGTCTTATGCCAATATTTTGTCATTCAGTGTAAAGCGAAAAGATGAAGCCTGATGGTCCAAAACTCCTCCTCCTGTCCTTGTTTTCCAAAGAAGTTGTATTTCTATTTGACTGTCAACGCGTACGCTACGGTAATGCCAGCGGAAAGATCGTTCTGGATATAGGAAAAGTGAGACGTCAATATTATCTTAATATGCAGCGATATTTCTCTCTCTGGTTATAATTTAATTGGAAACTAAGTCATTTAAATACACATCCAAGTAGGGTGTGCAAATAAAAACCAATTGATCAAAGGCAATGATAAATCAAAACTGCCCCTCCCAATAAATGTGGCCTTCATATCTTACAGTGGCTTTATTCGGAAAAAATACTATATCACCAATATTTCGCCTGGATAGCCTGGAATTCATTAGGTCTATCTTCTTTGGTTAAAGCTATAAAAGGCACACTAATTAAAAGACAAGGTATCAAGGTTTAGTTAATTATGAAAATTAACGTGGTGTGTTTTTCTTAAAGTTTCCTCAAGTAGTAGAGTTGTGATGGAGGAGTATTATTGTAATTAGTAAATAGAATATTTTTAAATTTGGAATTCAATAAAGATCTTTGATTTTCATCTGTAAACCCTTTCGTTCAGATGCTTCTTAAAAGAACTTAACTTCAAGTAGATCAGCGCTGGCAACCTTTTAGGGTATGAGAACCCTTTTTATTTGTTAAAGGTTAAGGACATTTCTATACATATTTTATAAATATTCAAGTGATAAATAACTTTAAACGAAAGAAATATTATTTATTATTTCTAATACATTTATTTTGAAACAAATATCATTATAGTTTTTTCGCATCAGGAGAAAAGTAGCAAATTATAGAGAAAATATTCTCCCAAATAGTGAGTTTGCTCAAATTTAAACTAAATTTTCTCTATTACATATAAATAACCCATTTTTTTTATTTCCACCCTCTCTAACAATAATAACTATAAATCTAACATATCGTTATTTGGTAAATAATATTAATGCAGTATATTTCTTCAAAATCAAACAATGGATGTTAACAACGACAGGATCAAATTTGTTTAGTTGAATGGGCAGTGGTTTAATCCTTTGTACCACAATTGCAAGGAGGTTTTGTTTGACAAATAAAATTTATATTGGAATCAAATTATCTTTTAGTGTGTTTAGAGTCTAACTTTAATATCCGTGAGCAGGAAAACTTGGTTTTCTTCCGTGGCAACAGTCATTCCTTTCGTTTAGAGAAAGGAAATCACAGTTAAATATTCATAGCTACACTTTCGGATCTTCCTTTAGAATAGTTTTCATCTTTTTCATTTCCAAATCTAAAATTACTACTGAATACAGAATTACAGTACAATGAATTGGCAATGCCCCTCAGGTCCACACGAGGTCAGCCCATAAGTAAGAAGGTTAGATTGGCTTTACTTGCAACAGAGAGAACCCCATATGTCCAATTTTATTTTATGTAAAGTATTCAATCTATTTTTTAACACCTTTACCGAAATACTAGATAATACTGTACCAGGTAAGCTATTCCAAACCCTTATTAAATAATAAAAATATTTTGCTATTTCTGTATTGAAAAAGTCGTTTGGTGTTATCCAAATTTCGAAACTTGCTGTTACTGAGAGAAAAAACAAGGAGTTGGACGGGTAATGATGTGAGATGATAGTTGTAATAGTTACAAAAAGGAGGTATAATAATTTAAAATGGTGATAAAATCTAATTCTTATATTGATAAAATAATAATAGTAAGCTTGGTACAAGGAGCACAAGGAAATAACGACCTCAATTCCTGAAGTAAATCTCACTAGTGAGCAAAAAATATTAGGTTTAATCTTAAAAACAAGTTTTGACCATTGATGCTGAATCTGCAAATCAGGGCTCATTAAAACACTAAAAACCTGAACTAATTATAGTTATTTCATAGTTAATCTATTTAATTACAAAATAAACCCTATGTCGGGGAAATTTGAAAATCTAATGGGAGAACTAAAATGTAATTGAACCTAAAAAATGTTCTTCAAGAGCGGAAACAATTTTTCTGAACCAGAAAAACTCCTGAAGCAATATTTTTGGTATTGCAGAATAGAACAAATATAAAAAATAACCCCAATGCTAAATAATATTTAAGTAATTAATTTTAAAATATTCTTTTTGTACGAACGCAAGCCTTGTGGTAAGGAAGTACTATAATATAAGCTAAGTAGGTTAGAATATATATAACTAGGTTAGGATCTTATGCTTAGGTAGGGTCAATTTAGTAGGAAAAAAATCAAATGACACTAATTACAAATTGATTCTCCTACGACTATTAATTATCTACATTTTTTAAAGTGTTTATTCAATACTAAACTACGTCCTTTACCTAACAATCAAATCTAGTATTCATAATTCATTTACATTTATTCAAGAATCTTCTGACATATCTTCAGCAAATATATATGAGTCAATTACTGTCATAAAAATTATGACAGACATTAAACCCTTAGAGAGGTGCTAGGTGAGATCAAGTTGTAAAATAAAAATCACAAATTGAGTGGTAATTTCGTTAGCAGATTTTTGCTACAATTTCGATAACCACACTCATAATGTAAAGAATATCGTAGTAAGAATTTACTAAAATTTGCGTTAAGTTACAAATTACGACAAACGAAAGACTTAATTAACCCTACCATTTTAATGCTCCCGTCCGAGCACTAAATAAATAATCGTTTCCACCTTTCTTTTAATCCATTTATTTCTTAATTTATTTTATCCCTATTCTTTTTCTAACTCCTTTCGTTCTGTTGGATATGTAATTCTTCGTGATTCTTAATACACTAAGTACAGAGTTGTTACCAAAGGAACTACATACGTCATTTAGTCTAAGACAATTATTTATCTTCGGTTCTTGATTCTATTGAGATAATAATAATATAGTGTGGCGATCCAAATTTTTCTCCCTTTTTCTCTATCTCCTCAAATCTCCTCAAATATTAGTACTTCCTATATTTCGGGATTTCTCTATATACATATATGAACAAATATAACCCGTCATTTATGAAGGTGCTGGTGTAAATTCTTATAAATAAGCTTAAAAAATTTAGTTTTAATCAGATTTCCTATTTATATTCCAATTTCAATGCACCAATTGTTAACTGAATTACGTGTGCTCCATTCCTGCTTCGTTTAATTAATATATGTCCTCAAGAATTCTATAAAGTAATAGAGAATAATAAAAATAATGAAAAATTCAGCAATAAAGGGCAAAATAAATGAGATAATAAATTTCAACTTGATTTTGATATTTTTTCTCATTATTTTGACGTTCTTTATTCAAGTTTGTTTTCGGTGGTGTAGAATTAATTATTTTATATATTATTTTATTTTATACACTTGGAGCTCTTTTCATTCAAGTTATAATATATTATTCAAATTGTTTTGCTTCTATTTTTCAAAACAAAAATATTTTCATTGAACTTTGGGAAAGAAAACCAAACAGGGATTATCTGTCAGCTCTCAGAACTTTTTTCAATCAATTTTTGTTTGTTTAACGATGAAATAATATATATATATATATATATATATACATATATTAATAGAAACCACTTTATAGAGCGTAATATTTATTTGCGAGACTAGTTTCGGTATGAAGTTTGCCATAATGAAAAAGAGTCTCGCAAATAAATATAAGGCTCCAATATATTTGTTTCTATTAACATTTTATCAATTCGCTAATAAAATCAAGTAGTTATATATTTATATATATATATATATATATATATATATATATATATATATATAATCAGCAGATCACATTATCCGCGTGAGATTAAATATGTAAATTATACGTTAGAAAATAAATAAGATTTTCTATCTATAATATTTTTACTCTTAGCTTGATAATACAATGTGGTCATTAAATATAGGATCTTAATTAAAATTTTTGAAAATTTATAAAAATTTCACTGTCTTCCCAGAATTATATATAAATATATATATATATATATATATATATATATATATATATATATATATATATATATATAGCTTCCTTCAAAATTCAAAGTTTTACAAATTATAAAATTTCATTTTATATACAATAATGAGATTAAATTATATTACCCTCTACTTTTTTCTGCAAAATGTGAAACCTTTGAAAACCCAAACCTTCTAATCTTAACCTTCAATCAGTTATTTTTTTTATATCTTCGCTTTCTTAAACAATTTACCATTAATCTCTTACCTAAATAAGATTCCACATCGTACCGGTACCATATAAAATCCACTTGCCAGAACCAGGTGTTATTTATAAAACCAATGTAGTGATTACCGTGAAAGTTACAGTGGACAGAAATGAAATGAAGTCAGGGTAAAGATAAAACGGGCAAAGTGCTTTATTTATGCATATGTCCTTCTCTGAACATGTGATTAATTGGCACACTACAAAAGTGATCTCGAACTCAGGTATTTATGTCTCTACAAACATATTTTTAAATGTGTATGTAAATATAATCTCTCCCGAATTTTAAATTTGAACACAGGAATATTTACACTTGCCTCTTTCATATTTAACCTCATTAAATCCTAAACTAGTAAGAAAAACTGTAATAAAGAAGGTCTCGTCTCCTACTTTTACCATATTATTATATAATATGAAAGTTTCTATCGGTATAATAGAGGCAAAAGCGCTCGGAATTTTATATTTCCCTCCTTGTGGGTAAAGTATGTAAAATATAACATTACGGAAAGTACACAAAGCTGCCCCTAACTCAAGGAAATAGAACGATGCACGTTAGGATTAATCCTAAAGAAACATGAAAAAATAATAACATAAACACGGTTGAAAGATCAAGCAAGAGTAATATTAAAAAAATCTGAAAATTATGATAGATAGATACATGGAAGATGGACTAAAGAAAATCCTAAACTGGCTAACTTTCTCATATAAAGAAAAAATAATATATATATATATATATATATATATATATATATATATATATATATATATATATATATATTATATATATATATATATATATATATATATATATATATATATATATATATATATATATATATATTTATAACCCTTTTTAGGAGCAAAATATCAGTGACATTGTGCTATTCGAGATATCTCTGTATCTGAGGATATCTTTCTTCTCTCAGGATACAGCCGTAGATTGTACGGTAAACCTCTATAACGATAGCAGGTTCGCCAATTATTATTTATCGTCTTATAATACATTCAATGGATTGATTAACTATTTAGATTCATGTAATAAACTGAAATGCTCTGCATAAATGATAATTAGCATTATTACACCAAAATTATTACCCCAAATATTCTGTGGTTTATCCGTGCCTTGATAAATAATGACAGGAAATGTCGTTTTATCATTCTTAAAAGGTGTGAATATAATTGAAGGTAATAATTTATTTTGATATTCTTTCCATAAAATCTTAGCGATTGTATTTAAATCAATATATGTAAAATTTTGTTTTTTAATAAGTCAGGAGGTTAAAAAATTTATAGTAATTTATTACATTACTTTTATATTAATTTATTACTAGTAGGTTTTTACACCTTAACAAATTTGCACAGAACTTCAGAGAAAATATTGAATAAAAAGAGGTTTGATGTACTTAATTAACTAAAATAAGCAAATGATAAAGCAGAATCGTGTGAATTAAAGTAGTTAAATAATAATGTATATATATATATATATATATATATGATAAAGAACTCGAAATAAAGTTCAAAAGTTAATCCTCGTATTATTTTTCCCTGTGGGTTTTGATATATATGTATATATATATTTATATATATATATATATATATATATATATATATATATATATATATATATATATATATATATATATATATGTATATATATATATATATATGTATATATATATATATATATATATATATATATATATATATATAAATATATATATATATATATATATATATATATATATATATATGTATATATATATATATATATATATATATATATATATATATATATATATATATATATATATATATATATATATATATATATATATATATATATATATTTATATATATAAATAAATATATATATATATATATATATATATATATATATATATATATATATATATATATATTTATATATATATATATATATATATATATATATATATATATATATACATATATATATATATATATATATATATATATATATATATATATATATATATATATATATATATATATATATATATAAATATATATATACATATATACATATATGGTAGTGAAACTACTGTATAGGAGCCAAAAGTTTAATTTACGAGACTAGTTTCAGTATGTAGTTTATCATACACTCTCAAGTCGAATGCTGAAGAGTATACGACTGAAGAGGGTATGCTAAACTACATACTGAAACTAGTCACGTAAATTAAACTTTTGGCTCCTATACAGTGGTTCTATATATATATATATATATATATATATATATATATATATATATATATATATATATATATATATATATATGAGAAACTCACAAAGAAACGCGTGAGTAAATCAATAAATGCAAAAAAAAATCCCGCAAGAAAATGAAAGACGGATTCCAAGTACTTTCGAAAGTACTTGGAATTCGCCCTTTCATTTTCCTGTGGGATTTTTTGAATAAATATATATATATATATATATATATATATATATATATATATATATATATATATATATATATATATATATATATATTTATATATATATATATATTTATATATATATATATATATATATATATATATTATATATATATATATATATATATATATATATATATATATATATATATATATATATATATATATATATATATTAATGCCTTTTCTGAACTTCAGGATTTTTTTTTCCTTCAAAAAATTCGATAATCATATTTATTCTGCCTGAACTTATAAAGAGAAACAACTTTGATAAAACCTTCGAATATACTAAAAATCAGGCTTTAATTTTAATAATTTCAAAATGTTTTATTTTGTGATCTTTGTTAATAAAATTTCAATAACATACGAAGTTACATTTGAACTAAGATAATTTTTTTTTTAATTCAAACTGTTCAAAAGGTTACCTACTAATTCCATACTGTTAGGGTAAATTATTTCAGAACAACGTAAAATTAAATACTTAGATGAGAAATTTCTAATTTTCACTTGAGAATGATGGATGAACTTCGCCGAATTATTGTGAAAATTGAATCTTCATATAGCTAAATTGCTTTCTTTCAAATCCCTAATTTTCTGATCAAGGAACCAACAATATCGATATATACATTATATATATATATATATTTATATATATATATATATATATATATATATATATATATATATATATATATATAATGGAACAGAACGACCAAACACAACTGACTGTAAAACTTACGCGAATGTTAGCTCGGGTGCTTACAGGCAGAGTATTTCCCACTCGAATGGGTATGGAAAAAAGTTTGTTGAAAGAAATCCCAGCGCTGATTGGAGAAAGCGGTCGATTTGGGACAAGAGAGAGAACGGATCCAAAATTCGTGCCAGAATGGTTTCCTAAGGTAAAAAGAAGTCGGATTCTTTTATTCATCCTCTTGCCAGATAATATTTTATGAGGTTTGTCTCCTTATTTTTTAACGTTTAGAGAAGTATGAAAACTTCGTTGCGGTAAATAGGTGGATCTTTTTGTTTATAAGGTTTTTATCTCAGCACTTCTCATATTCGTCTTGTAAAAATAATAATAAAATTAACTAAGTAACTCCCCTCACCGAATTTCCAAAACTATTATATCAAAATAGAGCTGGGTATCTTGGGCATCTAGAGGAATATGCATAGAATTTAGCCGAACAAAAAAGAGTTCTTATCATTGTCTTTTCTTGTCTTGTCTGGTTATGTAGTTAATTTCCGATGAGCAGAGGAAAAAACAAGTTGAGTTTGGAAGTTTAAGAAACAAACACACGAGTGAAAAAAGCCAACAGTAACCAAATCCTTAGTATAAACGAAACCAAGGCACCATTTGAAAATAATGTATAGCAAAATTACAACCATGAACGAATGCAATCAACCAGTGAAGAATAATGGGATGACTTTACCTAACTCCTTTCCAAAACAACAATTGAATAAATTGCTTTGCACCCTTTAACTTCTCTACATAATATTAGCATTTTTACATCAATATAACATCTAACCTAATCTCACACTGCTAAGATGTCACTTAACCACTTTTAAAAATACCCTTCATTACTAGATGTATCTAAAATGACAATTAATAAAATCAATCTAATCAAAAATCAATTAAACATATTCCCATTGGTTTTGGGAATCAATAAATTAAAATGATCCTAATTTTGAATAGGAAAATCATTCAAATTATGGACTTAAACATCCTGTAGATTGAGAATTTAAGACCTAACCTTTAAAATCTCAAATAAAAGCGCTTAATGAAGATTAATGACCTTAAAAAAAATTGGGAGCTGGTCATCTCTTAACAGATCTAAATTTCGACTTTGGGGATTCTTATCATTTACACAAGATTTTTAGTAAAGAAAATAATATAAATTTAACGACGAGTTCCTGCAGTTAGTGTTTGTATATGTGTGTGAAAGGGGGAAATAGAATATATTAGAAAAGATAAGCCTTTGCTAATGGACAGAACTGTAAATCGGCTAAGCCTCTATTTCCTCTTTTTAAAACAATGCCAAAACCATTATTATTTTTTTTCCACTACAAAATTCATATAGTTATGAATTAAGCTATTTGTTTGTGTAATTCTATTTCATATTTTTTTAGTTTCTTAATAAATAACGCGCGCAACCTATCCGCGCATGTCGGCCATATTGGAATTTTTTACTCCACCCCTCAATTATCCCCTCTTTTTCATTTGGAGTGAATTGTGCAAGATAAATTAAAATCTTTATCTAGTTTTTTCGTTGCGCGTATATGTATTTAGTATTTATATCTCCATTATTTTTCTTTTCATTAAAATATCTTTTTTATAACAATTTGTTATTAGTCACATTTTTTTTTTTTAAATCGGAATAAAATGTCATAAAAAAGGGAGTTAAAACTTGCAAAGAACCCTTTTGTCCTAGTGTGCTTCGGAAAAAGAAAGTAGATATGTATAATTGGCTGACTGGTGGATATTGAATATGATGGGAATATAATGTAGGTCGGGTCTTTATCATTTGTTATTGAAGGATTCCATTGTTCATATTTTTTTGAGGTAATTAGAGGCGGAAAGTCAACAGTGAGAGCTGTATCGGCAGAGAGCTAATTTAAAAGTCTTTTACTAAGCGTATGGTTGTTTCTATTTTTTCGTCACTTTCAAGTTCTATTTTTATTTCGCTAACTCTGTACATGCATATATGTGTGTTTATAGGTATGCACGAGTAAGGAGTGCTGCATAATCAGTTTCCAAGGGAGGTTATTCGAATCGATTTGTGCGCAAGAAGTGCGATGAGTCCTTGCCAATTAAAACGAGTATTGGGGGTGGTAGGATGGGGTCAGGGGATGAGAATGGAAGAGAAGGAAAGGGGAATAGGGGGCTGCACCCCGATATCTATGGCTATGTCCCCCGACGCACAACGGCGAGTATGCGCGCTAAGGAGAGAGACCAAGACAGAGAGAGAGGAGTGAGAGACTGTATGTTGGAAAGAGAGAGAGAGAGAGATGCATGAGGGTAAAGAGGGGACGGAAAAGCGCTATCTTCTCCATCTTATCAATATCAGTTGCCATCTTTTAGGTCAGGGGATAAAATGGTGCGCTTGTCCAGGCCTTTCCCGCGCATTCTCATTTGCGGAGAGAAAATTATTTCCTCCTTTCCTTTCGTCGTCTTGTTGTTTTAGGGGAATCCTTTTTTTTCCTCCTTTGAAAAAATATTTGTGACTGGAAGATGATGGGTAACCAATTCTTTTTTAAATAGGTACATTGGAAGAGGTAAGGATTAGGAACTAGTGCTAATACTAATATTAATTATTATGAGAAACGATAATGAAGAGAGACATAGATCAAAAAGAACCAACAAGAAGAACAGAATGAAGGACGTAAAAAGAAAGCAGAAATGATAGGAATTGACAATAAACTGAGAATTTCAACCACTGCTCTACCAAATCTCTTCCATACGCACTAACAGGGCCAAGAGGGTGCTATTCCCCTAGAAAAGGTTACTACTTGTATGTGCAGAAGATGGATTTAAAATCTACTTTGAGTACATTTAGACCAGGGATCCCCAACCAGCCAAGTGCCACAGGCCACATCGAAGAGTCCGAGAGGGCCCGAGGGCTTCACCAATAAATAACTCTGAAAACACATATGCAGAACAAAAAAGAATCAAAGAATTTAATAAGAAGCCTGGTAACATTTCTCAGCACAAGGCTAATCAAAATCAGGGGTAATGAACCTAACCTAACCTAACCATAACCTAACTTAACCTGTCCTAACTATAACCTAACTAATCTTAAAATCCGCTCTTGAGAAAAAAGCAGTTTTAACACACGTTTGGAATGATGGATGGCCGCACCTACCACTAAAGAAATAATCTAGCGGGCCGCACCTGTTGTAGAGAGTTTAAATCTGTCGCAGTGGTTGGTAATTCCGGGCTGGGTTTTCCAACGCAAAAGAGGGGAGAGCGAGGTTCCTTTACCATAGGATCATGAGGAAGAGCTATATCCTCGTTGTATGAGGTATATGGAATTTATATACAAGTAATTTTTTAGAACGTCTAACGCCATCTTTCAACTTTTGTTGGGTCTAAGCAAGCGCATAAAAGAGTTGGGAGATTTGAAAGACGTGTAACTGGGTCACGGCGTGTGCGACGCTACCCCAAGTTTTAAGTTGGGGCAGGGGTATTGCCTCCCTATAACATCCACACCCTTGGGGGATATTAAGCTAATATGGTTATTAAGTATGCTCAATTATTATTGCAGTACCGCATGTATAATTATGAAGTAAATAGCTTTGAGTGTTGTGCACTGCTTATTCCTATAATGCGGCTCCTGTTCACTTTTGGGATATTCCTTATTCCTGAGGTTTTCTTTAGTAGGATACGAGAACTTCAATTTGAACACCAATCTCCGTATCCCAATCCCCAACCGAATCCCGTCTCTTAATGTTCTAGCGTGGCTGAAGCAACTGGAACAAGATTCGCCTCAAAAATGGTTCCAAATTCTAGGAAATACAGAAGAAGAGGTTTTGTCGTCAATTTCTTAATATTTCAAGGTAAATTGTATTGCCAAAGGAGGCGCAAATCTATATTAAATAATAAACCTACATTTTGAATTTTTTCCATTATATTGTTTACTCATTGTATATATATATATATATATATATATATATATATATATATATATATATATATATATATATATATATATATATATATATAGAAGGAATATGAAGACATATGCGATGGTTACGAACATTTAATTTAATTTTCCGGACGTTTCGGTCATTAACGATGACCATCATCAGCAAATTCTAAATACAAAGAATTATTTTTATAAGACTAACTAAACACAGCAATAAAAAACAAAACATGACAGGAGTCAAAATGATAACCGGAAGCAAGAAGTTAAAATGAAATATATAATGCTAAACTGTTGAAAGCAAATGGTTGAAAATAAAATTAATAAGAATGAATAGATTTTCATCAATTTTCTTTCAACAGTTTAGAATTATATATTTAATTTTAACTTCTTGCTTTTGGTTATCATTTTGACTCTTCTCATGTTTTGTTTTTTATTGCTGTGTTTAGTTAGTCTTATAAAAATAATTCTTTGTATTTAGAATTTGCTGATGATGGTCATCGTTAATGACCGAAACGTCCGGAAAATTAAATTAAATGTTCGTAACCATCGCATATGTCTTCATATTCCTGCTACGAATGAGGTTCCCAAGGAACGACTTCATCACCAATATATATATATATATATATATATATATATATATATATATATATATATATATATATATATATATATATATATGTATATATATATATATATATATATATATATATATATATATATATATATTATACCATGTTTTATTGAAAGTGACCGCTAGTTTAGAACTTATAATTCTTTTTTTAATATTCTCGATTTATATTAACGTATATAAAATAAATACTTTGTAATAATTCGCTATTGTAACTCTGAAGATGATACTCGATGTATCGAAACGCGTCACTTAAATTGAAGAAAGTGCTAAATTACGTTAATTTACTTCTACCTTTGGCAAAATAACAAAAATCAGGTTAAACAATGAAGAAAAAGCGAATATAAGACAAATCGAGAAGATTGAAAAAGAATTATTAATTCGAAACTAGCGGTCGCTTTTAATAAAAGATGCTATAATGAAAATATACTGCCCAAATTCACACGTATATATATATATATATATATATATATATATATATATATATATATATATATATATATATATATATATATATATATAATCCTCCGGCCAGGCAAAGACTCGAACCTCGGACCTCTTGTTATCTCGACGGATTTTAGGTAGTGGTTTTCCTCGGGGTTATCTCCTGTAAGATCTCTGTTCTCTTGTTTCTGTGTGAATTACTTGGATCAGGCAGAATAAGCCGGAACGTGATAGGTGATTGCTAGTAGTTTGCACGCAGCCAGAACTGGCTGATAGTTTTGGTCATATAAAGCAAGGGATGTGTTTACCTTGCAGATTCATATACGAGGGGCGGTGAATAAGCTTGGCAATTCGGATATAAGGAAACGAGATATGAGGAAAAGTGTTTTATTATTTTTTAATATAACTACCCTCAACTTCAATGCACTTGTGCCACTTGTTCCTGAGGCTTCGAATTCCCGACAAACAGAAATCTCCTGACTGCTGTTTAATCCACTCCTAGACGGCGAGCTGGGCATCTTTATCGTCCCCAGGCCGGCGTCGACGCAGTGCAGCCTTGAGCTGGCGGAATAAAAGTAGACGCTAGGAGCCAGATCTGGACTGTAGAGCATCTTGTGCAACTCTGGTCTTGTGAACTTTGACGACGTTGAAGTCGATCATGGGGCGTGAGGTTTCTAGGGACCCAACGAGCAGAGACCTTGGTCATGGCCAAATTGTCGTGGAGGATGTTGATAACACTTCCATGTGATATTCCAAGTTCTCGCTCGATTTCTTCAACCTTCACCCGTCGATTTTCGAGGATCATCCTCTCCACACGGGCCACATTGTCTTCCTTGGTCACGTTTGACGGGCGTCTTGGATGGGGGTTATCTTCAAGGGACTCACGACCATGGCGAAACTCCCTCTTCCAGCGAGCAATGGTTGCATAGGAAGGGGTGGTGTTGGTGTACACTGCAACTATGCGTTCATGGATCTCTTTTGCATTCTTGCCTTCCTTAGTCAAAAATTTGATCACTGCGCGGTGCTCAACCTTCTCCATTGTTGAAAAATTTGTGACTGACGATCTGCGATCAGCTACTGCTTCTTAAATAGACGAGGCAGGAGCGTGCAGCTCCTGTCATAACTTGTCCTAGCATCCCGACAAACAGCCATCCCCCTTCCTCTGTTTTGCCCTCCCGATTTGCAAAACTTATTGACCGCCCCTCGTATATATATATATATATATATATATATATATATATATATATATATATATATATATATATATATATACATATATATATTATAAGACGGGCTACCGCTATTAAAGATAAATTAGATTATCGATCGTGTTAAGTCTGAATAAAGATACTATTTACGTAATTTCCATACGCTGTGCTGGTTCCAAATATCTTATCTCTTAAAAAAATGTAATATGTAATAATTTATAGATGTATTCTATAATCAATATACGTACAAATAAATTTATGTATACATAGAAAGAGAAAAACATTCCCCTCGTCCATTGTATCAGTTCTATAGTTGTTCCTCACTATACACACTTGTAGTTTTGAAGTAATAAAATCAATGGTTTGAAAAATACTTCAAGAGAGTTTGTAAAACTCCTAACTAAGTGTCATTTTTTTTATAGTTTTATTCAAAACAGTACAGAAAACTTGCAAAAGTATATTTTTTCGATTCATTATATTAAACTATAGATTTTTCAACACTTTGATGTTCCCTCTATATATAAAGAAGGAAATTTAAACATTGGATAAACTAAAGCATGAATATGTTTGTTAATTTAAATATTAAATTTTTGAAAGAAAATGAAAGTTTTTGAAAATACATATGCGTATCAAATGTTTTGGAATTTTTCAAAACAAAAAGAATTACAAATGGCTAAGTGCAGATCAAAGTTTATAAAATTTATTACAATTAACGTATGCCTGTTTTAGTGTATTCTTGCGTGTATTCGAAGGTTTTATCGATCTTCTTTCTAAAATATATATATTTTCACATTTCCTTCGTTAGCCCGAGGAAATAACTACTGACCCATATAACGCAGTAAACCATAAAACACTATTATAACAAATTTATATCTGAGAAAACAGCCCTCGGGTCAATTTTCCCCTATTTTAAATAATTCCGAAAAAAAATTCTTGCTTTTATGCTTAGAAAATAGGCATGGATCTGAAAAATCCCCATAAAATAGAGTAAATTATTAAGAAATATATACTGGAAACCTTTTAACTTTTTAGAACAGAGTCAGATATACTTTAGGCCACAGACTGAACACTTGCCATAGATGTAATCTCGTCTGTTTGGTTACATTCTATTCAAGGTAAAACCGATGTTACCTTAGGACTCGTTGAAATTTTGAAAACCATCCCTGATCCTATCTTTTTGCGAATTGAAGAAGCCATGTACATCAAATACCTTTGCCCTTCTCTAAATTCAGATTCCTCTTCCCATCCACTACTTCTGCCATAAAATATTAACCAACCACCTAACCCTCCCTTTCTTTCTTACGTTCCTCCTGCTCGACCACCAGCTTTTTTTTCATAACTGATTGGACAGAGATAGTGTTTTTTGGGTGTGTATTTTGTATTTCCTCAAATTTATATAGCCAAATTTTACTAATTAAATTTTCCAACCTAAATTTTTAACGCAATAACCTGTAAGTTCTGTATTATTCCCGATATTATCGAGCAAAGTTCTTCATTCATTCCATAATTTGAATGATTTTTTTAATTTTTAAAACATTAAATACTTATTTTCGGCATGAATTTGTATTTATAGTACCAGAAGATGGGTGACATTAACACCGGAAACATTGTATTGAAGAAATCAATTTCTCCCTTTATGTCCATTTGTTCATCCTAGCATATTTATATATATATATATATATATATATATATATATATATATATATATATATATATATATATATATACTGGTAATTGATTTGTTACTTGGGAATCTGATATGTAGCAGGAATATGAAGAACCAGGTGATTATACTAATCATTTAATGGCCGGATGTTTCGGACCTTTACTAGGACCAACCGAATAAATTTCGTCAGTAATTTTATATGTTTAGTTAGTTAGTTTTTGTCTTTTTTGTGTGTGTTTTTATAATATAATATAATGTTATTTTTTGTTTACTTCAGTAACTTATAATATGTGATAATCAAGTCAGTTTGTTATAATTTCACTTTCTATTTTTTTTTTTAAATACCACTGGGTAATATTATTTAATTCTATATATTATTAGTGTTTTTACTTTAATTTACATTATTGTCAATTTTATTATTTTAACTTGCCTTCTTCCGTTTTTTTAATGCATTCTTTTAACTGTTATCAATTAATGTTCCTTCTCCTTCTCATTAGACGATATAGTCGCTGAAGATGGTCCTAGTAAAGGTCCAAAACGTCCGGCCAATAAATGATTAGTATAATCACCTGGGTCTTTATATTCCTGATATATATATATATATATATATATATATATATAACATAATTTAACATCTGAAGCTTAGTTTACGTCTAAACGTTTGTTAGGCTTTATTTGTCTTGCGTACGGCGTGAAGATCTGTAGATACAAATCAGCTCTACTTAAAATGGGCCGAAAAAGCGACGTCATGGAATGTCGAAAAGGTTCCATTGCATTTGGCCGTGCCAAAGGTCATCATGTGAAGCAGGTGGTGGAATTTGGCAGTGTTTAAACAAGTACGGTCATCCGGATTTACAAGCAATGGCAGAACTCCCAAAATGCGAAAAGCTCTCGCCAGAATTGCGGACGGAAGAAGGTGTTGACAGATAGAGACCGTCGTAGAATCTCCAGGCTTGTAATTACAAATGAATTTGATTCCAGGCAGGAATTGCTACAAAACATCAATTCTGGTCTTTCACCACCCATTTCAGAAAGAAAATTACACAGGGAACTCCATGGCATGAACATATGGAGCAAAGTGAGGTACAAGAGGCCTTTGCTATGGTTACAAGTGACTAATTCTTTGTCCGGTGAGCTTATATATATATATATATATATATATATATATATATATATATATAGTATATTATTTTTCTCCTATCTCAAACTATATTTAAAAGTGTCGTGACATTTTTCTTGCCTTGGAGCGGAAGAAAAATTTGTGTAATGAAATTAAACAAAAGTGAAGTTTATTTGATACGTAACAGAAGGCGACTCGGAACACGAATATCCATCCTTTCCATTGTCATCCTAATAATATTAATAAAAAATATACATATATATTCCTCTACACATTTTTAAGGTAAAAGAAATATTGTGTGTACATTAGAAATTCACGTATAGCCATATCACCACACTGTCTTGCGTTTCAATTGAAGTAATTTTCAACTTCTCCTTTTTGTCTAGGGAAAAAAATCAGAAAATGTTTTTTTTTAAGAATTGTATGTTAAAAAAAGTCTTTTTCATTTTAAAAATAGGAGGTGGAATTGTGACTAAGATTGGTTGAAATAGTTATGAATGCTACTAAATTTAAATTTTCATTTCCCTGACATTGAGTGTGAGTAAATTATAGATTTATAAGTGTGAAGTAACTAATATTTATGGAAGTTATGAGAAAGTGTGAGCTTCAAATTTATGAGACTATCTTGGATGTATTAATGTGATGTTTAAAGTTATTGCAATTTATTTGAAGTATTAGTGTGATTTTTAAAGTTATGGTACTATTTTGGATGTATTAGTGTGATTTTTAAAGTTGTGGTACTAATTTGGATGTATTAGTGAGATTTTAAAATTATGGTACTATTTTGGATGTGCTAGTGAGACTTTTAAAGTTATGGCTTTGCGCTCTGTGAAGGCTTTCGGCCTTGAGGGGTGCATTATAAGTATTTTTTATTATTAATATTATTATTAGTATGGTAGTATTTTAGATGTATTAGTGTGAATTTTAAAGTGATGGTACTATTTTGGATGTATTAGTGAGATTTTTAAAGTTACGCGTTTTTTTTGTTGGCATTAGTCTGATCTTTAAAGTCATAGGAGTATCTTAGAGGTACTAATGTGATCTTTAAAGTTTTAGTAGTATCTTGAGATATAAGAGTGATCTTCAACGTATTTTAGTATCATAGTGGTATTAGTGTGATCTTCAACGTTATGTTATCTTGAACGTAGGTATTAGTGTGATCATCAAAGTTATGGGAGTATCTTAGAGGTATTAGTGTGATTTTCAAAGTTATGGTAGTATTTTGAAGGAATTAGTAAGATTATAGTTACCTTTTCTATTTTATAATTTTTCTGAGATATACAGGGTGACCCCCCAAAATTGGCCCCAACTTTTGATAGGCGTAATTTCTTAATTTTCTGAAAGGATTGTATGAAACTTTGCTTATAACTAGTTTTTTGTGTTCAAAACATCCTATCAAACATGATAGTCTTTGGACCTTTCTTCTTTATTCTACAGCACGTGTTCGAGATGCCCTTCATTTAGCTAGGTGCATTTCTTGAGGCACAGCACAAAATTGTCCATGACGTTCTTTCAAACCGACTGACTAATGACTCTAATCTCCACACTGATGGTATCCTTGAGTTCCCTGATGGTCCTGGGTCTCCCTGCGTGCGTACACCCTGTCTTTAAGATATCCTCAGAGAAAGAAATCTGGGGGCAAAGGTCTGGGCTATGAGATATCCACTCAAAATCAGTCTTGAGACCGATCACACGGCCACCAAAGTTCTCTTTCAGCCAATCTCAAGACAGTTTCAAGGTGGTAGAGCTTGCTCCATCTTGCTGGAACCAGAACTTACAAATAACCGAGAGGAGCAAAATCGGCAGCTTCCTCTTAAAGGTTTTGAGGACTTCAACATATCGCGTCTTGGTGACTGTGACTGTCGCGCCAGATTCCTGGAAAAAGAATGGTAAAAGGATGCGTCTGACTGAGATTGTAGTCCATACCGTGCACTTAGGGGAGTGTAGGGGCTTGGTGGCTAGCTTATTTGGTCTGTAGGTCACCCAGAAAACATTTGTCTCCGAGTTTACCTTTCCTTTAAGATGGAAGTGAGCTTCATCTGATGTACAAAGGAGGTTAAGAAAAGTTGAGGTATCCTGAATCTTCTCCAGTATTTTGACTGCCTTAGCCTTTCTCTGTTCCTTGTCTGAAACTGTTAGGGTCTGCTTCATCTGTATTCTATATGGTAAGGCATTTACACCCATTAATAACACTCTTGCAAGTCTCACAGGATATACCAAGGGACTGACTTCACTTGCGCACAGAGCGTTTTGGACTCTGCTAAACTGACTCTCTCATGCTCTCAACAGCTCAGCTGTACGCTTACTGGGGCATCCCGAATGGCTTGGACGGTTGTCACTGGCTGCATTGAGGTTCTCCACTGTCCCATAGTTCTCAAATTTGTCCATCTAGTCCTGAATTCTGCTCTTGGAGGGGGATTTTTAACATTGAAAGAGCCTATCTTGTAGTAATGTTTGACGCACTATATTCTTTACTGGAGCTCCCATTGAGATCTAGTTGTGTTCATAGGTGTTGCTTCTGCCATGTCCTGAAAATTAAGGGGGATTATAAATAAATGAAGAATATATCTCAAAAAGTGTGTGCAGGCCCGTTTTTTTTTGGGGGGGGGGTGACCCTGTATTTATTACTTCCTTCTTTTTCTGTTTTCTCTCTCAGTAGAAAATTTCCATATCTTTTTGAATCACTTTGTTTTGATCTTCTGTTTTGTAATCGAAATCTGTATTTACTTCTAAAACTTTAATAATAATCTCAGCTTAATTATTTCTTCATATACAATATTTTTACAATTATTTTATTGAAACCTTTTTCCATTTTCATTATAATATTTAGGGAGTTAAAGAAGGGAAAGTGATAAAAAATTATCATTTTATAAAATATTTGGATAAAAGCTTCAAATATATGAAAAACAATCCCTAATGCAATTTTTTTCAAACTAATGAAAGCTTTGAATATAATAAAAACTAGCTCTGTGTTCTAATTATTTAACCTCTAAATAAACTATCAAATAGAACTTTGATAAAACCATTCAATATACCAAAAACTATCCCTTTCCACGGCCTATCTGACTTTACCAATACCATTTTGGTCTAAACATTTTAAATAGTTCCTAATACATATCAAATTATAATAACCTCTTAAAGGCTCGAAAAATATTTTATCGGAATTCATTTAAAATACAGAAATAAACAATCCTCACGAATCTTTTTTTCTCAATCTAAATTTGCTCTCATAATTTCATTTTTCTTTACTCGTTTTACTAATTCTTCCTGATAAAGATTAAAATTGAAAATCTATTTTAGAAATAACTTCGATAAAAATTTCGAATATGCTAAAAATATAATTAAAAGCAGCAATGCCTAAATTTTGATAAATTTTCTGAACTTCACCATTTGTAATTCTTTTTGTTTTAAAAAATTCTAAAACATTCGATAATTATCATCATTATTATCATCACCATATCATCACTTACTCTATAATTTAAGGAGGGGATTTTTTTGAGTATTTGAATAATAATTTCATCTTAGTTTGGTTATGACTTATGTTTTTTTATCAAAGTTATTTCTAATAATTCTTTTATAATATAAAAAAACAAAATTGTGAAGTTCAGAAATAAATATAAGTATCATAATTTTGTGAATTTTTCAAAACCCAAAGAATTACAAATGGTGAAGTTTTGAAAATTTATTTTTATATATCTTCTTCTGCGAGTATAACTATATTTTACCAGCGTGATATTTTGAAATGGGGTAAATTTAGTTTACATTTCCTTTTTAAAATTATTCTAATTGGCGAAGTTTAGAAAATTTAGAAAAACTTAACCATAATTTAACCACGACGGCTTTTTTTCATATTTTAAATTTTAATCTTAGTAGAGAAGCCATTGTCTGGCTATATTATTTTTCTGAACTTCAACATTTTGTTTTTTTCCGATCATGAAATAACTCTTAGTAATAAGTTTGAAAAAACTTAAAATGCACTTAGGTCATAACCAAAACTAAGAGAAAAAAAAGATATTATTATTCAAACCCTCCAAACAATCCTGTTCTTAAAATATAGTTATAGAAGATAGATACAGAAAAAGATAACGGACATAGTGTTTAGTAATGAATTAGCTGTGATTATACAAGAATATACATATAAAATGGACATTGAGTCCTTGAATTAGAGTTTAGAAACTCTATGATTCAAATTAGATTACCCTTTTAGAGATCTGGTGCTTGACTGTTGTTCGCTTCGATTGAAATCGTATCTTATTTTCTTGTTTAAGATAGGACCTAGATTACAAAAATTAAAGTTATTTTTTAGTTTGTATGTTCTAAAGAACAAACTCAGTGTGTATGAGGTGTAGTTTGTGTTTTCAAATGTCAGGAGTCGTTTAGTAATTTTAAGAAAAGTGACTTTGCTCTCTCCATTAGTCATCATTAGTGAGACTTCATTCTATCGATAATTACATAGAAAGAGAGGCATTTGGATAGGATCGACTCCAAAACATCGGGGACCAATCGGTAAAATTTCATCAGACATAGTAATTTATTCAAGAGCATATGAAGAAAGTTGGGGAGATGTGCAGATATGGTATTTGGATGCATCATAGATTGCTTCCAGAAGTTTTTTTTCATCAGTTTGCTGCTACCTATGGATCGGAAAATGTACTGTCTTTATGTTGCTTGAACACTTTACTTGAAACAGCTAGAACCAATAAAGATTTGGGGACACTAATTAAATGATTTTTATTCCAAAGAACAGGAATTTTTTAACTGCAGAATCAGGCAATTTTCAACATACGAAAATATCATTGTTATTTATGTACAAAAACATATTAATAAGTTCATTTAAAGTGTATTTTTATTTAATTGAAACAAATATTTAGATATTTAAAGTATAGGTATAGCAGGCAATGGCCTCGCCACTCCCCCCTACCGGGGGAGCTTGCGCTTCACTACTAAGATTAATTTAAAATATAAAAAAGTAGCCATAGTTAAATTTATATAAATTTTCTGTACTTTGTTAATTATAATAATTTTAAAAAGGAACTCTAACCTCAATTTAACCCCTTTCAAAGTATCACGTTGCTAAAATATAGTTATAGATATAAGATATATAAAAATAAATTTTCTGAACTTCCCCATTTGTAATTCTTTGGCTTTTAAATATTTCCCAAAATTTCGATACTTATATTTATTTCTGAACTTCACCATTTTGTTTTTTGATATTATAAAAGAATTATTAGAAATTACTTTAATATAAACATAAGTCATAACTAAACTAAGATGAAATTAGTATTCAAATACTAAAAAGAATCCTTTAAAAGTGAGTGGTAATGCTAAACCTAACATATGTTGATATGATAAAAAAATTGTGGTACTAACGAGTATATTATATTTTATTGCCAAAAAGACAAAATAAGTAATTATACATTCATGGAAGATATTTTAAAAATACCTCATTAATAATTATTTCTGGTCTGGAAAATTCTACATAAATCTAGACCATCTGATTGGTTTGAACATTTGTTTACTTAGGTATGGGTACTCTAACATTGTACCATCATATTTAAAAGTAAAGATCTCGCAGCTGATTTTAAAAACAAAATAATTGAGCACTACAGATAAGCTAAAAGCCATAGAATTATTTCTAAATACTTATATGTTCCTTCTTAATGTAGGTTTGAATACAATAAATGAAAGCCATCTAGCACCAATGCAAACCTTCATTGCAGTGGAGTACCAGAGAAAATATGTGAAAAAAGCTCGTCAACGGATGGTGAAATCGGTATCGAATAACCTTATGATAGCTGAGGCAGAACTGCAAGAAAATCGTCATACGATTGAGATATCAGAACCAAACTAACAATTAGTAAATATCTCAACAAAATGCAGCTCCTTATGTTTGTCAACGTGATTAGACCGGCTATGAAGGGATATATACCATCTTCACAGTCAAGCATAGAATCGAAGGTATTATGGTATAGGATTTTATTTCTTTTAATGGGGGTGTTGTTCTTAATATAATCTTCGGAACAATGAATGAAACCAAGTACCGGTAAATATTGGCTAATAAGGTCTAACGGGGAAAAGTTGGTGATTCTGGATAATGGTATGTTTCAATAATACACTGATCTGAAGCTGACGGTGAAAGCAATATGTGTGTGGTTCCTGCAGACTTAAATCCGATCGAAAATCACTGGGAATATTGAAGGATAAGTGGAACCTGCAAATCTCGCTTAAATGTAAGATAATGTATATGTAAGGAGGATTGAGCATATATGGCAACACAATGCTGCCAGTACTTGGACAAGTCCTACGAGAAACGCCTGACAGAAGTTATATCAAACAATGATGGTTCAACGAAATATTAGGCTCTCTCTATCTCGTGTTCAAATACTTATTTCAAACCTTATACTTGTTTTGTTTCTATAATGTCATATACGTTTGAAGAATGTCTTTATTTTTCTCTTTAATGTAATAAAAAAATGTTAATTAATAATATAGATGTAGTATACCAAAATATTATAGTTGGAAAATTCAAAATAAACATTCTTGCAGACTCAAAATATTTGTTTTACTACACTGTATTTCCATGGTAATTTTTTTTCTACTTTTCCTTTCCCTGACTTTTATTCTTCGAACATCTTCGTGGGAAAAAATAATGGTGCCAAGCCACCATTTCCGAGTATAAGGTTTCAAATCAGTCATTATTAATATTCGATCTAATATTGTATAAAATCTTATCGTTTCTATTTTCCTCCTGTCTGTTTTATCCCATCAAACTCACTAATTACTCATTAAATAAAATTTCCATTATATTTTTTTTAATAACTAATTAATTTATCTCGTGCGTCAGAAAATGTCAAGAGACGATGAGTGACGTGCCCAGGCTTCGGCAGATATAAGGAGACATCATATTTGGTGAGACGTCACGTTACATATCTGAGGACATGAATGATTTATGTATCATTACTAACCTCTGCGAACACCAGCGCCCTCAAAAGTCATCAAGTGATGTTTAATATCTTATTACATCATGGATTTTTATTACATCTTAAATGCAGACTGGCCAAAATAATTCCTAATAATCTCAGGTTAGAATGAATTTTAACAAATATTTTCATAATTTGGCAGCAACCCATAACGACTGCTTTAAAATGCTGTTGAGTGATTTCATTTCAATTAAATGTTCATAATGTAAACAACGATTATTAACAATTTGTTGAGTTGCTCGGTGCTGCATGGGTGATATTTTCATTTTATGTCTATAGAGCTAAATCAGGTGCTTTTTTTATTTTATATAATCATAATTGCACCATTGCAAATAATTCTCGATTGATTTTATATCTATAGAGCTAAATCGGGTGCTTTTTTATTTTATATAATCATAATTGCACCATTGCAAATAATTCTCGATTTATTTTATATCTATAGAGCTAAATCGGGTGCTTTTTTATTTTATAGAATTATAATTGCGCCATTGCAAATAATTCTTGATTTATTTTATATCTATAGAGCTAAATCGGGTGCTTTTTTATTTTATATAATCATAATTGCACCATTGCAAATAATTCTCGATTGATTTTATATCTATAGAGCTAAATCGGGTGTTTTTTATTTTATAGAATTATAATTGCGCCATTGCAAATAATTCTTGATTTATTTTATGTCTATAGAGCTGAATCGATCGCTATAGTGGTTCAGCCGCTAGGCTCCATACACTGTCTTAGCAGTGAATATGTGTTAAGACAATTATTGTATCTATGGCAGTATAAAGGCTCTGTACAAATGTCTGGTGAAAAAATGTAAACATATCTGACGTCTTGTAGCAGTAAATAAACTCTACGGGGTTTTAAGCCATATATTCAACAATAATTTGTGATTAATTGTCTATTTCCTTTGAAATACTGAATTGAATAGAGACAAGGTTTGCTAACCAAAAGGTTGCCTGCTCTAACATCTCTGATTTATGACCTTGCAACCTTCAAAACTTTCATTAATTCTCGTACTAACCTTGGAAAGACCTTGGCAATTATATCATTAGAATCAGCCAAATAGTTATGATGTTATTGCAAAAACAAAATAATTCCAGGGCTAACCTTGGGAGGGCTTTGGCAACTCTATAATTCGAAGTAAAGTGTAAAACAACACAGGGGTTTCAGATTTCGTTAGAATCGGCCGAATAGTAATGATGTTATTGCCAAAACAAAATAATTCCCGGGCTAACCTTGAGAGGAAATTGTCAATTATATAATTCGAAAGAGAATGTAAGACAACATAAAGCGACCGACTAACCGTCCGACATAGTGAGATGTAGAGTCACACGCGACTAAACATAGAGTATCACCATTACATCAACTGTAAAAACTGAATATTATGAAGTTAGTTTAAAATCTGTAACTTCTAATGTTTAGTTTCTTACAACAAACAAATAAAAAAAACAAAATTCCTCATAGATATATATATATATATATATATATATATATATATATATATATATATATATATATATATATATAAAATATATATATATATATATATATATATATATATATATATATATATATATATATATATATATATATATATATATATATATATATATATATATATATATAAGGTCTTTCAATAATGTCACTCGATATTTAAGTGCAAATAAAACAAGTTGTATGTGATATATGCACTCAATATATTTTAAATTTGAAAGTGCATTTTATGGCATTAAGTGTGGAATATGACGTTGTTCAAATGTCCGCTGCGGCTTCTCTTGGTGGAACGTATTCGGGAGGCCCAATTTTCGATGACTTTTTCGCATAAATCTGGCTGAATTTGCCGGATGGTGTTCGTTATGTTGACTTTGAAGACAGCAACTGTTTGCGGATTATTCGCTTAGACCTGCGATTTAAGGTAGCCCCAAAGAAAGTAGTCTAATGGCGTTAAATCTTATGATCTCGGTGGCCAGTTGACGTCGCTGCCGAGCGAGATGTCCCTGCTGGTGTAAAATGTCTATCGTGACATGCGCAGTGTGGTATGTAGTGCCGTCCTGTTGGAACCACATGTCCTCAGTATCCATATCAGGCATATAATCTAGTTCAGGCCATAAGAGGTTGCTTATCATCGATCTGTAGGTCTCGCCGTTGATGGTTATGGCAATCCCATCTTCGTTTTCAAAAAAATACGGACCGATGATTCCGTTAGACAAAAATCTGCACCAAACAGTGACTTTGTTGGGATGCAATTGGTGCATGTGGATTGTTTTTGCCCCAAATCCAACAATTTTGCTTGTTCACAAATCCATTCGTCCATAAATGGGCCTAGCCGCTGAAGATGATTTTTTTTTGGGGGGTGGGAATTTGTGGCGATTTCTAACTGCTCTAGAGCCCAATCAGCGAACACACAGCGTTTTTTATGGTCGTTTACCTTAAGTTCTCCTGGAAAGTTTGATTTTGTACGGGTGCAGACCCAAGTCCCTACGCATAATTCGCCAAACTGAAGTCGCAGAAAGGTCAAGTTCTTGTGAACGACAAGAAATTGACTGCCTCGGATTTTCCTGTACACTCTCATTTACGGCAACGATATTTTCAGCAGACCTTGCGTTTCGGTGACGTACTGGTGTTGGCTGATTGTTGATTGATCGACTCTTTGGCTTGGAATTTGGCCACCAAGCGTCGAACAGTGGACTCGGCAGAACGATTGTAGCGAGGATAGAAATCACGTAATGTGCGAAATGTTTGTCGAGCGAAGCACTGATTTTGATAATAACATTTGATGATTTTGACAAGCTGTTTAACGCTATAACCTTCCATCGTGACTTGCCAAGTACTACTGACCAGTTCACAGTGAGGTTGCTAGATGTAGCTTTAACAACATAGCGACTATCACCTGACAAAGCTCGAGCCTCCTTGTTGAAAGACCCTTTATATATATATATATATATATATATATATATATATATATATATATATATATATATATATATATATATATATATATTTAAATATATATGTATAAATCTTTCATGAACGCGAAAGAATGATGAAATGAATCCAGCAAACAGCAAGAAACAGAAAAACAGTAGAATTTTTCTTAGGAAGCGAGCAACCGCTATTGGTAGGGTTCTGGAGCAGAGAAGAGAGTGTGTATCTTGTGTGTTGAAGACGCTTAGTGAGGATAGCTGTATTCGTTTAGCTATTTATGTGATGATGTATGAAGGGCTCCTTACCTCTACCGGGGTAAGTATCAGTGTATTCGCCAATGGGCATCTATCTCATAACGCCACTTGAAGTTTTGTTTCGTTTTGTTTTCATTTTTCATTAATTTCAAAATATATTTTCAAGATTCAAATCGATTTACGTTTAGACTCACTAATTCATAAATCATATCTTAATTTCATTTTAACGATGGAAACACCATTAATTATGGGAAAAGATTAATTATTCAATGTGATTTAAAATTATTGGTTGGTATGTAATGTTAGTGAAATTCTCATTTTTTTTTACATTTTAACTTTTTTTATATTGTATCTCTTCTCAGACAAAACTCGTGACGCTAAAAATATTTTATATACTCGTATATTTATTTATATATATATATATATATATATATATATATATATATATATATATATATATATATATATATATATATATATATATATATATTTATATAAATATTCCATCAAGAAACTTTAAATTCTTTTATATTTACTCCTAGTCTAAAAATTGTATGCACTTATTTTTTCTAGGGTGGACATAATATAATGAAAATTTCGCATTTTTTTCCACAAATAATATTAGTGTATGATATGAAGTAAAATCCTTAAATAAAGAGAAATAAATATTTGAAATAATGTCCCAAATCCAGAACATTTGAAGTAAGTTCATGTTAAAAAGATCTTGCAATGAAAACACAGAGGAGTTTGATTAGATCTAGCTCAAATTACTCGTAGTACAATTTTGATTTTCAAATATATCTCCCCCCCCCCCACCATTTACCCCCATAAAACCTCAATATTCATATACTCTTCAAATGCCTCAATTAATTTCATTAAATCATATTATGAAATGCTTAATTGAGGTGATAAAATTGTTTTAACAAACTTTTCTAGTACTAAAATATATATGCAGGCACCTTTCTTATGTTTCTAAAATCATGTGATAGATATTCGATACATATGATTACTGACTGCCTTAAAAAAAACTGATCGCTTTTGATCCTTAACTTCTTATCATCATTTCTGTCTAGTCAAGGATTAATATGTTGCAAATCTCCATGAATGGCTTCTTTTTAAATTAAAGAACACCTTTTCACAAGATTCTTCCCTTATTTTTATATTAAAAAGAATAAAATAATTCTTTGTAACTTAAACTCTTTCAGTAACAAGAATATTCCTTTATTTCTGTCTTACATCTTTCATAAAATGACTAAAGGTAACAATTAGGTGACTAAAAATATTTTCACAAACTAAGCACAATGGCTTTTCCCAGGAGTTCGAGTCAAGCCAAATCTTAGTCGTAGAATTGTGCCTCGATTTGAGTCAACCTCTCGGAGCCTGCCATACACTAGGTACAAATGGTTCTTGCCTCAAATCTGTTTTTTTTAGATTCTTGTTGGGGATAAATGTACATATTTTAATATATATATATATATATATATATATATATATATATATATATATATATATATATATTAGATCAATGTTTTACTTATTGAAAGTCTTTTATTTTTACACTTTAGAACACTATTCTGGATGCAAATCTGTGGCTGCAGTCAAATTCAAAATAGAAATTTCCAAAATTATTAAAAAGAAAGTTTAAAAGACTCATGCCTCAACATTTCTGGTCAAAGAGGATCATATATTATTTTGAGTTGTAAAGGACTGAAATATGATCTAGTCACAGTATGACGAGGATGGCTATTGATCTCTTTAACATCATTCCCTCCTCTTATCATTTCTTTCTTTGCAACATCTCAATTTATCTCTTTCTGTATCCACTCTTTTTTTGTCACTGAAAGTGCCCTTGTTAATTATCCCCACTTCTCCTCCTTACAGCACTGCAATTTTTTCTGCTTTTAATTGTTTTTTAATTAAGCTTAAAGTGAAAATCAACGAGGGCATCTCCTGCAAAAGGTAAAGTTAGATGGGATGAAAATATGTGAAGAAATATAGCCTCGCATTCTCCTGCTTGCATTAAGGTCGTGAGGGCACGCTCTCCCTAGTAATTTCTGGCATAGTAGTACATCTGGTACCTACCTTTTAGGATACAGATTGCGAGGCAAAGAGTGTGCCTTTCCTGAGGGTTCAGGGTGTGTGGCAGGTGCCTTCAACCTTACCACACCATCCATCACCTTTCGGAGGTATCTGCTGCAAAAAGGAAGAAGGGTTAAATATTCGTGTGGCAAATCCGGTGAATGTCGCATTTCATTTTTTACCACTCAATTTCGACATTTCCACAAAAATGGCAAAATAATTTGCTATCGGATTTTAGCAACAATTGACTCTTTTTGCGTGTCTTTTAATTCTGTTTTGGGGACCTACCTTTTACAGTGGGATCCGAATCATAGGGATCTAGAACGTATGGCAGCCTCTAAAACAGATGCCCAATTGGTCCTACAATCTTTAAATAACCACACGAGATGTGAAAAGACGTGCTTTAACGCGGGGTCCGAACCATCTATATCTACAGTGTCTGGCGGAAAATCCCTTGATAGATGAGTGAATACAGCGTTGGTCTGGCAACGTTGCGGTACCGGGTTCGATCCCGGCATGAGCGGATACAAACATCAGCGCACGTAGAGATCTGGCGACCAATTGGTGAAGACGCTCTGCCTAGCACTGTACTGGGGTTGGAAGATCTTACACTTTTCATCACACACACAGTTATTTCAATGAGTTCGTTATAACCAGTCGATGAGTATTTTAAATCGTTCGATAGGACCAGAAAGAAGCTTTTGTAATTACTTCGTAGAGTTTGAATGACTTCTGGATGATGACTCAAAGGGTTCTTTATGACCAGAAATAACTTCTTTTTTTTATTTGGATGAATTCGATAGATTTTCTATACCTTTTCTAATTATTTCACTGAGTGCAACAAAAATTCTGGCTAATCATTTTTAAGAGTTATATAGGACTGGAATAAACTATTTTTATAATTATTTCAAAGATTTCGATAGAACATTGGGATGATCATTTTAAATAGTTTTAGATGACTTGGCTGAACGTTTTATAATTATTTGAATAAGTCGATTGTCCTATAGGACACCTTTCTTTCTATAATTATTTCAGAGAGATGAAATAGAACATCTGGATGATCGTTAAAAAGCTTCTATAAGGCCAGATAGAATAGTATTATATAATTATAAAATTATTTAAATTAAATCGATAAAAGCTTCGTAAATTATCAATATAAAAGTTTCTACATGTTCCGTGAGAACCTTTTAAAAATATTTCAACGTCTAGATGATGATTTTGAAAGGTTCTATATGACCGGAAAGAACCTTTAATAATTTTTTGATTGAGATCGATTTAAACCTAGGGATGATCCTTTTAAAATGTTCTATATGGCAGAGGGAACCCTTAATAGATATTTCATTGAGATCCTTATAAACCGATGGATGATCATTTTGAAAGGTTCTATTTGTCAGGATAGACTCTATTTATAATTCATTCCATGAGTTTAATAGAACCTCTAGATTAGAATTTTAAAAAGTTCTATACGACTAGAAAGAAACTTTTTATAATTATTTTAATGATATCAATAGAACCTCTTGATAAACTTTTTAAAGGGCTCGTGTTGATTCTGCGATTCTTTTTTTTATAACTATTTCAATGAGTCTACTAGAACGTCTGGATGATCTATTAAAAGCTTATAGAGGACCCAAAAGTTCCTTTCTAGAATTATTCAAGGAAATCGATAGAACCTCTGGATGATGAGTCTAAAGTTTTCTAGAGGATCCGAAAGAAGCTATTTAGAATTATTTCAATGAATTCGAAAGAATCTCTGGATGAGCATTTTAAGGAATTCTACTGTTTACGAGAGAACATTTTTATAATTATTTCAATAGGTTTGATAGAACCTCTAGATGTTCATTTTAAAGGGTTCTATAGGACCTGAAATGATATTTTTATCATAATTTCAATGAGTTTGATAGAACCATGGATGATCGTTTTAAAGTGTTCTATAAGTATTTCAAGGAGTTCGATATATAATTATATTAAAGAATTATATATAACCGAAGAGAATCATCATATAATTATTTAAATGAGATCGATAGAACCTCTGTGTGATCATTATGAAATCATTATCCAGGTTCCGAGAGAATCATTTTATAATTTTTTCAATAACGACGATAGAACCTATGGATGATCATGTTAAAGGGTTTTATAAGACCAGAAATAATCTTTTAACATTACTTTATCATTATTTCAATAAGATCAATAGAACTTCTAGATGTTCTTTATAAACATTTTATATTTATCTCACTGAACTCGCTAGAGCCTCTAAAAGAACTTTTTATATTTTTTTCATTGTGTTCGATTGAACATCTAGATCGTTTTAAAGAGTGTTTACAGTTTCAGAGATAACCGTTAATTAATTATTTTAATAAGTTCGATAGAACTTCTGGGTGATCATTTTAAAGGCTTCCTACGACCAAAAGGACGATTTTAAATTATTTCAATAAGGTCAATAGAAATTCTGGCTTGTGATATTAATGAGATAGATAGAACCTTTCAAGTATCTTTATAGAGGGTTCTAAAGATTCCGAGAGAAACTTTTAGAATTATTTCAATGAGCTTGAGAGACTCTCTAGATTATAATTTTAAAAGGTTCTATGGGACCTGAAAGAACATTTTTATAATTATTTAAAGGGTTATAAGGACCAAAGAGAACTTTTTTAATTATTTCAATGAAATTGATAGAATTTCTTGTTGATCATTTTAAAGCGTCATATAGGACACGAAAAAACCTTTTATAATTATTTCAATGAGATCGATAGAACCTCAGCATCATAAAATATAAGAAATCCTACAGGGTGCAAAAGAACCTTTGTATAATAATTTCAATGCGTTTGATAGATCCATGGGATGGTGAATTTGCAGGGTTTCTATAGGAGCCGATAAAACCTTTTTTATAATTTTTTCAATGAGTGCGAAACAACCTCTATCATCCTTTTAAAGTGTCCTATAGGACACGAAATAACCTTTTGATTAATATTCCAATGAGATTGATAGAACATATGAATGATAATTTAAAAGGGTTCTATGTCTATTACAAGTAAGAATCTTCTTTAATTATTTCAATGAAATCGATGTAACCTTTGTTTGATCAGTTTAAAGGGTCTATAAAACATGAAAATATCTTTTATAATTATTTCAATAAGTTCTATAGAACCTCTGTATGATCATTTTAAATCATTTTATAGCGACAAATACCCATCATCTATTCCTTTATCTTTATTTTGCCAGCAACCAGCTGGGTTGCCTCGGATGAGTATAGGGCGTACGACACTCGGTCCTGCGTGGTTCACCCGAATGGGCACTTACAAGAATCGACTTCGGTTTCGTCATCCACCTGTGCAAAATGTACCAGTACGACAGTCACAGCGTCATCACGACTTCTAAAAAGGTAGCCGCCTTCTTCAGAATACTCATCGAGGTATCTTAGGGCAGAACCTCAACTAGGTGAACTTCTGCCACAGGCCAGGGGTCCTTTGGGCTCTCAGCTTCTTCCTTCTTCTACCGAGGCTTACCTCTTTTTTATTCACCTGGTTACCATCTGCCTTACACTCATCCGACTCTTCCAGTGAAACCCAAGGCGCCGGAGACCCCTAGATTTAGCATTCGGCCACCCATACCTCCCACCCTCTAACTGTCTTCTACCAACAGATTTGGTGATACTCAACAGCGTTCACTGGGAACAAGTTGTTGACAACTTGCGTCTCCATATAGAAGCACCGGTTTTCAAGAGACGTGATAAAGAAAGGATCCAAATTTTCCTTACGCATTTTTTTGTTCCGGAACGCCTTCAAACGTCAAGAATTCCTCCGTCTTCACATAAAGATGAGGCTCTACCATAACTTGTGGCAGCACTGGTGGGGAGTTGCCCAGTGGGGCTCCAGAGGACAGTCTTCTATTGCTACCGGAATTTTATCAGCAAACAAGGACTAGTGGGTTTATGGCGTGGCACTCTTCTGCCCAGATAGTGCCTATGGACCACTCCATGGATTCTCGAGGCGCAGTGAGGAATGTTTGGCAGCCTCCTGCTTGCTCTCTGAATCCTCAAGGACGTGTCTGATGGTAATACATGGAGAAAGAGACTTTACAACGCTCGAGAAAAACGTCACTTTGAGCTCAATCTCCGTTCGTTTTCCTTCACGTCCGAGTAGTTTGCCTTGCTCTCTCCACCCACTATCTTCTAAGGTTCCCCTCACCGAATCTTACCATGGACTCTGACACCACGCCATCTTCATCTCATATTCATCATCAGGCCATTTGCTTCCGCCTCATAGTCACGCATAATCATCTTTCTCCTCACTTTTGCTCCTATCCTTGGGATCTTCCGACCTTAATGCATCCTTCTCTTCTATCCTTGACGCCACCACCCTTATCCTTACCTTCACTTCCTTTGTTCCTGAGTCCGGTTTTTCCTCTTAGATGTTCAGTCTTGAAGGTCATCGACCTGGAGGTAGACAACTGCAGGGTCACCAAGATCAACGAGCCTGCTCCCCTAGCGGTCAGTAAGTTGGCAGCGGATGATCGTCTCACCGTTCTTCGAGACTTATTCGAAGAAGGCTGACGCGAGTTGGGCGCGCTTCATATGGATTAGAGGTATCCTCCCGCCGCACAGATCATTCATGATATCCCACTTCCAGCTCTAGTCGCCCTGATGATTCTCCACATTACAGCTCCTTCTCCACCAACGAAGCTTCCGTATCCCATGCCTTCCAAATAGGGTGACATTCGCAAAGACGTTATTAGCAGTCCCGCGGACATTATGGCTGATCCCAGATTAAGCGCAACCAGCGTCCAACGTGATAATAATAACGACAGGGGTCGACTAGAGGCTGGCGAGAACGACAACGAAAGAATGAAAATAAGCAGTTACCACTGCGATGCGCTCGACCCGAGCCGAGTACCAATGATCCCAGAAACCAGACTCAACGTGGTTCCTCGCATTCTCGTCAATAGGCAGCTTTTGGCAACAGGTCCTTACATTAGACGGTTCTGCCAAAATAATCTACTAAATGAGTCCGGCGTAGGCAGCCTTCAAGCCACTATCCTTCCATCTATCATCTATCGCAAAAGTTCTCAAGGTGGCTACACCCTGCCATATGGCTTGCAATCTGGACCTGAAGGAGGGATTTTACCATCTCTCTCTGCATCCGAAGCACGCTGGAACTTCGGCTTCATTGTGGGTACTCAAAATTTCTGGTTCCCCCGCCTCCGAATGGGCTTCGCAGCGAGTTCGTTCCTGATGCAGCATGCGCTGGCCCCCGTAATAAACTTCTTGGTGGGTAATTGGCAGTGCAATGCTTTTACATATCTCGACGATGTATTCTCCTTAGCTCCCCGCAAAACCTGTGCTCCCGCATAGAAGAAATTATGAAAGGCTCACTCAACCTGAAGCTGAAGAAGGGCATCCTGGAACCGTGTATCTCCCTGGTCTACGTGGGGATTCGATTGGACCTACTCAGAAAGAGCGTATCTCTAACGACGGCACTAGGCCCTAATGCCTTATTGAGTTCGCCTCCACGAACCTGATAAGTAAGAAGGTTTGTTTCTTGATCGGGGGCCCTCAACTTTTTGGGAGGTTTATATGTGTCTCATTCAGAGGAGCCTTTTGCAGATAGACGAGCTCCACCCGCTTTTCCACCTCACCTCTACCAAGTGGTTTCGATGTAAACGCCCCAAGGCACCTCGCTTTTTATAACTGCGATATTTGTGATGAGAACAACTTTGGAAAGAATGAACGAAAAACAAAGAAATGGGTTCCTTTGTTTTATTGACTATGAAAAGGCTTTCGATAAAGTAAGGCATGAGAAACTGATGAGGATGCTGGAAGGACTGGACATCGATAAGAGAGAAATGAGAGCAATAATGAAATTTATATTGGAATCAGAAACCTGCAATTAGAGTGTAGAAAGAGAAAACAGAGTATCAGACCATAAGGAGAGGAGTATGTCAGGGATGTGTTATGTCCCCTGATCTGTTTAATCTATATGGGGAGATGATATTAAGGGAGCTGAAGGGCTTGAATGAGTAAATATAGGAGGTTACAATATCAACTATATTACGTAAACATATGACACAGTGTTGGTGGCGGACTCTGTAGAGAAGTTGCAAGATTTGTTAGATGTAACGGTGAGGGCGTGCGAGGTGAAGGTTTGAAGGTCAATATGGACCAAACCAAAGTGTTGGTGTCATTTAAGATGAATACACCCATAGAAGAATAAAGGCGAGAGAGGGAAGAATAGAGGAGGTAGAAAATTTTCCGTACCTAGGGAGTTTGATAATAGAAGACTGTAGATGTGAAAAGGAAATTAGAACGAGTGCAAAGAGTGCATTTACAGTTATCGAGGCATATCTAACAAATAGAGAGTTGTCTACGGGAATGAAAAAGTGGGCAGCAAAAACCTTTGTCTAGTCAACATTGTTGTATGGATGTGAGTCTTGGACGGTAATTAGAAAGATGCAAGAAAAGTTGGAAATAGCTTAAGTGTGGTTTTGGAGGAGAATTCTAAAGATATCATGGGCAGCAAGATGAACTAATGTGGACGTGCTAAGGCAGGTGGAAGTGGAGAGGGAAATGATGGCAACAATAAGAAGACGACGAATGAGATTCCTCGGACATGGGATGAGAAGGAAGGAGATGGAAGCCGTCTTGCTGACTGGAATGGTGAAGGGAGGAAGAGCAAGATGGCTACAGAGAAATAAAATCATGGACGATGTGACGAGAGTGGTAGGGGGATATCTTAATCCAGCAGAGTTGTTGCAGCTAACAAGAGATAGAGTCAGGTATTTCTCCATGGTTTCCGAAGTCCAGGGGGATGTAGCACATCGGTAAGGTAACTAGCGAGTATCTTATGAGTTTTTTAAATGAATGAGTAGCTTTGGATCCATTTAACTTAATGAATATTTCATTAATTTTAAAAACTAATGAATACCTTTGAGTTTTATTAGGTAATAAGTGGCTTTAGAGGTTTTTAACTAATGAGCAGGTTTTGAGGGTTTTTTTCTTTTCTGAACTAATGAGTAGTTTTGAGGTTTTAACTAATGAGCAGCTTCTTTTAACTAAAGAATAAATTTTCCTTTTTTTATTTAATGAGAAGTTGTTGATTTTTTTTCATAATTATTTTTTTTTTAGTTTTATCCAATAATGAGTAGCTCTTGTTTTTTTAACTAATAATTATTAGCTTTTCACTTTTTTAAATAATGGCTGTTGATTTTTTAAAGATTAATTAGCTTTGGATATTTTTAAACTAATGAGTAGCTTGGGAGTTTTTAACTAATGAGCAGCTTTGTGGGGGTTTGCCCCAATGCGTAGCTATTGATGTTTTTCAACAAATGAGTTGATTTGTGTTTATTAACTTATGAGTAGTAGCTTTGAGATTTTTCAACTGATGAGTAGCGTTTGAGGTTTTTAACTAATGTGTAGCTTTTGAGCCATTATAAATAATGACTAGCTTTGGAGTTTTGTGACTGATGATTATTCTTTAAATATTCTAACTAATGAGTAGGTTTTGAGTTTTTCATATATTAGTATGTTTTGAGTATCGTAAGTAAAGAGTAGCTTTTAAGTTTTATAACTAATTAGTATCTTCCAAGTTTACTTAACTAATGAGTAGCTTTGGTGTTTTTACAACTAAGAGGAGCTTTTGTCTTTTTAAACTAATAAGAAGCTTTTGAGTTTATGAGTAATCTTTTGTTTTTTTATATAATCAGTAGGTATTGTGTTTTTTACAAAAAAATAAGTAGCCTTTGAGTTTTAATTAAGAGTAGCTTTTGAGTTTCGAAATCTAATAAGTAGTTTTTAGATTTTTTAATTTAGGAATATCTTCTTTTTTTAAACAAATGATTAGCTTTTCTGGTTTATTACCATATGAGTTATTTTTTTAGGTTTTTCTTCTAATTAGCAAGTTTTGAGTTTTTAACGAATGAGTAGCGTTTGAGTTTTTAACGAATGAGTAGCTTTTGAGTTTTTAAAACAATTTAGTACTTTGGGGTGTTTGAATTAATCTGTAGCTTTTAAATGATGTGTTTTACGGAGAAAATTTTGAGTGTTTTTACTAATGATTAACTTTTGAGGTTTTTAACTAATGAGTAGCTTCGGAGCTTTTTAGGAATGGCTTGGAGTTTTTAACTAATAATTAGCATTTGAGTTTGTAAAATACCTGAGGAGCTTTAGAATTTTAAACTAATGTTTAGCATTTGCATTTTGTAAACTAATAGGCAGATTTTGTGTTTATTAAACAATAAGTAAATTTCGCTTTTTTAAAGTAAATGGTATATTTTGAGTTTTTAAAACAAATGAGTAGTCTCTTAGTTTATTAATCTAGGGAGAACTTTTCATTTTTTAAACTATTAAAGTGGTTTGGATTTTTTAAATCTAATGAGTAACCTTGGAGTTTTTGTAAGTAATGAGTAGTTGTTTAGATTTTATCTAGTAGGTAGATAATGAATTTCTATAACTAATGAGTAGATTTTGAGCTTTTTCAACTAATTAGGAGTTTGTTTGTTTTTGAAACAAATGAGTAACCTTCGAACCTTTAGACTAATTATTAGCTTTGTAGCAGCTTACAATTGACACTTAATACGTTTCTAGCTCTTCAAACCTCTTATCGAATACGCTTTCTTGTATTTCTTTAATTTTAGGCACGCCATTCTCTCATGCTCCCATTAACTATGAAACAATGGCGTTGGCTCAGGAACAGGATGAAAACACGCGAACACTGCGTCACTCTCCCTAACTCGTCGTTCGCGAGGTCGACTTACCAGGCAGTCCTTCCAGGCGAATCCTGGTTGATTATTCATTGCCTGACTGTCCTTGTCCTCTTATTCCTCTCACTTATCGTCGGCACATATTTGACCAAAGGCACTGTCTTTCTCATCCTGGCATGCGAGCTACTCGCAAGCTCATTGCACAACGTTTTGTGTGGCCAGGTATGAACGCCGACGTGGCCAAATGGACCCACTCTTGTTTGCCTTGTCATCATGCTAAGGTTCAGCGCTACACTAAGACTCCGCTGGTTCCTTTTACACTGCCTTCGTCCCACTTTAGCGCCATTCACGTCGATCTTGTAGGCCCTCTGCCTTACTCTCGTGGTTGCACCTATCTTCTCACCATGAGCAACCGTATCACTTGTTGGCCAGAGGTTGTCGCCATTCCATACATCTGAGCATACACTGCCGCCCAAGCCTTTATCTCAGGCTGGCTTGCTTGTTTTGGTGTCCCTTTCACAATCATCACTGACCGTGGTAGTCAATTTGAGTCCCACCAATGGTATGTACTCATGGCACTTATCGGTTCCTTTCGCCTTCGTACCACAAGCTACCACCCCTAAAGCAACTCGGCCGTCGAATCTTTGCATTGGACGCTCAAAGCCAGCTTAAGCTGCACCGATCCCAATATCACTTGGGTGGACAAGCTACCTTTGGTTCTTTTGGGCATTCGTTAGTCCTTGAAAGAGGATTTGGCTTGCTATCTTAACTATTCAAAATGTAATTCCTTTTTTTCTCTTCATTTCCAGTCCCGTTGAGATTATAATTGGAGCAATTATTCGGTGTCCAAAACTATTCTCAAGTCCATCCATCCATACATTAAATTTATCATATATCCTGTAAATTATATCGACCAAATCTTATATATCATTTCATAATTTATAACTCAAATTTATATAAATATTTACTCTAAACCTACATTTATATTCGATTAAATTCATTATTCTCATTCTGTGTATTTCCCATTTTCTCCTTGTTCTTTGTTAAACTTCTATATCTTTCTCGTTAATTTATAAATAAAAATAGAAATATACTACTCTTAGTTTCCGCTGAAATTGCCGGTTGCCTATTCTTATTTTTACTCTATTAGAATCTAACATGTGACTCCTCTATTATCATTCCTCATTCTTATAAAGCATTAGTTGGTGAAGATCTAGGATTTACATTCCCTTCAATCAGAGTATATATATATATATATATATATATATATATATATAATGAAAATTAATGCAATATCGCAAGAAAAGATGAGGAATTAAACCACATTCTCCAAAGACAATTTAATTCAGAATAGTTTCGGTGTATCTCACACCCTTTTTCAACTGACACTGGATAGAAAATATAAGAAAAGTGCTTACAAACATAACACGGGGTCAGGTCGTGAAAGATGCCCTCTTTTTCCCCTTAATCTTCTACTTGTGGCTAATCAGGGGGAGGGGGGGGTAGGGCTAAACATATTGAAGGGCTGACATTCTACTATTTTGTTTATTCGCTTTCGTATTACAGGATTAAAAGAAAATTGACCTTCAGATAGATTTAAATTAGGAACTGACGATATCAAGCTTGATTCTACGATTCTTCTCTTAACATAGTTAGCCGATTCAAATACCATTTTACTTCCATTGAAATTGATCGAATGATTCAAGTCCCTCACATGGTAAAATATTCCACTGCTTTGGCTGCCCACTCTAATATCTCTTTAGTGTTCGTACAATCTCTTGTCTAGATTTCTACCCGTTTCCCCTATATAAACTTTATGGCAATCGTTGCATGGTATTGCATATACTCCTATGTTATGATGTTCTTTGGGTTTCCTGGCAATCATCAATTGGTTTAAGGAATTATTATAAGTAAAGGCTAGATTAATACCCGCTTTTCCAAATATGTCCTTTAAACTATTTAATTTATTATTAAATGGCAATGTTATACATTTACTGAAGTCATTAGTGCGGGAAGGTTTATTACCATAGAATGTTTTCCTAGCTGCAAAATGGGCAGACGATATGAACCAATCGGGGTACATTGACGATGTATTTTCTGTATGGCCTAATGGCCATGATTTTGATAACTTTTGAATAATTTGCATGTCTCCATCAAATTTAAATATGAATGAGAATATGATAATAGATTCCCCTTTTTAAATGTCCTCATTAATAAAGATCACCATGAATTAAAACTTGACGTTTATAAGAAACCAACCCACTCGAATGCCTATATACATTATTTTTCGTTTCACGATAATACTGTTAAAAGATCGGTAATTTCTAACCTTTTCCTTAGAGCATACAAAATATGTCATCCTTCCTATTTAGATGAGGAAATTGTCATTATCAGGACCATTTTTTCTAATTTGTATTACCCCGATTGGTTCATATCGTCTGCCCCTTTTGCAGCTAGGAAAACATTCTAGCGTAATAAGCCTTCTCGCACTAATGACTTCAACAGATGTATAACATTGCCATTTAATAATAAATTGAATAGTTTAAAGGACATATTTGGAAAAGCGGGTATTAATCTAGCCTTTACTTATAATAATTCCTTAAACCAATTGATGATTGCCAGGAAACCCAAAGAACATCATAACATAGGAGTATATGCAATACCATGCAACGATTGCCATAAAGTTTATATAGGGAACACAAGAAGAAATCTAGACAAGAGATTGTACGAACACCAAAGAGATATTAGAGTGGGCAGCCAAATCAGTGGAATATTCTGCCATGTGAGAGACTTGAATCATTCGATCGATTTTAATGGAAGTTAAATGGTATTTAAATCGGCTAACTATGTTAAGAGAAGAATCGTAGAATCGAGCTTGATATCGTCAGTTCCTAATTTAAATCTATCTGAGGGTAAATTTTCTTTTAATCCTGTAATACGAAAGCAAATAAACAAAATAGTAAAATGTCAGCCCTTCAATATGTTTAGGTCTACCCCCCCCCCCCCCTCTGATTAGCCACAAGTAGGGGATTGTGGGAAAAAGAGGGGATCTTTCACGACCTGACCCCGTGTTATGTTTGCAAGCACTTTTCTTATATTTTCTATCCAGTGTCATTTAAAAATGGTTGTGAGATACACCGAAACTGTTCTGAATTAAATTGTCTTCGGAGAATTTGGTTTAATTCCTTATATATATATATATATATATATATATATATATATATATATATATATATATATATATATATATATATATATATATATATATATATATATATATATATATATATATATATATATATATATATATATATATATATATATATATATATATCACCCATCTCTCCATATATACTTATATACATACCGCTTTAAATTTCAGTTTTTCAAACTAATTAATAATTTGGGGTTTTATTAACTTATAAGCAGCTGTTGATAACTTTAACTAATTCAAATGTATTGTATTTTAATTAATGAATATAATTTTAGTTTTGAATTAATGATTATCATTTGATTTTTTAATATAATGCATAGTTTTTAGGTTTTTATCTAATGAATAACTTTTGGGTTCTATTATCTAATAAGTTGCTTAACCCTTCTTAAGTAATTGAAAGCCTTTGAGTTTTTTAACTAATTAGTAACTTTGGATTTTTTAAAACTAATGTATAGTTTTTGAGCCATTTTAATTAATGAGCAGTTTGGAGTTATAAGTAATGAGTAGCTTTTGAGGTACATTAAGAAGTGATTAGCATTTGAGTTTTGTAGATAATGATAATTATCTTTTAAGTTATCAAACAAATGAGTTACTTAAAGTTTTTTCACTAATAAGTAGCTTTTTTTATTTTTTCAACTAATGAGTAACTTCTGAATTAACTTACTTGATTAACTGTTTATTTTTCACAAATAATCATGAGTATTATTTTAAGCTAATGAGAAGTTTTTAAATCAATCATTAGTTTTTATCATTGCTAAACTAATTACTATCTTTCGTTTCTATTATGTTATGCGTAGCTCTTGAGATTTTTAAATAATTATTGGATATTATGTTTTTAACTAATAAGTGGCATAGGAGTTTTTATTAAGAAATAGTTTTTAAAGATTTCAAAACTAATGAGTAGTCTTTAGCTTTATTAACTAATCAGAATCTGCATTTGTACCTAGATTTTTATTTTTTTAACTAATAAGTAGCTTCTTAGTTTTCTTAACTTAATGCGTAGCATTTTAGTTTTAAAACTAATAATGATCTTTATTTTTCATTACTGAGTTTTTTTAGCATAGTAGATTTTGACATTTTTAAATAATTATTAAATTTAGAATTTTTCACTAATGTGTAAACTTTGAGCTTTATTTAATGCTGAGTAGTTTTGTTTAATTTTTTTAACTGAGTAGCTTTTAAACTTTTTAGAACTATTCAATAGCTTATGATTTTTAAAAAGTAGTAAGGAGGTTTTAATCCTTTAAAACTACTGAATAGTTATTTGAGTTTTATTAACTAATGACTAACATTTGAGTTTTTTAAGTAACAATAAGCTCTTCTGTAATAACTAAAGAGTAGATTTTGAGTTTTTTAACAAATGTGAAGCTTTGGAACCATTTTAACTAATGGGTAGTTTTGAGTTTTATTTACTAATGAGTAGCTTTTGAGTTTTACCAACTATTGAAGAGCTTTGAGTTTTGTAACTAATAATTATTATTATTTACGGTTTCTAACTAATGTTTAGCATTTGAGTTTTTTTAACTAATAAGTAACTTTTGTTTTTTAATTTTTTTACCTAGAGTAGCTTATGAGTATTTTTAACTAATTAATAGTTTTTTAACTAATGAGTCGCTTTGGAATTTTCTAACTAATGATTAATTTTAAGTTTTCTATCTAAGCAGTAGTTCTTGAGTTTCTTTTAGCTAATAAGTAGCTTTTACATTTTTAAGCTAATGATTAACTTTTGTGTTTTATTAACTTTTGACTAGGTTTCAAGATTTTTAACTAAATAGAAGGCTTTGTGTTTATAAATAATGTAGAGCATTTGAATTTTTACCTAATATCTACCTTTTTAGTTTAAATATAATTAGTACATTTTTGCTTTGTAAATCTAGAGTAGCTTTTGAATTTTTTAAACTAATGAGTAGGATTTGTTTATTAAATTAATGAATTTTCCTGATATATTGAACTAATGAAAAGTTTTTTTCAGTTTTATTATCTATTATATACCTCTGTAGTTTTATTAATTAATAAATAGCTTTTAAGTTGTTTAACTAATAGATAGCTTTATAGTTTTTAAATAATGAGTAGCTTTTGAGACATGTGGTATTTTTTCGAGTTTTATTAACTAATGAGTACTTTGCTTGTTAGTTTCTTTAATTAATGAGTAGCTTTTGACTTTTGGACCAATGAGTAGCTTCAATGCTCTATTAACTCATGCGTTGATTTTGAGATTTTTTATCTAATTAGAAGGTTTTGAGTTTTTCACCTAAAGAGTAGCTTTTGAATGTTCCAATTAATGAGGAGCTTTTGAGTTGATAAACCGAATCGGGAGCTTTAGAGTTTTTATACTAATAAGTACCTTTTAAAATTTTAACTAATAAGAAGCTTTGGTTTTTTTCTAATAATGAGAACCTTTTTATTATATTAACTAATATGCATCTTTTGAGATTTTTAAAACTAATTAGTATCTTTTTATGCCTTTTCTTTCAAATAATAAATAACTTTTGAATTTTAAACTAGAGTAGCTCATAAGTATTTTAAACTAATTAATAACTTTTTTAGGGTTTATTAAATAATGAGTGGCTTTTGAGTATTCTTAATTAATGACAAGCTTTTGGCTTTTTAATAATGAGTAGCTCCAGAGTTTTTATTTTTTAACTCAATGATTTGCCTTTGTTTTCTGGAATATTGATTAGCTATTGTTTTTTTTAAATGAGAAGCTTTAGAGTTTCTGTAATAAATGAATAGCTTTTGAGGGTATTTAAACAAGCATATTGTAAAGCGTAATAATGAATAGCATTTAAGTTGTTTTTTAACTAAAAATTAGCTAATAACTATTTTTTAGAGTCTGTTAACTAATGAATATATTTTAATTTTTATCTAATGAGTAGATTCTAAGTTTGTAACATAATGAGTAGCTCTTGAAAATTTAACTAATGATTAGCTTTGGAGTGTTTTACTTAATAGTAACTTTGAGTTTATTAACTCCTAAGTAGCTTTTATAGTTTTTTATCATATCATTAGCTTTTCAATTTTTAACTAATGCGTATATTTTTAGTTTTATTTCAACTAATGAGTATCTTTTCTATTTTTAACTGAGTAAATTTGGATGTTTGGAGAGTTTTTTAAATACTGATGCTATTTAGAGTTTTTAAAGTACATAGTAACATATTTAACTAATGAGTATTTTTAATAATGTTTACCTCTCGAGGTTTTAACTAATATGTATCTTTTGATTTTTACAATTAATGTGTAGCTTTTGAGTATGTAGGTAATGAATAGCTTTTGACTATGTGACTAATAAGTATTTAACTAATGAGTAGCTTTGAAGTTTTTGTATAAATGAGAAGCTTTTGAGCATTTATCTAGAGTTTTGTAAGTTATTAGATTTTGAGATTTAACTAAGGATTTTCTTTTGAGTTTTTAACTAATGAGTAGCTTTTGAGTATTTTAAACTGAAGAGTAGCATTAAGTTTTTAACTTATGTGTACTTTTTGAGTTTTTAAAATTAATTAGTAGCTTTTGAGTTTTTTAGCTACTGGGTAGCTTTGGAACTTTTAATACTAATGAGTAGCTTTTGAGTTTTAACTAATAATTATCGTTTTTGTTTTTAACTAATGAGTAGCTTTTGACCTTTAAGATGTGTTTTTTTTTAGTTTTTTAAAGTATTAAGTAACTTTTGAGGAGTTTCAACAAATGCGTAGATTCTGAGTATTTTATTTAATGTTTTAACTAATTACTAGCTTTTGAGTTGATAATTAATAGATAGCTTTGCCGTTTTTATTACTAATGACTAGCTTTTGAGTTTTTATTAATGATTATCTTTTGAGTTTTAACTGAGGAGCTTTTAAATTTTTAATAGTAATAAGTAGCTTTTAAGCTTTTGTATTAATAAGTTCTTTGAAGTTTTTTATCAAAAGATTTCTTTAAGTTAGAATATTTTGAGTTTTAACTAAAGATTATCTTTTGAGTTTCAACTAATGAGTACCTGGACACACTTTTTGTGATATATCCTTCATTCGTTCACTAATCACCCTTAATTTGCAGGACATAACAGAAACAAAGCCTGTGAACACAACTAGATCTCATTGAGAGCACCAGCAAAGAATATACTGCGTCAAACATTACTACAAGACAGGCTTGTTCAAGAAAGTGAAGGACACTTTCATGCATTAGCTCGAATGTGAAAAACCCCCTCCACGAACAGAATTCAGGACTTGGTGGACTACTTCGAGATTTATGGGACAGTGGAGAATCTCTATGCAGCCAGTGATAACCGTCCAAGCCATTTAGGAAGCCCCAAGAAGCGTACAGCTGAGCTGGTCGAGAGCGTGAAAGAGTCAATTGAGCAGAGTCCAAAACGCTCTGTGCACAAGCGGAGTCAGTCCCTCGACATATCCCGTGAGACTTGTAGGAGAGTGCTAGTGATGGATGTAAAGGCCTATTCATACAGAGAAAGGCTATGGCAGTCAAGTTACTGGAGAAGATTCAGAAGATCCCAACTTTCCTTAACCTCTTTTAGACCTAAGATGAAACTCACTTTCAACTTGAAGGAAAGGTAAACTCGAAGACAAATGTCTTCTGAGGGACTTCCAGACCATATGAGGTAGCCATCACGTCCCTACATTCCCCTGAGTGCGCGGTACAGACTGCAATCTCAGTCACAGGCAATATCGAACCATTCTTCCTCGAGAAATCTGTCGCGACAGTGACAGTCACCAAGGAGCGGTATGTTGAGATTCTCAAAACTCTAAAGATGGAGCTGCAGACCCTGTTTCTGTCGCTTATAGGGAAGTTCTGGTTCCAGCAAGATGGAACAAGCTCTTATACCTCAAACCTGTCCCGAGATTGGCTAAAAGAGAACTTTGGTAACCGTGTGATCAGTCTCAAGACTAATTTTAAGTGGGCACCTCACAGCCCAGACCTTAGCCCTCCCACCGGATTTCTTTCTCTGGGGCTACTTTAAAGATAACGTGTACGCAGAGAGATCCATGACCATCACGCAACTCAGGAAAGCCATCAGAGAGGAGATCAGGGCCATTATTCGGTCGGTTTGTAAAGACGTCATGGACAACTTTGTACTGCCCCTCAACAAATGCACAGACTAAATTTAGGTCATCTCGAACACGTGATCTAGAATAAAAAGGCAAAGTCCAAAGACTCTCATGTTTTGATATGATGTTTTTAAACACAATAAACTAGTTATCGCTAAAGTTTCATTCAATCTTTGCAGAAAATTAAGAAATGAGGCCTATCGAAAGTTGGGGCCTATTTTGGGGGGTAACCTTGTATTAACCTAAAGAGAAGCTTTGAGTTTCCTAACTTATGAGTAGTTTCGAGTGTTTAACACTAATGAGTACCTTTTGAGTTTTTAATACTAATGAGTAGCATTTGAGTTTTAACTAATGATTATCTTTTGATTTTTCAACTAATGAGTAGCTTTTGACCTTTTGAGTTTTTAAAACTATCGAAAATTATTTTAGATTTTTTATCTAATGTTTTATTAACTGATGGATAGGTTTTGAGTTATTTAATAATAATTGTCCTTTGACTTTTTAACTAATGTGTAGCTTTGGAGCCATTTTAACTAATGAGTATTTTTTTAGTTTTATTAACTAAAGGGTAGCTTTTGAGTTTTTTAATCTAATAAGGAGCTTTTGATATTTTTAACTAATAAGTAGCTTTAGGTTTTTTAACTAATGAGAAGATTTGTTATATTAAGTAATTAATGTCTAGCTTCTGAGTTTTTTAAGTAATGTGTAACTTTTGAGGTTTTTTGATAAAAAGTAGCTTCTGAATGAGTAGCTTTTGAGTTTTCAAAACCAAAACGTAACTTTGTTTATTAAACTAATAGCAGCTTTTGAGCCAGTTTAACTAATGTAGTTTTGAGTTTTATTAAGAAATGAGTAGATCTTAGAGTTTGGTTAACTAATGAAAGCTCTAGATTTTTTTATTAGTGAGTAGCTTCTTACTCTTTTACCTAATGAGTATGTTTTGAGGGTTTTTTTTTACTATAGATGAGCTTTTAAGTTTTTAACAAATCAGTAGTTTTTCTGTTATTAACTAATTATTGAGATACTTTGGAGTTTTATTTAAACATATTAGATGTGTTCCTTGAATTTCGTCTACTTGGTGACGATATATATATATATATATATATATATATATATATATATATATATATATATATATATATATATATATATATATAATAGAATTATGCATTTTCCCTCCTCCAGCCCAGACCAATACGCCATGAATTTGTTTCATACTGTGAGGAACGAAGCCAAATAAAAAGCGCTGCAGGGATGTTTCAAAACGACTAAAGTTTAAGTAATAAAAATGTTTATGTATCAATGAAACTCAAAGTTTTATTTCCTTTATTAGATATTGCCTCATATTTTTTTGTAATTATTTTTTGGCATTTCTTTTTTAAATCTGTGGTAGTATTTTTTAATGGACATAAAAATTGAATTTTTGTTATCGATTCTGTATCAAAAACAAAAGAGGCTAATTCTAATAAAAAGTTAGTTTCGAACTGAAGTAGAAATGGAAGGTAAAAACATTTACTTATCATTGTCTTTTTCCCTCTCTGTTGAAAGTTGATGAGAAGTAATGATAACAGAATTTTGAGTAATTGTACTTTTTTGAGTAATGAGGTGGCACGATTATATAGTTTACATCTTTCAACGAAGACAACGATCAGCTCAAAGTGCGCAGATAATTTCAGTACAGATAAATAGAAAAAGATGATAAGACCTCAGTATGGTGTTAACCACCAAGTGTATCGCTTTGGAATATAGAACTTTTTAAACAAATATAACTTTATCACGCTAGCTATACTACCTAAAATGAACAGAGAGAAGCCTGACCTCTAGGTAACTAGCATCTCTTTGCAAACCTCTTACTTCCTTCAGCCTTTTGCATCTCTTCGTTTTTACTATCATATTCGCACATGGGACTCACAGTAATACGTGCGACAGGGGTCAGGATAAACTGTTTTAGTTATAGTCTGAGACAAGCGACACATCGTGGTTCGGATTCCACGTTAAGCTGTAGGTCCCATGACTAACTAAGTCCACTTTTTGTCTCCTACTATTTTCTTCGCTGTCCTATCCTAAAATTTTCTTCTTCCTCTCCCTCTCACTCCTAACCGCCGTATTCACAGTGTTTGTAGCCTATTTTGGCTATAGACAGTGTGACTATGGGGGTATATAAAGGAGTACCAGGCCTCCCCTTTCCCTTCTTGGCCGCTCCATGAGCGCGAAGGGGGGCGGGGGAGAGTCAGAAGAGCTTTTCATTTCATTTCATAACTTTGTCTTTTGAACTGCTCCTTACACGAAGAAGATAACCACCGGGGACAAAGTCTTTACAGGGTAAATTGGTAAAGGAGGCAAGAACTTGAGTAGGAAGGAACATAAGAGGATCGTAGTCTATTTAAACACTTCAATTCGTAGAGACGCAATTCGTGCTATAGACACAGGCTATTAATAAGGGTCAGATTTACCTAAGGTTTCCCCCATAAGACAGTATTGCTCGGACTATTGAGTGTCACTTTACCCAACTATCTATTTAATTTTTACATTTCTACTTTTTTGTTTTTTTCCTCTATATTCCTTCCAGTACCTTCCTTCTTTCCACAATCCTTCCACTACCTTCCTTCTTTCGACACTGACTGCCCTTGTCAGTTAGAGAGAGATTCCTCTATCTTCCCAATAATACGCTCCGCCACAGTCATTTTTATTAATATATTTAGGGGGTCAAGCCGGGAAGAGGGTATTTTTTGTTGTTGTCTTTATTGTTATTGTTCTTCCCTGCAAAGAGGTATCAATGGTAGCATGTGAAATCATGCTGCAGCCGACATCTGGAAGATTGCGTGACATCTCGAGTCCAACAGCACATTTTTCACTACCCCCTTCTTTTCCCTCTTTTGCAGGTCTCACTTTACAGTTGTCTAGGGGTAGGGCCCCCTTCATCTTATCGTTAATATTGGTATTTTTTATTATTATTATTACTACTACTTCACTCCTTGAAATAGAATTCACTTTCACCTATCCATATTTTAGGAATAATGATTATTATTATTATTGCTCCAATTCCCTCGTTCATTCTGCAGTGGGTGGAAATTCCCTCGTTTTCTCACTGTTTTTTCCTTCTTACCTTAATTATCTGCCCCTTTAAGTTTCTCGGAAAAAAAGGAAAATATCATTATACCAGTTTACCCGTTCCCCCCCCCCTCCACCGGCAATATATAAGTAATAATAATGACAGTAATAATATATATATATAATTTATAAGTAGTCCGTAAGGGCTTGTTGTTCGTATTAAGGGACACAGGTCCTGTTCATTACGCTCATTTCTCACTTTGGTTCGTCAGCGATTTGTTTCTGCCGTAAAAAATATTTCCTCATTTATTTCTAGTCTTTTATCTTCTTTTACATCCTCTTTTTCTCTCATCTCTAACGATATGTCTCAAATTATATTCAGTATGTTTACTTATGTTCTTTTCATTACAAATAGGTCTTGCATAATCTTCGAGGTTAATGCAGACAGCGGAGGAAAATCGCGAAAATGAATTCATTATTTTAGGCGAGTTTGCCTTAAAATTCCCGTTTTCTAAGTCACTGAGAGGAGGTTGCTGGAACGTAGCTCTAACTCGCGTCTACCGCATGACTGACCTAGCCAGCGTCTTCTGATGTGATTAATTCATATCATGTTATTCGTGAGGTAACATCACCTGATGTTGATTTAATTTGCAAAATAAAGGCGTAAACTTACATAAGTTATTTTATTTCCCGTAGTCATCATCATCATCATCATCACTAACTCTATAATTTAAGAAAGGGATTTTTTTGAGTATTTGAATAATAATTTCATCTTAGTTTGGTTATGATTTAAGTATATTTTAAATTATTATCAAGGTAATTTCTAAGAATTTCTTGAGTTTAAAATAACAAAATAGTTTAGTTTAGAAAAAATAAATATGATTATCCAATGCTTTATAATGTTTTAAAAGAAAATGAATTACAATTGGGGAAATTCAAAATATTTATTAAAATTTAAGTAAGGCTTTTTTTTTTATTTTATGAAAGGATAAAAACCAGCAGGACGAGGTTGCATTCAAAGCCATTTCTCCTTGAAGAAACAGAGGCAAGGAACAAATTCAAATAAGGAAGAATAAATAACCGATAATGGCCATCAAAAAAATTGAAACAACCTCAAGATGAGCTTACACTCGCCTCGTAACCCTGCAATGTGGTAACTTTGTCATAATAGAGTAGTCATCTTCACATAGCATTTGGTATGACTGAGGGAAGCCTTTCATCCACGCAAAACCAGTTACTACAAGCAACGCCCCAAACTAATGCTGTAAGATTGAGGAAGATTGGGAGCTTCCCCCGAGCATAGCAAATCCAGGGTCAGCGTGCCTGAGGAAAGATTTAACCTACGTCAAACCAGTTACTGCAACCAAAGCCTCAATCTAACACTGTTAGATTGATGTGGATACAGAGCTTTCCTCGGGCATGGCAAATCCAGTGTCAGAATGCCTGAAATCTGTTAGTACAACCAAGACTACGATCTAACCCTTTAGATTGAGATGGATATGGAGTGGAGCTTTCCTCAAACTGGCAAATCCAATAAGTAAGGGAAGCTAATTATTGGTATACCAATTGCCATCCTGGAGATAACTATATAATTCATCACGTACAAAATGGTATTCATACATTCTGGCAAACAACTCCAACCAACAGATATTAGACATCAACATGCGGCCTTGGAAATCAAGTCACCTAGAATGACTGTATTGGCATTAGATATAAATTAAGAAATAACGTTTTTTAACAAAAGATCAAACTATGGTGTAGTAGAAAAGGTACAGGCATAAGTATTCATACAGGAGCAATCAGTCGAGAGTAGAAAATTTGACCACCACTGTAAATAGGGCAAAAAGGCCTTGCAAATGACACACATATTTTCATGACTCACTCATGCCATCAGACGAAAGTCTTTGGTGTTCCTTACATACCAATCATTCAACGTAGTTTTCCTCAGATTTTAGTGTCATTGGTTTATGCTTCTCCTCCATTCTCTGTCTCCTTTTCGCTTTACTGGACCAATCACTTCGTGTATAAATTCTTATTTCTTGGCCCACACTCGAACAGAAGCATTCCACTCAAAATATATAAATTTAAGATTTTTTTTAAATAAAATATAGTAAATGTATCAATTTTGATTGTTGACCTTTTTTCGCCCTTCTATAATTCGCAGATGTACATTTGTTTCCCCCAACCCCCAATCTCCCAAAAGTATTCTCTCAGCATGGCGTTCCGTCTTACAAAATGGCCGACATCGCTTGATTAATGATTTCGACCTCAGCCGGTGATGGGGGGGGAAGGCGAAGGGGAGGGGGAATTATCGGCCTAGAAAGCGGGTTTTACATCAGAGAGAGTTGGAGATACTAGGGTTTGAAGAGTTAGGAAAATCGAGGGTTTAGTTTCCTTCAATTTTCTCTTCCTTTTTCGAGGGAAAGAGGGAAAGATCTGAAGCTTCGGATGAGGGGAGAGAAGAACTCTATCGAGAGATGGATAATTATTCATCTTCTATAGTTTATTTTATTCACGTTTTTCACTTTTCTTATTTATCTCTGTGGGGCCGATATTTTTTCTTTCTCTTAGTTTTATTTTGTTCGGTCTTTGTGCTTCTAAATGCCTTTTTCCGCTTATTTTGAAAACATTTCTTGTTTGTTTTGTTCTCTCTCTCTCTTCCTCTCCTCTCTCTCTCTCTCTCTCTCTCTCTCCTCTCTCTCTCTCTCTCTCTCTCTCTCTCTCTCTCTCTCTCTCTCTCTCTCTATATATATATATATATATATATATATATATATATATATATATATATATATATATATATATATATATATATATATATATATATATATATATATATATATATATATATATTCGATTGTGGAAAAAAGAATTAACTCGCACGACTCTAAACAAAATTATTCTTCAAACGAATTGTCAATTTAGGGAATGGTCTCTCCCACGTAACATCATTGACTGCACTACATTTTGATTCTTTTAAACACAAACTAGACAAACACTTTGCGTTAAATCCGAGACTGACTACGTTTTTAAAGGAGTAATATTTTGTTTTCTTTCTCTCGCCATCAAATAAACAAACATTGATGATGTACAAGGAGAAGTTTAGTAAACTTAGCTGCGTGTCTGCAGGCAACTTCGTAAGTATCG